>SSNQ01000305.1:1587709-1636539 GCA_006942095.1 Nothobranchius kuhntae
CTATCATAAATTATATTGACAGGTCTATTGTTCATTGACCCGATGACCTTGGCCCCCTTCCCTAGCCTAAATTAAATTGACAGGCAAAGGCGGGGGGACTAGGTCAATGAACAAGATGCCTGTCAATTTAATTTATGCTAGGGAAGGGGGGCCAAGGTCATGAGGTCAAAGAACAATAGACCTGTCAAAAAGTTTGACGAAAGGTGGGTCCTTATATCTCTGTCATATTAGCTATTATGATTAAAATTCATCTATTTTTTTCTTTTTATTTAGCTTATTTTAATCATACCATACATCTTTGTGGGGCCTCTGCCTCGGGGGTGGTGGGTGACTGTGGCGGCCTGGGCGCTCCTAGGGGAGTGCCTAGTCCGTCTCTGTGTGTGTGTGTGTGTGTGTGTCTGTGTGTGCCTGGGAAATGGGTCGTGGGATGGGGGTGTAACTGTCATAATTGTTTTTATATTTGTGGGGAAAGGTTACGGTTAGGGGAATATGGGTTATATTGGGTCATTTTAATCTGTAAAGCACTTTCAGCTGCATTTTCTTTTGTATGAAAAGTGCTATACACATAAAGTTTGATTGATATATACATATTATATAAAATCGAGAGAGCATCTGTTATTTAGAAAATACTACTGTTTCCACGTCTTTGGCTGCCAAGCCAGATGGTTTAGATGAGCATTAATAACATGTTCAGATACATTTATGATGTTCTTGTGACAGGTTGCAGGGGGCTTCCCCTCACCTTTACACGCCTCACTTCCACTCTTCCACACGGTCATCACTGCGCTGACCGCTTCTGACTTTCCTGTCTTCTGGTTCAGATCCATCGATCTCCAGAATATCTGAAGGTCTTTAAGGGTTTGTTTGTTTTGTAAAACCTGTCAGCTGAGATGCAGGTCTTTCTGTGAGGTGATTCACTCAAATGACCAGTTCATTAAAACACAGTTTTGTTCAAAAAGAGCTTTTTTCTCTCTCGCACAGAAATTCTGCAGGTCAGATGGCAAAAAAAAAGAAAAGAAGAAAAAAAATGAAGGGAAGGTTATTTCCTTCACAGTTGTGTTGTTGAGGCAATGATAAATACAACCACTAATGTTTTCATTTGGTTATTTTTAACCCAGTTCCAGTCGTGGTCCCTGAACATTACTCAAGGGATGAGTCCTAGTCTTGTTAATACAGTTTTACAAACCAGATAAAAACTTTAATCCAATTTAATCAAAAGCTAGATTTCAGCTGCAACAATCAGAACCTGTTGGCTGAAAACACAAAGACCAGCTGAAGCATGATGAAGTCCTGAATCTGAGATTTTATCAGACATATTGGGATGAATAAAACCTCAAAAACATGAAATTAACACTGAAGGTTCAATTTTGTTTTAAAATCAGGACCAACACAAGCCTCAGTAATGTCTAGGGATGGACAATTTATCGGCATCGGCCGATGTTAGTCATTTTTTAACATATTGGTATCGGTCCGATAAATAAAACCGGGCTGATATTAAAACTTGATATTTGTCTATCTCGTCTCCATTTGTTTGCCTGTTTCAGAGGGTGAGGGGGGTGATGTGTAATTGTTTAGTCATGTGAACAGTGAATGAACTCATCTCAGAACCGTAAATGTGTGTGTTGTGTGTACATAATAACAAATTCAGCTTTAATAATTTTCATTCTATACAAAATCTGCCGATTTTAAAATCATTAATGTCAGTACATCGGTATCGACAAATATCAGTTATCGGCCATAACAGTGATGTTAAGATCAGATATTGGTATCGGTGCATCACTTGTAATAACTGTAAAACGATTAACCTTCTTTTGTTCTTTATTTGATCATTTTTCTCATTTGTAAAAACAACATAACATCTTGACCGGAGTCAGATCATAAATCTTTAAAAAGTTTAGTTCCAGCATACAAAGATACAATTAATGAACTGTGAATATTTATTTATTAAGAAAAATAAATACAAGAAACAGCCAGGAACAGATGGATATTCAGCATCTTTACAGAATGTGTGAAACCTGTGAGGGTTTCCAAAGTGCAGGTGAACGTTGGTGTAAGCCAAGCCTCTAAAGTATAAAACATCCAAACTGTCACGGTGTAGGAGGTGGAGACGGCGGACCATGTGTGGTGGGCTGAGCAGGAGGTAAAAATGCAGGCTTCAGTAAAGTAAAAATGGTTTAATGGCAGGATGGGATGAACAGGTACACCAGCAAACAACAACAATGAACTGACAAAGGACAGGGGCAAAACAGGTGGTTTAAATACAGAGGGCGAATTAGGGAAACATGGGCAGGTAAACGAGGGACAGGTGAGAACAATAAGGGTAATCATGGCAGGAGAGGAACACAGTCAGGCGGGCAGGGGCAGATCGTGACACAAACACTACAACAATCACACAACCCGTCAAACTCACAGAAGGTTCAGAAAGGTCAGACTCATGGGAAAGTAGGAATTTTTTAATCGGAAGACAGAAATCAGTTATTAGGAACCAGTTCTTGATTTATTTGCTGCTTATATCAGAAACATAATATTAATGAGGAGAAAAGTCTGAGTCGTTTAAAGATTTAAGAACATAAACTTTGTTTTCAGGAAAATCCTGAAAAACATTTTAACTTCTCCCAGAAATCTGAGATCTGATGCATAAACAACCCCAAATCAACAACAAAACACAAGATATGAAGGAGGAAACAAGCGAGATTACAGACGGGTCACAAATACGCTGCAGGGATGATTTTAGTTTCTAACGTGAACTCGCCTGACAACATTTACAGGAATAAAACTGATTACGGATTTGATGTGAGATCAAATAAAGCACATTCCTTCTCTTTAACTGATATTAAGCCTTTAAGATGAATTCACTTACTGCAGGATGCTCAATTTAAAATAATAACTAAATTATCCATTTTCAAAGTTTAAGCCTTTCTTTGAGTTTTCCAGAGGAAAACTTTGACCTCTTAGAACTTTGGATTTTCAGTTTTGACTCATTCTTTATCTTTAAATGGTTCATAAGTTACAAAAATAAAATAAAACAGCGGTTCAAAACAGTATCTAGCCACTCCTGAATGTGCGAGCTGTTCCACTTAAAACATTAGAGAGAGGTCTGTGATTTTCATCATAGGTACATTATATGTGAGACAGTAGGTTATACAAAATTCAGGAAATCACCTTGAGTGATCTCGGTCTATTGCTAGCCTAGAACTCTAGATGGACTGGAGCAGATGCTCTGCATAATGGTCTAGCCACGCTACATAGGGTCGTCCACAGCCCTGACCAGTCTGGTGGCGCTGTATCGGTTTGGTGGGCGGGATGTTACCCAGTCTGAGCAAAACAACCAGATGACAGCTCGTTTGAAATGACTTTGTCATCAACTCTGGACTATTTAGACTCTGGCTTTTCTTTGAGTCAAGAGCAGATAGAGGTGCTTAAGTCATTTATTTAGAAAAAGGATGTATTTGCGTCTTCTCCAACAGCGTATGGAGGACTGCCTCATTGACTGACATCTGTAGCAGTGAGTATGTCCCTTTGTCCGTTGTCCAATAGCAAGTGGAAACAGTTTGTAAGACATGGACAGATCCCACCCCACGACTGAGATCTGTTGTGGTCAGAGTATATATTCACATGTATAGGATGACTTGCCAGGCTAGTTTAATGGTGCAACATTTAAATATTTAGAAGGTCTTCTATCATCAACTTGTTACCTGTTTTAGTGGCACTTGTTTGAACTCACGATCTGTATCAAAGACACCTGTTCACACCGTTAAACAGTCAGCCTCCTGTCTCCACCATGGCCAAGACCACAGATCATCAGGGGCAAGGCTGTATACCTGCACAAGACTGGAATGAGCTAATACAGAAGGAAAGCAGCTTGGTGAGAATTGTTGGAGCAATAATTAGAAAATGTAATAAGTACAACATCACTGTCAACCTCCCTCGAGCTGAGGCTCCATGCAAGATCTGACATTAGGGCTGCAACAAACGATTATTTGTGTCATCGACGAATCAGATGGGGTCTCGACTCGGTTAATCTATTAAACAGATTAAACCAGAAAATTAAAAAAATGTTAGGGAAACGTTTTTTCCTCTCCTTCCTTTACTTTAACAACAAAACATGGTTGTGCTCAGTTTGTTAGTAGAGTTGTTAAATGTTACAATAAAGTTAATTACTTAAAAATAAGAAACATTCTGGATTTGTTTCTTTGCTTTCTTTATTGAAGTATCAGATCGATACTCTGTATCAGCAGATTCTCAAAGTGAAACGATTTGGGCTCGAGTGCAAAAAAACTTGATTGGGGAAATTATGTTTTTAATTTCAGTTTTCAAATGTAAACACTACGAGGGAAACATTTTTTTTCTTGTTCCTTTCCTTTAACAACAGAATATGGCTGGAAAAGAGTTCAATAGCTTATAAAAACAACATGCTATCACCTAAATATGGTGAAACTACGATCAGTAAAAATGTATGCATTTCATTAACATGTTCAGTAGTAAGTTACTGGAAATGTTAATAACATTTAATCTCTACTGCTTAAAATGTAATGGTGACATATCTATGTACGGGTTAACAATAATCTTGTGAATTAAATGCTACAGTGGCTTGGCATATTTCTTCAGTGGTATTGGGCAGAGCAGACTGGAAGCAGTAATCTGACTGCAGCAGCGCCGGTGTCGGTACAGGATCTGCTCGGGTGCAGGATTGGCTCGGGGTCCTTCGACTGCCGATGACGTCACATTACTGCGAATCTACTCGGCTTTCACACATACGTTTTGGAAAGACATCAGCAGTTTTGTTAATAAGTTCTTGTTTGTTAACACCTAAATGTTTTCTTTATAATTGTCATTTGTTAATAAATCACCATATTATCTTTGTTTTGTAAAGAATGTGAAACTGCATAAAATCAACATCGGACTGACAACAAATAGAACAGTTCTTATATGTGAAGCCATATCTGTTTGTATTAATGTGGAGTTCGTCTGTATATTTGCTTTGTTGTTATCTAAATACATTCTTTGATTCAAAATACTCCTTGGTGTCTTTCAATAAAGTTCTTATTTTTTATTTTGCCCCATTTCATCAACATCAAGAACTTTTGAAGGTCACGTTTATCATTTGCTTATATTTTACATTTCTTTTAGAAATTCAAACATATTTTCTCCAAAAAGTGTTGATCTTTGGACTACATGACTGCAACCGCTAAGACTACGACTGCAAATTTGTTCTGACCAATCAAAATCATAATGTGATAACGTAACTTCTGTAAGCTTCATGTTCAGCCAATCAACTACTTTGACATCATCTGCAGTCGAAGGACCCCGAGCCGATCCTGCACCCGAGCAGATCCTGCACCGACACCGGTGTTACGTCGATATGTGAGCAAAAGAAACAGATCTCGAGGGGGGAACACATATCAACATAACACCAGTTCTGCTCCGTAGCGCTGCACACAGCTATTGAACAGGATGATGAGGGTGACTTTTCTTCCGCTTGTAGAGTTTAGATATTCTTAGTTTCACAACCATCGTGTTTTTTCGGAACCCACTTGATCGTGAGCCTGCTACGCGCTAGCACTAGCTAAGCTGCTTGTAGTTACACTGTTGATACCAAACTTTGGACTGTTTCTGCCCCTGTGTCTTTGCTGGTTTCTCTGTTTTCCTCCACAGCACCTAGATTAGCACATTGTGTGCCAGTAAAAAGCATTGTCCTTGCACAATAATTATACATGTGACATATATGTGTCTCTCATTCTAATCTGCCTCAGTCTGCTCTGCTGATGTATCAGATGAGCTGTGCGTATTGACTGTTACATGAAGATTGCGGAACACCAAAAAAATTTGCACAACAAAACAAATTGATGACAAAAAGCATTGCCAATGCATTTCTTCATCAAATTTTATCATTTTTTTCCATTTGTTGTTGCAGCCGTATCTGACATTGTGGGGTACAAATGATCTTGAGAACAGTTAACAGTTCAAGGGGAACTTTTAAATGACCTGAAGAAGAGTGCTGGGACCACAGTAACAAAGGTTACCATTAGTAACTCACGTCACCATGGATTAAAATCCAACAGTTCTTGAAAGATCCCCCTGTGTAAGCCAGCACATGTCCAGGCTCATCTAATGTTTGCCAGAAACCATCTGGATGATCCAGAAGAGGATTAGGAAAATGTCGTGATCAAATGAAACCAAAATAAACTCGGTAACACTTTACAATAAGGGTCCCTTTATTGCCGTTATTTGATTAACATTTAATAAACTGCCTAAACAAATGTTGTTATGTGTTACTAAGCAGATTAGAGCCTCCCTTAAACCAGGTTTTAGAGAAACATAATAAGAACTTGTTCTAAAAAACGTAGACATAGATTATTTAGGCAATGAGAGTCGTTTTTGTGAGAAAGATGTTTTTTTTTTCTGTCAAACCAGACGTGACACAGGCAGAGGGAATCCTGTTAGCTTGATCCAGAGAAAAATATGGATGCTAATGCCGGCTCTGACACAGAGGAAACATTAAATGTTTATAATTCTACTTCTGATGGACCAAAACCATAAAGTTATGAATTTGCTGCACGCCCCAGAGAGCAGAGACAAACTAGAGGAAGAAACCATTGGCCAAATGCAGATAGTGCTGTGCATCCACAAACACAATAGTTTACCATTTTTAAGAAAAATGAACGCAATCCAAAACTAGTGAACACACTGACTCGACCTATAAACCCAATAACGACTTACTGGCCACACTGAGCTTGAGGCAAGGCTAGCTTATAGCTCCCCATCATTAAGTCAGAGGTTAGGATAAAAAAAGAGAAGTATTTTAGAAGCTTTGCTGAAAAAAGCCACTTTTTACTCGAAAAAATGTGCCGCTTTGTATTGTAAAACAAAATACCCACAATAAGTGTTTCAAATAGTATTGTTTGGACAGCATTTTATATATTAAAAAAAAATCTGTAATTTGCTCTTTAATAATGCACTAACGTTAATAAAAGGACACTTATTGTAACGTCTTACCTAGAATAAATGCCACTCGCCATGCTTGAAGGGGTAAAAATGCTGCGTTGTGTCCCAAGAACACCATACACACTGTGAAGCATGGGTGTGGAAACATCATGCTTTGGGCTGCTTTTCTATAAAGGGGACAGGACAACTGATCCGTATTAAGGAGAGGATGAATGAAGCCCTGTATGATCAGATTTGGGGCAAAAACCCCTTCCATCAGTGAGAACACTGAAGAGGAAACATGGGTGGATTTTCCTGTAGGACATGATCCCAAACACTAACCCAGTAGAAAGTCTGTGTTCTCCAGCGACAGCCCCAAAACATCGACTTAGCGGATCCAGCTACAGCTGATCAGTCTTAAGAAACAAATGTGTGAAAGCGATGACACCGGTGTTGTGAGTTCTGTGTGGGACCCGCGGTAACGGTCTTGTTATAAAAAATATGTTGTGTAATTGGAGCAGGCACCCTCTAATGTAGTTTGTTTCGTGTTTACGTTTATGTTGCGCATCAGAAAAAACGGAGCATCCGTTAATCTCCAAAGACGAGCAGTGTCTCGGCGATCCTTCACTATTAACTCGCAAAACATAGAAGAGAATGGATTACACCTTCCTTGAATCAATTTCCCTCTGGGATTAATAAAGTATTTTTGAATTGAATTGAATTGGTTCAGTTGTGAGAAGTCCAGATGGGTTCTGAGGAGCTCCCCACAGCCCGCTAGCTATTTCAAACAGATCTGGAAGCTTTGTGCTAAACACCTTTAGAGATCCTTATCTGTGCGCACCAGGCTAAAGACCCTAGGTGACAGGTCATTTGCTGCTGAGGCCACCAGACTCTGTACCTCTCTCCCCCTGAGCCTGAGATCAGTGGTCTCCTTTAAGAAGCAGGTGAAAACTCACCTGTTCAGGCTTTGGTGTGATCTTCATCACCACCCTCTCCTTATTCAACTCTTTCTACCAATTCCTCCTTTCCCAGGATCCACTGATACCTTGTTCTTATTTCGTTATTTAATCAAAATGTAAATTTTTAAATATTTTTTTAATTTTATTAATTTTTGTGTTAGTTAAGCGCCTCAAGATTTTTATCTTGAGAGGTGCTATATAAAAGATTGTTTTCTTCTTAATTTTTGAGATGTTTCTTTTTTTTGTTCATCTGCACAAAGATGATCTAAAGTAGCGATATCTAAACCCCTAGGTGTTATATTGTTAGCTTAAATCCCGGAGATACAGCTGTGGATAATGGCTGGAGATGGGGTTCCTGCGCTCCAGCTTGCGTGGATGGTTACAAGGATGTAAACAATAACTTTCAATGGGACTATATTACAGTACATCTGATTTGGTTCCAGTCTTCTTTGATGTTTTGAGACACTGAAAACTGAGTAAAACCCAAAGAAGAAAAGTCTCCAGATCTGACAAAAACACACATCTGCCAAAAAAAAAAAAGCTCAAACGAATCAGAACCTTTTTTTTCATCCTTTTAACTTTGGGCCTCTTAATTATCCTAACTCAGTCCCTTTAGACGATGAATTTGAGAGGTAAATTTGCTGTTTGATGGATCAAAACCTAAAAAAAAACTTTTTGGAAATCTTTTTAAGCACTAAAATAAAATTTCCATTAAATAGAAAATATATAAAACCTCAATAAATGTCAGCTGAATTCCTCTGTTGCCTTAGAGGACTCATTATTTCTGTCAGAGTAAGTCAGTGGTTACATGGCTTCAGCTGTGAAGAGGAGGGGGCGGGGCTCTAGCCATGCCCCGCCCCCGTGTTGTTGTTGACAACTTTGGGTTGATTTGTACGTGAACCGTTTCGTCCCACGGGAAGGAAGGGGCTGGACTCTGAAGTGACGACAATGCTTGGGATTCGACCAATGGCGCCTCGCATCATGTGTCCCTCAGAAAAATCTCTGTTCTGTCCAAAAAAACAAAACACCTGTTATTTTATTAAATTTAAGTGGATTAAGAGCACTACCTTATTCACTCATTAAATGTTTATTTCATCAAAATATGTTTTTGATAGTTTTAAGTTTAATGATATTAAAATATATGTTCTTCATCTGGGTTGATAATTCTATTTTTACTGAATAGATGTTTGAAGTTTTAAAAGACAGATATCAGCTTCTTTTGCTCTCACATTTGGGATGCTGCTGCGCTCACTGACTCCACCCATAGAAACGGTGTCATAGGACATCTGGAGAAAGGAAAAAACAAATTATTATATTTTCTGCTTCTAAAAGTTTTTTACTAAGAAAATGAAAAACCACAAAGCTGCACCAAAGTGGAGCTCTGATCCTGGCTCAAGGAAAAGCAACAAAAAGGGTATAAAATCAACAACAGATAAAAAAAAACATAACAAAAGGAATTAAATCCAAAGTATAAAATAATAAAATTAAAGTAAAATGTATTTATTTTAAGATGACAAATAGCAAAGCAACAAACTGTTTAATGTCATATACAAAATGCAATAGTACTGTATTCACTGACTCTACCCAGGATATAGGCCTGTGAATGTGTGCGTGTGTGTGTGTGTGTGTGTGTGTGTGTGTGTGTGTGTGTGTGTGTGTGTGTGTGTGTGTGTGTGTGTGTGTGTGTGTGTGTGTGTGTGTGTGTGTGTGTGTGTGTGTGTGTGTGTGTGTGTGTGTGTGTGTGTGAGCATGGTTGAAAAGCAATGGCTGGCTTTCATTGATTAATAGAAATAATCTAACACTAAAAAACTCGTGCTGAGTTAAAAGCCAAGTCATAAAAATAGGTTTTCAAAAGAGATTTAAAACCAGACAGTGAAGAGACCGACCTAATGCCTAAAGGCAGCTCATTCCAGAGCCTAGGGGCCGCTACAGAGAAAGCGCTGTCACCTCTGAGCTTACGTTTTGTTTTTGGGACTTCCAGGAGCATCCTATCAGCCAACCTCAGAGACCGTGCAGGGGAGTAAAATCCAGTAGCACAGAGAGGTAATCTTGAGCGAGGCCATGCAAAAAATTTAAAAGCTCATAAAAGCACCTTGTACTGGATTCTAAATCGAACAGGCAGCCAACGCAGTGAGGCCAGGAGAGGAGTAACATGCACCATTTTTTTCGTCCCAGTGAGCAGCCGTGCAGCAGCATTCTGCACCAACTGAAGACGCGAGAGGTGGGATTGTGAATCACCAAGGTACAAAGAATTACAGTAATCAAGCCTTGATGCAACAAAAGCATGAATTGCTGTTTCTAAATCATTTTAGACAGCAAGGTTTTTACTTTGGTGATCCTTAATTGATAAAAACTAGATTTAGTCACCACACTGATCTGCCTGTCCAAGACAAGGTCCCCACCCAGTACAACACCCAGGGAAGTCACACAGTTTCAAGAATGGGGCACGCTGACCAAGGTCCCCTGCACCNTGAGGCCAGGAGAGGAGTAACATGCACCATTTTTTTCGTCCCAGTGAGCAGCCGTGCAGCAGCATTCTGCACCAACTGAAGACGCGAGAGGTGGGATTGTGAATCACCAAGGTACAAAGAATTACAGTAATCAAGCCTTGATGCAACAAAAGCATGAATTGCTGTTTCTAAATCATTTTAGACAGCAAGGTTTTTACTTTGGTGATCCTTAATTGATAAAAACTAGATTTAGTCACCACACTGATCTGCCTGTCCAAGACAAGGTCCCCACCCAGTACAACACCCAGGGAAGTCACACAGTTTCAAGAATGGGGCACGCTGACCAAGGTCCCCTGCACCCACCCTATGTCACGGTCTGAGGTATTTCCCTGCTGTCACTCCCTGTCTTTTGAGTTTCCCTCTGCAGGTGGGCGTGTCTGGAGGTGACCAAGCTGCAGCAGATCTGTTCATCAGCTGGCCAGGGGTATTTAAGCAGCTGGGAGACTCCTACACTTCGCTGGATGATTACTCTACCTGGGTACCTTCTAACAGCCACTCGTGTGACTTATTCGAGCTCTTAACTTTTTGAGAACTAGATGTGTTTTTAGATATTGGATTTTTACCTTTTGACCTCCTGCTTTGTCTCCAGACAAAACCTCCACACTCATCTTCGACTGGCAGAACTCTGGAGCCCGCATCATCTGAAGCTCCAACCCCGCTCGTCTCTCAGCCTCTCCCCTGGCCAGAACCACCTCCAGCTGCCCACCTAACCCTCCTGGACCTCCCCAAGCTCAGCTCCCTCCACGTCGCACTCCTGGATCTCAGTCCCTGCTACCCAGACCAGACCACTCCTCCCTCAAACCAGTTCCCACCTCTCCAGACCGTAAGTCCTCTGCACAAGTCTGATTCCCTGATCCTTCCGCAAATTGGATCTAACTCCGATCTGTCCACAGTTTTCCCGCACCAGCCTCCCTGTGCAAGAACTCAGCTTCGTTACGCTGCTCCCTTGGTTTCCCTTCAATAAATCCTTATTTAAACCTTTTAAAACCGTCTCCGATCTGATTCTGTATGTCGTGGGTTAGATCACTTCACCACCACATGACACCCTAGTCAAAGTACTGGGACCAGAAACTACAACTTCTCTTTTTTATCATTAAAAGAAGGAAGTTAGAGAACATCCATTGCTTAACCTCAACAAGACAATCTAAAAAAGACTGCAAAGCATGATTGTGGTCACTCTTAAAAGGCACGTATAGAGCTCCGGGAGTTGACGTCACTTCTCCTGGCATGCAACAGTTCAAATCGAAACGGCGCCATATTGGCATGCAGAAGCTGGCAGCTGGACTATTTGTTGTCAGAAAACTCAATCAAACGGGAAATATGGTAGATTCCTGTTGTGCCCCAGGATGCAGAACAGACGCGGACGACATAAGGAATGAGCCGTCTACAGGATTCCCCAAGATCCGGAGCGCCGCAAACGTTGGATCATTGTAATAAAACGCGCTAGTGACCAGGCTAAAATGAAGCTGTGGGATCCCGAGAGTAAAGGTTTTCGCTTATGCAGCGACCGCTTCATATCAGGTATTTAAACCAACGTTTCCTCAACTGTGTATGGTATTTATTTTAAATGCTTTTATTACGATTCTTAATGGGCTTCCTAAACTTATTTTGGCGTGGCTTTTTCTGTCTTATTACTAATAGCAGCAAGTAAACGTTGCCTCGTGAGTTCTGCGTGCTGCCGTTTACGTGTTTTAGGATCACAGCAATTAACCGGCTAAGCTGTATTTAATTTTTAAGCAATGGTTGATCAATTGTCAGATCACACATAAAAAACACTTTGGATTGCTATTATCTGTCTCACCGAGAATACTTACGTGTAAATCTGTTATTTGTCCATCCATCCATCCATTTTCATCCGCGTATCCAGAGTCGGGTTGCGGGGGCAGTAGCGTGACTTCCCTCTCCCCAGCCGCCGGAGCCAGCTCCTCCGGGTAAATCCCAAGGGGTTCCCTGGTCAGGTCCGGTGTTGTGCCGGTAAGAAGCCCGCTCCGACAGCTTCTGGCGTCGGAGCGGGCAGTAGAGTCGAGAGTCCCAGACCTTCTCCCCAGCTCCTCCGGCCGGGGGAATCCCAAGGGGTTCCCCCGGCCAGGTCCGGTGTTGTGCCGGGAAGAAGTCCGCTCTGACAGCTTCTGGCGTTTTTAAGAAGTATCCCAGGGGCAAGGTAAGGGTCGGAGATGTTTAGTCTATTTAATTTCTGACCATATAAAACGATTTCTTCTGTTTTAAAGTGTGAAGTAAACTCCGACGAAGTAAAATCCAAGTGGATCCCGTTCATGTTCATGGTTACATCCGTGTTTGTTTACCTTTTTTGCATGCCAAAATGGCGTCCACTAACTGAGAGTCACGTGGGGTCCGGAGCTCTATACCCGGGTATCATCTGCATAGCAGTGAAAATGACACCCATGCTTCTTAAAAATCGAACCAAGAAATAGAATTTTTATTTATTATTACTTTTGTCACATTCAAGTTATTTGTGTAACAATTGTGGGTTTTTCTTTCATTGACCAAAGGGCACCAACATTTTTGTCCACGTCTGTAGATAGTCTGCATTAAGGATGCTCATTATTCAGAAGACCCTCGAGGCATTTGAAGGGATGCCGATGAGAACTTGGTGGTTTTACCTCTGCCAGGTTCTCACCTTTTCAAATATGCCTGAGTCATGGTTCTTAAGCTTGGACTTGAAGCTGGAGGAGTGTTTGAAGTCAGGCAGCTCAGCAGTGTCTCTGCTGATGTCGCAGGAAACCTGACGGCTGGCAGGTCGGGATCCTAAGCTGGATAGGTCGGCCTCAGTGTCCGTCAGACCCTGAAGAGGAAAAATTATCAGACAAAGGATAAAAAATCTGTTCTTGGTTACCTACTGAGGTTTGGTGCCCACTGATTCGCTGTCAGAGGCGGAGGAGAGGCGGGACTTTCTGGTGCTGGGACGTCTGTATTGGCTGCTGATGTCGGAGCTCTGGCTGGTCAGGGTGGGGCGACGCATGGACATGAAGCTGCTGCTGGTGGAGCGAAGGTCACGAGGGTGGATGCAGAGCAGAGTGCCAAGGCATGGGATGTACCTAGCTAATGCTATCCTGGAAAAAAGAAATGAAACACCGGATGATCACTAATTTATCCCATCCGTGGTTTCTGAGCACAGTCTTCCAGGCCAGCAGGGGGTGCTAAACCAGACCTAAAAGTTTACTTTTTAATCTGTGTGTCCATTAACATTAACAGTTAATTTTTACTTTTTTCATTTGAATAAATTAACCAAAACCTCAATAAACCCAAAGAAAACAAAAACCTGAATAAGCTGAAGATTAGCCTTTTCATCAGTTTTAGCATGAAAACAAATTTTAAACATTAAAAAAACATTTTTTTATAGTTTTTGACATTTTGCTATTTGAAGTAAACAAATAAATTAATAAATAAATATTTTTGAAACACTTAAAATAAAGCTTCATCGAACTGAAACTACGTAAAGTAAATAAGTCAACAAAAACAAAGAAATATTTTTGACCAAGTGTCCTAACTCATCCACAGAGTCTTGTCGTTGCACTTGCATCCTCAGGCCCGTACCTGTACTTGGGGTGTGTGATGGCGTAGATGATTGGGTTGTGGATGGCCGAAGCTTTAGCGATGACAGCAGGAATGGAGTTCATGTAGGGAGTCAGCATGTCCGCGTAGCTGCATCAGAAAGAACCTGAACAGGGTCAGTTTGGTTCTGTTCACTCACATACTTTATTCATGATTAACCACGGAGTAAATAAACCCAGGGCAGCTAAATCAGGCATCTGGCAGTGATGTTATTTATTTAACATTTTTAAATTTGGCTCCTCCCCTCTGCTTCTATGACATCATCATTCTGAGCATACTATCTATGAATTGTTACTAATTAACTAATTGGTATATTTATGCTTCCAGAAGTTTGACGCTCATGTCCCGCTGTCAAAGCCAGTCTCAACATCAAGCTCCCCACAAGGCGGGAAAATCCCTGCTCTCTGATTGGCTAGGACAGTCTCCACATTTCTCCAGCCCCATCAGAGTTTCTAGCTAGAGCTTTTGCAAGAGTAAAAAACAACTTTCAAACATCCTGCTATAATAACATTTCTAAAAATCTGGTGTTTGGTCTTGCCATATTTACCCGGCAAAAGCAGTGAGAGCAACGGTGGAATACGGCGACCAGGAAACGACGTAGAGGAGGATGACAATCAGCGCAATCTTTGCCATCTTCCACTCATTCTGCAGCCGGTGGAATCTCTTCACCATGTCTCGTGTGCTGCTGTGGCTGTGAGTGCTGCCGTTAATCTTCCCAACTGCCCTGAAAACACACACACACACACTTGTATTTATATGCTTGTGTAGACCTCTATTTATATCTATTTATTTTAGTTACTCCACTTTGCCTAAACCTAGCCTAACCATAACCTAAACTCACCTAAACTACAAGTTAATTCACACCCAGGGCCACCTTAACCAGCTGATAGGGCAGAGAGGCTCAGTATGTGTGTGTGTGTGTGTGTGTGTGTGTGTGTGTGTGTGTACATTTTTACAACAATAGTATACTTTTACATTATCCTGATATTCTTTAAATAATTATTTTATTGCTTGTTTTGTATAAAAATGAAGTTGGCTCCTTTTTTAGGTTTCTGATTCAAAAATAGCGATTTCAACAAAATGTTCATCTCCTTGAGGAGCTTTAATCTACTCTAATAATAAATATTTTATGGGTGACCAATCAGAGCTCTTTAAATAAATGTACTGTTTATAAATATCAACCTACAGTCCTGAAAGAATATGTAGAGAATATATATGATAATTCAATAACGTAGCCTTCTTTGAACTTTCACTAAACAACTAAAGGCTTCACAAGTGACCGCCTGTCTTGTAGGGGTTTTGCTGTTAATGTTTTAGTGTGTTTTTTTTCTTATAAATGCTTTTCTTATACAAATTTGATTGAGTTTATATTCTGTGTATGTAGCAGTTGTATCTTTGTTTCTTGCTTTTACCATATTTGTCTAAGCTTTTATGTAATTGTTGAGTTGCTGTTTTCTGCACTTTATGGGCCATTCCCATCTGTACCGGGTCGGCCCGGGCCGGGTAGCCCCAGTCGGCCCCAGCCTGGCCCGGTTGATTCCACACATCCTTGTCTTAAGCCCATGTGGGCTGATTCTACCCACCAATCAGAAGCTTGCTCTAATGGAAGGTGTGAATTTGCTGTCAGCAGTGGGTGTGTCGGCCCTGGTCGGCCTGAAGCAGACCCCCTCGAGAAGAGGGCTGAGAATGAGCCTTGGTTGGCCCGGAAAAATACCAGGCCACCCAGATATGTAAACAACCTACGCTACCCGGCCCGGGCCGACCCGGTACAGGTGGGAATGGCCCAATAGACTACCTTGACTGGTAGCATTAAAGTACTTTACAAATAAATAAATTAAATTAATGTAGAATAATCTAGTCCAGGCTTGAAGAATCAAGGTGTTCTAGTTTGTGAGCTGGACCAGGTCTAAAGTGAACCAAATGCCAAAAAAGTGCTGAAATCAGTTTTCTTAACAGGTTTCACAAATCACCAGTTATGCTTTAATAATTGTGCTTTTAAATGAAAATGATCTAGTCCAGGTTTGTAGTTTTATAAATGGAGCAGAATAAAGTCACTCAGGGACTGGAAAATGTGGTTGGAATCACCCTTTCAGACTTAAAAACTAAAATGGGAACCAACTTCAGCTTTGTCCTATATATTTTGTTTACTTTTTTGCAACAAGTAAATTTCTTGTTCATGATTAAATAATAATAAACAATAAATTAAATGAACAGGCTAAATGGTCACATATCTTTGGCATCAACAAGAAACTCCAGAGTAGATGAACACATAACTTTAACAGTTTATTTGGCTGCTCGAGTACAAAACGTTGGTTTGCACAAATAGTGGTTAAAGCAAAGTGCATCTGGAGTGAGCTTGTGACGAGCGTGTGTCTTTTTGCTGCTTGGACAGTGAAGAGAAATGCACATTAATGAAGCAAGCGACAGCAGAACGGAGCGATTCCCTGATGCGCGGTCTTCTCCGTGCCAGCAGCCTGGTCTGCAGGTGCGTGCGTGAGTGAGCTATGTCCAACCTCTTCTTCTGTCAGCCTTGGTATTTTCTGTCTGAATTCTTTTTCTCAAAGCTCCTTCTTACAAAATGCTTTTTGTTTCCGAGCAACCCTTCTTTCCCAACATTTTCCCAGTTTCCTTACATCTAGAGGAACACACCCTGAAATCATCTAAATTGTTTGATTGGTCCATGGTCCAATGGGCCTTTAGAGGTCACATGGCTGATGTAGGTCACTTGTAATTTGGATCAATCAGCAGCTTTAAATCAGCATCTAAGATGGTTGACAGAAAACCTGACAAGTAAAACTGGAGTTTTTGTACCTGAAATGATTGGCCCCTAAACATCATTCACCCCTGGCCACTGCCCTGGTTGGCACTTGCAATAAGGCGACCTTGTTCACACCATACCTCTAAAACCAAGTTTTAGGGTGTTTAGCATCATGTGCACCAGCAAAATGTCCCCACAGTGTGGAATGTCCACACGTTACAGGTTAAAGTGAAAATCTGTCCACTTAAACATACAAAGACAAGTATACACACACACACACGCACACACACACACACACACACACACACACACACACACACACACACAAACACACACAATATGCATGCACACGCACAGACACGCACAGACACACAAACACACACAAGTACACACGCACACACACAATACACATGCACACGCACACACACGCTCAGACACACACACACACACACACACACACACACAGAGATCTAGACTGTGAACTTTGGAAACCTGCATCATTTTTGTAAGCTCAGTTCTTTTATACTTGGCTTTAATAAGGAGAGAAACTGACCGGTTGGTGGTGCGGATGGCTCTGAAGATGAGGATGTAGCAATAGATGATGATGAAGAGAGGCAGGAAGAAGACAAAGATGAAGAGCAGCATGGTGTATGCTCGCACCGAGGGGGTAAAGGTCATGTAGTCCCATGTGCAGGAAGTGAGCAGACCCTCAGGGACATAGGCACCTGATGAGGCAGAAACAGAAACATAGAAACAGGATCAGACGATTTTATATCCTCTGACCTGAAGGACTGAGAGGCATAAAAGACAGAAAACGTTAGAAATAATTAGTTCAGCTGCGATAGAACCTGTAAAACAGGACCACTTCTGCAGAATTCACTCAATTCAATGAATAATCTGTTATTTCTATAAATAATCTGAGTCAGTTTTTGACACTTGGCATTGATTTAAAAAAGTACACACTTTAAATATTTTTTCCTAACTGAACAAAATCCTTTCATGGCAGTAATTTTTGAAACTAAAGCAATTTTTTTGAAGAAAGTCAGTAAAACTTTAAGAAACTAGATTGAGAAGTAATTATTTTGTATAATAATAATAATAATAATAATAATAATAACAATGTGGCATTGCTTCTTGTAATGAAACGGCAAAATGCGTTAAAGTCATGCCATCTACACATGTAGCTGCAGTTTGTAAAACAGAGTATCCTGTCCCACGATTGGGTCCGCAACACCTAATTTTCAGCAACAACAACAACAACAAAAAATCAGTGCATTCTGAAGCATATTCATAAACATGCCAAGAAGTGGCGGCTCATCCATAGGGGGCGCTAGGGTGCCACCCCACCAGTCTAACAAGAAGAGAAAGAAGAAGATAGGAATCCCAAACTATTAATATACGGTGGCACAGGAGTTAAGTGCTTGCCCCGTAATCGGATGGTTGCAGGTTCGAGCCCCGCTCAGTCTGTTGTTGTGTCTTCTGGCAAGACACCCAACCCACGGAGGGCTCGGAGGGACTGGCGGTGCGGCAGACTCGCCTCCGTCAGTGTGCCCCCAGGGCACAGAGATTCCCCACCAGCGTGTGAATGTATGTCTGTGAGTGACTGATAGTGTTGTAACGCACCTTGGGGGGTTCATGTACTCCAGAAGGCGCTATATCAAATACAGTCCATTTACCACTTAAAAAAAAACATGAAAAATAAACCAAATGATCTCTACATCATACAGAATATAAATGCTGTGTTTAACCTGCATTCAAGTGTAGTTTTAAAATGTTATTTACACTCTAACTACGACCAAATCATCTTGTGACATATTTCCTGTTTCTTTTGGGAGCAGCAATCTTTACTATCGACCTACGCTAACTGGTGCATGTGCGTTGGATCCCCCCTCCAATAAAAAAAATAGGAGAGCCTTTGGGCGCAGGGGTACAGTGACCGTGAAGACATGCATAGAAGACCGGCAGGGTGGCGTCTCAGCCAAGCCCCCATAATTCGGGTCTGGATATGAAGCAAAACAGGAAGTGACCGATATTGCAGTTCCACCCTCATCCGCTGGGGGCTGGTGTCAGAAGCGAGCAAATCCTCATTGACTCTCATGTTAAAAATACCAATTTCACAGCAGAAATAAACATGTTTACAGCCTGGTACCAAAACATGTTTTTGGTTTAAATTATCTAGTTTACACTCATGACAACTCTGAGGGGGGTGAATTTTTTTTCTCACTCTTCTGTTTAAGTGTATTGAAAGCCTAAAATTCTGTATAATTAATGAGCATCCGACCGACGTGACCAGTAGAGCCTCGGTCTGGCCTGGAAACTGTTCCGGGATTTTGAGTCTCTCAACTTAGACCATTAGTTGTAGCATTTGTGTATTCTTTTTTGGATATTATTTGTGCAATTGTTGGACAAAATGACTTTCTGTGGTATTAATTGCACTAATAGAGCATCCAAGAAGTCTCCAATTCATTATTTTCGGTAAGTAAAATTATATTTATGTATTTATTTTGATGATTTTAGGTCACTGCCGCTCTTGCACTAGCTGAGCTTAGATTTTAAAATGTACTGTTTAACCATGAAATTTAAATGTAATAGGGAAAAACCCAGTGCATTTAACATAACGCTAAATTTTTGAAAATGGGTTGAAATATGTTGGTGGAGCTGGGTTACGACTATCGGTATGGTCCCCTCCCCTCAGTGGCAGCTCGGCGCATCTCTGATCGCTGTGGCGCCTGTCTTCTGCGCGGCTACCGGCTTGTGGAGCTCTGGGGAGACCTCTGTGCTCCACCCAGCGGTCAGCCTGACGCATCTGTGACTCAGAAGCTCTGGTGTTGTGCACAGTTAACTCCAATTGAAGCTACATAGCTACCTCTGTTAGCGTAGCTCCCACCTTCGTGTTAGCTTTGGGTTAGCTTGTAGCTACATTACTTCAGTTCGACAGGTGTCATCATTTGATCCCAGCCTTACAGCCCCACACTCAGCTCCACATTTTTTCCCTTTTTTGGAATTGTTTGGGCTTGACGGAACCTGTGACGCGGTCAAAATGGCGGTGGTGGGAACCTCCCATTTTGGCACAAAAACTCATAATTGGAGCCTATGGACACAAACTGTCCAGTATATATGCCGATGGTCTCAGCTCAGGTCCGGACGGAACCTGAAATTCTCCGCAGCTCACCGTTCTTTGTTGTTGTAGATCAGCTGAGTACACCTCGTGGAGTTTTGTTATTACGAAGAATCGGAAAATGATGGAATGTGGCATCAGGGACTTGTAAACACTCTCCAGCAGGTAAACAAGAGCACAAGACTGTCATAAATCAGCTCAGTGTGACATTGGGACAAAGGTTAGTTGGACATTTGATATTTGACATTCACTCCATGGTTCGCTACATTCAGCCATGAGTTTTAAGCCAGGCGCTGCACCAGAGAGACAGCGATCAGCTGTGTTCTGAGGACTCGCTCATGAAAGCAGTGGTTTGCTTAGGGACCATTTAAGAACCTCCAGGTAGATTGACCAAAATACTCAAACTCCATTCCCAATGGTGTTACTAAGCCTCACCAATGAGACACAGCAGTTTGTAACACATTTCATACAATCTGATTTTTATTATTAAGATTTTCATCCTGTCTTCAGATCAGCTGACCGCCGTCTCACTCTGGCGCAGTGCATGGCGCCTCTGTCAGTGCACCCCAGGGCAGCTGTGGCTGCATCGTAGCTCATCAATAGCTATACAAACTCATCGCTGACCGTGGAGAACTATTGAGTTAATGTCTGTGTCAAATATATAACGTCCATTTAACTTCACCATGGTACTTTTTCAGCATGAGAAATTTGAGTTGTGGCGTGAGAGTGTGAGAAAGGGTCAGATGCGTGTGTCTCATGCTCAATGTGTAAGTGTAGGCAGCCCTAGTGTCAGCCCGCTAGCAAGGCTTGGCTACTGTTAGAGTTGTGCGTCGGTGTTCCACACGCAGAAGAGCGATGGCTGGAGTGGCAGAGACAACAGGAACTGGTGCTTGACTGGACTCTTGAGACTGAGCGAAGCTGATGGAGGGGGAACTAGCCAGTGAGCAGCAACAGCTAGCTGCAGACTAGAAGAGCTGGAGTCTGACTGGAACGTGAGGTACGAGAGGAGAACCAGGAAAAGTTGGAGTCTTGAGGAGTTTATAAGAAAACTGACATGTTCAACAACTGGTCATGAGCTCCAGTCACAACGGATTGATGACTGAGGGCCCTGAAGTGAGTGAAGGAGGTTCTTAACCGCTCAGAGGCTGAGATCCACTTAATAGAAGGCAGGGAGTTCGTCATGCACAGCTGCTGGGAGTTGAGCTTGATGAGGTCCTGACAATGCGAGTGTGTGTGTGTGTGTGTGTGTGTGTGTGTGTGTGTGTGTGTGTGTGTGTGTGTGTTTGTAGACTCACTCCAGCCAAAGAAAGGCGGCAGGCTCCAGCCCAGTGAGTACACCCAGACCAAAGCAAGGACTAGAAGGGCCCGTTTCCGTGACAACACACCGATGGAGGTCAGAGGGCGCGTGATCACGAAATAACGATCAATGGCAATCACTGTCAGTGTGATCATGGAGCAGATCCCGAAGAGAGCGCCGCAGAAAGCGTAAAGCTCACAACCTGCAGACAGAAAACAAAGTTAAACCAGGTTCAGAGAGAAGCAGACACCCTGTCTCTAAAACTAAAACAAGTTCAGCCTGGGAGAAGGTGAAACTAAAACAAGTTCAGCCTGGGAGAAGGTGAAACTAAAACAAGTTCAGCCTGGGAGAAGGTGAAACTAAAACAAGTTCAGCCTGGGAGAAGGTGAAACTAAAACAAAATCAACATCAGACTCAGAGATGAAACTGACATAAAACGTCGTTTTGACTGAAGTGAAGAATGGACTCCACCAGGTCCTTCTCTGGTTTCTGTTCCAGTTTGTGATGTTCATGGACCTGAGACCAGGGTGTGGAGAACTGGTTTGGAAACCTCAGCGTCTAATCTCTGCTTTCTTTATCCTGTTGGCACCTTTAAGCCGTGTCCCCCATTTACAGCCTACATCAGAGCCAGGTCCTCCAAGTCTGAGGAAATGGTTCTCAACAGGAAAAGACGGAACGCTCTACCCCATCTGGGAGTGACTCTCTGCCTCAAGCAGAGGAAGTTCCTGAGCAGTGGACAGATGGACCAAAATGGTCATGAAGAAGGTGAACCAAAAGACAAAGCTCTCAATTTACACCCTCATCTAAGGTCACGTGATGTGGTTCATGATCCTAAGTACAGCTGGTTCAAATGATCTTCCTCCATTGGTCTGGCTCAGGCTTAGAAATGTGATGAGAAGCTCCATCATCTAGAGGAGAGCTGATGCTCCTCCTCATCAAAACAAGTCTGCTAAGGTGGTTCAGCAATAGGACCGGGTGGCCTCCTAAATTACTCCGTCTGGAGGGTAAATCCAATCCAATCCAAACCAATTTTATTTATAAAGCGCATTCACAAGGCATTACAACCAAACAAGGCGCTGTACACTAAAAATGTTAGTTAATTAAACAGGTGATATACAAACATGTCGAACACAGATAAAAGATAAAAAGGAAATACAACAAAATTCCCAAAAATAACAGCTAAAAATCAATAAGACACAGGGTGAATAAAAAATTAGAAAAACATTTAAAAAAAAGAACCTCAATAGTACGGAAGTTGATATTGTAAAGTCCATTTTTAAACAGTGCAGATGTAAGTGAGGTTCATAATTATGTGGTATAAGCTAGGTTGAAGTAGTGAGTTTTCAGGCGTGATTTAAAAATGCTAGCTGTTGGTGCTTGCCTCACTAGCAGTGGTAATGCGTTCCACAGCTTCGGTGCACAGACAGAGAAAGCCCTTTCTCCACGGCTTTTAAACGAGCATTCGGAACAGCTAGGAGGAGCTTATCTTCAGACCTGAGAGCACGCGGCGGGTTGTAGTAATGGACAAGTTCACACAGATATGGAGGAGCTTGATGGTTCAAGGATTTGTAAGTGAGAAGCATAATGTTGAAGTTTATCCTGAAATGCACGGGCAACCAGTGGAGAGATTTCAGAATTGGAGAAATGTGTTGTCTTCTGTCAGCTCCAGTCAGCAACCTAGCTGCAGAATGAGCATTGGAAGTAG
The DNA here is from genome assembly GCA_006942095.1 of Nothobranchius kuhntae. Lineage (NCBI taxonomy): Eukaryota > Metazoa > Chordata > Actinopteri > Cyprinodontiformes > Nothobranchiidae > Nothobranchius > Nothobranchius kuhntae. Next base: position 1,610,554 of record SSNQ01000305.1, read on the forward strand.
ACCCTGAAAGAGACTGAACTCGCTGGAATTAGGGATGTCTCCATCCGATCACGTGATCGGAAATCGGCCCCGATCACGTGGTTTCAGACTCAATCGGAATCTGACGCTACCTCTTTATCTGGACTCTGATGTATATTGCACGTTTTAACACATATATAGTTATACGATGGCACAGTTAGATCTCTTGACTCCACACAGAAACAACAACGCATGCGCCGTGTGGCATGATGTCACTTTTTTCAGAGACGCTATTGGTCAAACGCCGGAAAAAACACAGAAGCAGCTTGAAATGGAAAGCGATCCAGAGGTATTTTAAAGTTGATGACAATATTGCCATAGCAAACTGTGAGATATGCAAACTTCAAACTGCAAGAGGCAGAAAAGAAAAGGCTACATTTAACACAACAACCCTGATATGGCATCTCAGAAACAAACACCAGACAGAATACAGCGAGCTTACCCAGGCAGCCAACCCGAAGACGACTCAGCTCACTCTGCAGGAGAGTTTGAAGAGGAAAGAAAAGAATGCCCCATGGCAGCGCGAAGGCGCAGGACATCACAGCCAAAGTAGTAGAAATGATCGCAGTGAGTGACCTGCCATTGGCATTTGTAGAGAATCCTGGAATTCTTCTGCTTATGGAGCACGTAGAACCCCAAATTTGGAATGTCATCTCTTAAACATTCAGGCATATTTTTAACAATGTCACTTCCTGTTTAATGTCAAGACTACAACCTTTACATTTGGAAACATATTTATGTACGGATGATCAACACTGGTTCCCTTCAGGGCTTTGTTCTCTCCCCTCTGTTCTTCTCCCTGTACACCAACGTCTACACCGCATGAGTCTGTCAAGCTTATCAAGTTTGCAGATGACACCACCGTCATCAGACCCATCTCTGACGGGGATGAGTCTGCCTACAGAATAGAGGTCAAATGGCTGGTGTCCTGGTGCAACCACAACAACCTGGTGCTAAATGCACAGAAGACAGTGGAGGTTGTTGTGGACTTCAGGAAGCACACAGCCCCACCCCCCATAACCCTGTGGCATAACCCCTGAAACTCTCATCACGATGGTGGACTCGTGTCACTTCCTGGGCACCACCATCACCCAGGACCTCAAGTGGGGACCCACCATCATCTCCATCACAGAAAAAACCCAGCAGAGGATGTACTTCCTGAAGCAGCTGAAGAAATTCAACCTGCCAACACAGTCGATGAGGCAGTTCTACTCCGCAGTCATCGAGTCCATCCTAACCCCCTCAATCACCATGTGGTTTGCTAGCGCTACCATCAGGAACATGAAGAAGCTTCAGCGTGTTGTACACTCAGCTGAGAAGGTCATTGGCTGCAAACTTCCCTCTATACAGGACCTGTACACCTCCAGCACATTGAGGCCTGCAGGTCAGATTACAACTGACCCGTCTCACCCTGGACACAGACTCTTTGACTCGCTCCCATCTGGCAGGAGGCTCCGATCCATTCGGACCAGAACCTCTCACCACAAGAACAGCTTCTTCCCCTCTGCAGTTGGACTCATGAATGACAATCCTAGGACTGCCCACTCCAGTTGCTTGGCTTCAGTCACATGACCCTGTGTTGTGTTTGTACCTGAATTGTTCTGCTCTGATATTAACCATTTCTCTAATTATTGCCATATATTTTTATTTTATCATGATTGTAATCTTTATTTTTATCTTTCTTTTTTCCACCAAGTACTGCAGCAATTTCCTAATGTTGTGATTTTCACATATATGGCAATAAATCCCTTCTGATTCTGATACATTTCCTGCAAACTATGTTGATGTCCTTGTGGTACCTTTCTCTCCAAAGATCCACCTCTTGTGCATGCTGGTGGTGAAGAAGATGGGTGATTGGGTGACGCACATCAGCAGGTCAGTGATGGCCAGATTTATGATGAACATGTTAGCAGGTGTCCGCAGGCTGCGACTCCTAAAGTAAGCAGACACATTATCGTTGGGAGGAGATCTCTGTGACAAATGAAATATCAACCTCATCAATTATTCATTTATATAATTTAAAAATTAATTAAAGAGGAACCAACAAGTGTGCATCCATTTAGTCCATTTCAATTATGTCTGAAGAAAATAAAAGATTGTTGTTATTTTCAGATCATTTAGTTCAGTGATTGAAAACCAAATCAGAGTTCAAAGGATTTCATGTAAACTCTTCATGGTGCTCCTCAGAGCTCAATCCTCAGTCCTTCTAGTTTTATTTTACATAAGTTAGTTTCATTTACATATCAACTTCAATTAATGTTTTTGGAGCTTTATTGTCTGTCAGGCATGAAATGTTGTCCTTGAAAACATAGATTGATTTAAAGATTATTAAATATTATTAAACCGTAAGCTAAATAAACAAATCAACCCAAGATTTGAATGTGATGCTTCAGCAAGACCAGAACTACAAGAGAGTAGCTGCATTTGAAAGAAGGAAATGAGTTAAACAACCTCTGTAAAGAAATTGTGGCATTCCGTGTCTTAACTGGAGCTTTGAAATATTTAGTAAATTTTAAATTGTTTTATTTATAGATCAGATTTCTTGCTAAATTATTCCATTTCAACTGATAATCAAATCATTTTGAGTTGCTTCCAGATAAAAAAAAGTTTCCACAATGTGACTATCTTTATACTTCTTTGTGGTTAAACCAATCCAAGTTCAAGTATGAAAAAGACGAAGCTGAATCAGTTGGACTTGAAAACTGTCTAAACAGCTTCAGAGGTTTAAACACAACACACCACAGCATTTACACTAAAATGAGTATTTCATTAGTAGAACAGCCATTATAAACCAAGTCTGTTTTTCATGCTACATAGGTCAATACTCATCCAGGAAATGAAACGATCAATAAGAAGGTCAAACTCGTCTTATGTAGAAATAGTTCTTAAAGGAACTCAAAAATCTGATTTGAACAAAAAGCTTTTCTGTGCAGAAATAGAGAATGGACACATTTGTTTTGATCTTTAAAGAAGACATATTATGAAAAATCCACTTTTTTAGCCCTTAAATTCAGTGTGTTGTGCATTTTAAGTCTCTAGTTGTGTAAAAAGACAATACATTATTGACCCGAATATGGGACAAGTTTTTTTCATTTAAAATAATTGTAAAATTTGGGGTCGTCTTATAATCGGAGTCTAAACATTTTGTCATGTTGGGAGGAGTGGAGATGATGGACCATGTGTGGTGGAGGGTTCAGGAGGCAGGAGAGCAGGCACGGATGAAAAATAAAAATGGTTTTAATGGTGGAACGGGAGCGACAGGACAAAACAAGCACATGCACATACAATGATCCGACGAAGACTGGTACAAGGAGGGAGGTATAAATACACAGGGAAATCAGGAACACATGGGCAGGTTAACGAGAGGCAGGTGAGAACAATAAGGACTAATCAGGGCAGGAGAGAGACACAGTCAGGAAGGCAGGGGCAGAACGTGACACATTTACACATGCTGATATTTGTCTGGGGTGATTACAAGCCCGTAACATCAGAGGGCACCAGACTGTATGATCTCAATAGGAGAAAAAAATGAAGACGAGAGGTCCAGAGCAGAGTGGACCGAAAGTGGGGCAAGTTAAGATACTAAAGGCAGAGTTACGCAAGTTTTAAGATGAAGGTGGTCCGTTCAGCAGAGACGTCAAACCTTGCATGCATGGACAGATGCATTGGATGGTAGTGAGGAAGACGTTCAATGGGAGGTGCCGGCAGGTGTCGCGATCTGATGGTACACCAGGACCGCAGCAGCACGAGTGAGAATGAGTACAGCGAAGCAGAGGAAGTCTGTGAATGAAAGCCTCATTTGACATTTGATTTCACATGTCAGCAAAGTTCTGATAGTTTGCATTGAAATAGTGTTTTTGCTCAGTATTTGTTCTCAAATTTTCAATAAAAATAGTTTACTTAAAACGTGTATTTTTTTGTTTTCCTGAAGATTAGTCTGGGGGGGGGGGGGTCGTCCTATATTCGGGTCAATATGGTAATAAATTAGTCACTTCAGGTGCTATTTACAAGTTTTAGTACAAACCTTTGGTCATATCGTCCAACTTATTCAGTTTTCTCACTTTTCTATTACATTTTGTTCTCTATTTCATCACAGTAATTGCCAAATATGCTCATGGACTTTCAGCTAAACATAGTCCAATCCGACTTTTTTTTCTTTTCGCTAAGATTTTTGTAGTCCATTTAGAAGAATGCCGAATGTCCGGTTGTTTGATCTACACAGATCTCTAAACTGTCCCCTGCTTTAAGGACAGGTGGTGTGATTCTTTCTTATAGTTAGTCTACAGGTGGACCGTGTACAGCGTTGTACAATAAGCCTTAAACAAGGTGATTTTACTTTATCAGAACAATACCCAAACTTACGAGTGAGTGTATTCCCCTGAGCAAATGCCTATGTGTCACCATCATCTCTCATGCCCCCTATATGACCAAGATATTTTACTTTGTTGGTGACACTAATCACAAAGTCTGACAGATAAAATCTGGAAACTTCATTTGCTTGTCCTCCTTGGCCCGGAGAATCATAACCACACTTTTAGCTACATTATACACAGTGTTGTGCTCTACTCCAGTGGTTCCTAACCTGGGGGTCCCGACCCCCACAAGGGGGCGCCAAAGCCTCTCAGTGGGTCGCCAGGACCTCGCCACTTTAAGGGGTTAAAACTTCATTTATTACTTGTTTATAGCCTTCATTTTGCTCACATTTTTTTTCATGAGTGAAAAGTTTACTGATATTAAGACAAGAAATAATTAGTACAGAAAGAGTAACACACTTTTAAGAACATTTTGCTCAGCTCACTGTTTTATTTTCAAGTGTCAAAAGTTCATTAAAGATAGGACTGGTTGATTAATCACAGCGTTTACAGTAAATAATCTAGTATAAACAGTAATATACACATTTAAGTACATTTTGCTCAGTGTATTTTTTATGTGTCAAATGTTTATTGAAAGGAATGATTGATTTATCAGTGTTTACAAGAAACAATGTGTTCAGAAAAGTAATACAAACTGTCAAGCACATTATGCTCTGTACTGGAGCCTACTATTACTGTTATCTATTGAATCAAAGCATATTCAAATGTGCTTGAACAATTTTTTCATTTCTTAATAATGTTTGTACTGGAAGAGAGAATGGGAGGGGGTCGTCAAAAATTTTACTGGTAAAAAATGGGTCTCTTGGGAAAAAGGTTGGGAACCACTGCTCTACTCCATAGTCAGAGCAGATATCTAGTAACTGCTGCAGACCAACGGTGCTCAGAATTAGAAGCACTAAGTCATCTGCATACATCAGATGATTTATGACAACACCACCAGCTGCACAACGGGAAATATCCTTTCAGTGTGAAGCTTGTCATTGAACTGTTTTGCCTTCTTTTGAAGATCGTTGCAAAGATAAACAGACTTGTTTAACACCAGAGCCATGCGCACTGCGTCATTATCTCCATCAACGTAAATGAGGGGGAAATGAATTCAGATCCTTTTCAACATTGTTTAATGTAAAGTTTTGTTCAGTACAACATTTAATTACAACAATCTAATGAAACAAAGCCTGGACTTGTACTCAGTTTAAACATGTTTTAAAAGGAGACATGTGACGCGTCAAAAAGTGGCCCCTGCTCAGACCGTTAAAGTGAGGGTCAATGAATGGGTGGAGACGTATTTCATCCACACTCCCTGTTAGAAAAACACTTCTGAAAGAGGCGTCACCTGGCGGACCGAGAGAGCGGCCCTGAGGCAGTGATAGACCGCACCCCCCTCAACCCCCCAACGTGCGCTGTCGGAGTTTCTCAATCTGAAAACGAGTTGTTAACGAGCGCGTGCACACACTCACACAAGACTTACCGCTCAGGAGAAAAGCAGACACAGATTCTGCAGTATTCTGGAGGATTTGCTGGTAAACGCGATCATTAGATGAAAAGGGGAGGAGGGCATTTTTTTCAAGGAGGCTAGCGGCTCCGAGAGCTAACGTGTCAAATCAGCAGATGAGTGGCTGAGCCAGGTTAAGGTGCGGCTGCCTCACCTGGAGACCAGTGCAGTGCAACCACGTAGTAATTTGCTGACATCATCACGTTTTTCAGCTTAGCCATCCGCCACAGCTGCTTCTACATAAATGTGGAGCAGAGTTTTTAACCTGAAGATGGAGATATAATTATAGTTCTGGGCTGAAATATTAAATTTTAAGTAAGATACACTAAACTGCCACACTAATGATTACACATGTGCACAGCACCATTACACACTCACCTATACAGCAAAACAAAGTAAATTTAGGCGTTACTTGCTCTTTAAGGATTTTTTGAAGAAAAGCAAGACATTTGTCCAAACCTATTTCTGATGGAATCACCAAAAACCTAACCACTGTATCTGAACCAAGAAGGAATGGCTTCAACCCATCATCTAAACTTGTTGATGATCACCAGCATGTTCCGTTTACCTTGCACAGACTTAGTCATGTCAACCTAGTCCATTAATAGATGTTTGAACGGACCTTCAGGCACTGGAACGTGTCTTGGAGTCTCCACAAACCACTTGAGTGTCTTATTGCTTTCATACCTGCTGAAGGCATAAATAACTAGGAGATTCCCGATCATCCCGGTGATCCCAATGGCAAGGATGACTGAGCCGATAGTGTAGTGGGCGTGGTCGGGAACATCCACGGTTGGGAATGGGTGCAAGACCTCTGGCACCATTGCCACCTTCAAGACAAAAGATCCAGATGTGAGTCAGCTGCAGGTTTATAGAGATATATTTTTTCCACCTGTCCAGTCCTGGCAGTTGAAGCAGACAGAATGAGTGATCCGACTGCCATAACATGCCAGAGCTCTACAGCAAGAGGGACGTGGGGATATTTCTCCTGTTACGCCTTAGCCTTTATTATGTTTGTGGCATGTTAGACTATATTTATTCAATCAATCAATCAATCAATTAGCCAAAAGTTTATTTATACAACACTTTAAATGCAGCAAAGTTGCAATAGTGCCTAACATAAAAAATGAAAAATCAATAAAATGACAACAGTCAATAACAAAACATAAAATAAGCACAAAACTTAAAATCAGACACAAAGAGTCATAAAAACAGGACCACCCTGTCAGCCAAGGCCGGATTAACCATATGGACAACTGGGCAATTGCCCAGGGATCCACAAACTCTAAAGGGCCCAGCCCAGGGCAGCAAGGGCACGAGCAAAATACTGAATCTGTAATCTCCCGCTTTATATTAAACTAAGGTGACCGTACGTCCTCTTTTCCCCAGACATGTCCACTTTTCACTCTCTGTCCGGGGCATCCGGGGGGTTCTTGTATTGATGAAAATGTCCGGCTTTTCATCCAGGAGCAGGGATCGAATTATGGGGGAGTTGGATATCCTACACATCCAGGGGAGCCGGAAAAAAGTTTTCTACCGATATTACATAATTTATGGACTCTTCTGAGCAGAGAGCACAGAGAGCGGCACAGCGCTGATCGTTGGTGTGCAGCGCTCCAGGCTGCTGCGTCCAGCGCACGGTCCATTCTCAAAGTGGCGCAACCAAAAAACTATAATTAACACACGATCGTTCATGTCCGCACATGTTCTCTATTTTCTGTCTTATTTGTGCCTGAAGCGCTCTACTACTGCGGAGCTCATCACCTGTGCTGCGGTGATTTCACCTCACTGACGCAGCATCGAAACGTGCTTTCCGCTTTGCGGTCAGGAGATCCCTTTGATCTGCTCAAAAGTAACTGATGAGGTGAACAAGTAAGAATCCAGGCAGCAGATTTCCTGGAGAGTTTAGAGGAGATGCAGGAAGATGAGACAGACAGGACAGGAAATAGTTAAATAAAAACAAAACAAAGTGATGAAAAGTAAAATGTAGGTGGATTTATCGCCACTACGCATTTTTACCAGTATACAGCAATAAGTTATACACGTGTCATATTTATACATTTGATACAATTCAGATCACCTTCAAAGCTCAGTCAGCTGTGAGCTGCTTTTTCTGATCAGGAAATGGCCGGCAGTTAATAACTTAAACATCAACTCTTTTTTGAACCAGCTGTACACATGTTTATTTCTGCTGTGAACCTGCCATTTTTAACAAGAGGATTTGATCACTTCTGGTGCCAGCCCCTAGTGGATGAGGGGAGAACTGCAATTTTGTCACCTGTGTTGCTTCACAAAAGTCAGACTAAAACGGTCCCTTGTTGGTTACCTATGTGTGCAGGTTTAAGCTGTGTGTGTGTGTGTGTGTGTGTGTGTGTGTGTGTGTGTGTGTGTGTGTGTGTGTGTGTGTGTGTGTGTGTGTGTGTGTGTGTGTGTGAGAGAGAGAGAATTGTTAAGCGTTTGTGGCCAGAGTCCGGGGCCACGCACACTCCAGCAGCCGATAGCCACCAGCGAATGGGCACCCACAGACCAGCCACCCTCTGTCTGGTTCCCAAACCCCCATCTGCAACACTGCACCGGAGGTGCAGCCCTCCCCCTGATGTTGTCAGTGTGCCTTTAGTTCAGACTTCTCTAATAGACTTTGTTTTTTATTCCTCACTTGCAGTCCTGTGTATGATTCTACATGACTTGGGTTAGGTCTCTACCACAAAACATGACAATAACTGATGTTTACTGATGCTGTTATTATATGTTCTGACTGTAACTGTGTGGCTGTGCACTGGGAGAGTACGGCTGGGGAGAGGGAGGAGCAGGTGGAGCCGCAGGGGTGGAGACAGGTACACGCTCTTTAACAGCTGGACCACATCACTAATCAGTCCTCTCCACATCTAAACAGGAGGAGAAGGAGAGTGACGTGTGATAAATTAAGTCTGTTCAGCATATCTGTGTGTGGTTGTGACCTCAGAGTACAGCTTCTGTTACAAATTGATTTAATTCAGACTTTTGTAGGATTTGTATGCACTGTTTCATTGTCTACTACCAGCTGTGTTCATAACCTGGGTTGGCATTACTTTTCCCTTTAAGATGCTGTAAAAATAAAGGAAAAGGTAACGAAAACAAAAACTACCCTGCAGAACTATGACCTCACAATTAATCAGCCATCAGCTTTAGTTTCCATTTAAATATTGACAGCTTCACAAGTCATGATAATCTTTATCCCTTACATCATCAGAGCTTCTTTCTTATGTCACTCAGAAATGATTCAGAAGTTTCCTCGTCAGCTGATGACACGTAAACTGAAAATTCTTTTGAACATCTGAACTACAAACAAAAATACAAACCTAACTTAAGACAAAAAGTTAGATGTTAAGTCTAGAGCCTGATTTGTCATGTTGGGAAAGCTAGAAGAGCGCTGGAGCATCTTCATCCAGACTGCAGAGAAACATCTGGTTCTGAACAACCATTAAATCGACTGTAAAAATACCAAAAGCTTGCTGATAAATCAGGATGTCCTGACAGATTAGTGTTCACAGCTCCTGACTTCAAACTACACACACATCAAAGGGTCAAATACACACCTGTGTTCACGAAAACACTTGTGAGTATTGCTGATGCTTCACAGCTTCTACAGTGACCCATTAAACCACATCAAACACTGCACGCAAACATCCCATCGGATGTTTAAACGTGTGCTCATCTGCTCGGAGCGCAGAGATCCAAACATGCAAGTCTTGAACACAATGACGATGATGATGATGATGGAGTCCGACACGTTGTGACAGGAGGGCATTAAGCTAACAAACCCAGATGACTGCACATAGAGAATCTGAACCACATTTTAACAAACTGTTAAAGGTCCAGAAAAATATGCATTTGGATTCATCCTATTTCACTTCCGGACTGATAAAATGTCTTAAAAATAATTCAGAACAAATGACATCCCCATAGCGCCAATGACGATCAGTTGATATTTTATTACGAGCCATCATTGCCCTGAAGGGTTTAAAATTGCACGATACTAGTGATGCACCAATATGAATTTTTGAGCCAATACCGATATTAGCTTCCCTGTTAAGGCCGATAACCGATATTTGCCAATACTGATTTACGCATCTGAAATCAGCTAATTTTGTATTGACTGAAAATATGTGAGCTGAAATTTTGAAGTGAAGTGGAAATAAGATGGAAAAAATATTGGTCGTCAATATCCCAGTTTTACTTCAATCAAATCAAAGATACTTTATTAATCCCAGAGGGAAAGTAGAGTTTCAGTACACACAATTCAGAGATCAGACATACATGGGCAAGACACATGACAAGAATTGGTGACTGTGGTCATTCGCAACCCTGAGTCGTGCTACCTTAATAGAGATAAGAGGGTTACATGAGGAATTGATTTGGGAGGAGGGAAGAAAAGGCACTTCACAGCTACCCTCCCACCAGGAGGGCAGCTTTGCTCTGCAAAAAAACACCTCAGACAGATATGCAACAGACAACACAACATGAGACTCCAATAGGAAGGCAGGGGGGGGTCTGGGATCCTTTTTCCCCCAGCAAGAGCAGCCATCTACGACGCTCTGCCGCTGTAGCCACAGGTAGGAGGGAGATCACAGAGCACATTGACTCCTGCAGGTTGATGACCTCGCCAGGCTGAATAATTTTCCTCTCTGCCTTCAGTCCTTAAACTGATCATTCTAGTCCTTCAGTGAAGCCAATTTTGGGTTTTTTAAACTTGTCCATAACGTCCGGTGACTCTCTCCAAGATGACATCCATTTTGCGCACTAATACCGGTATCGCAGCTAGAACATTGTCCAGCTTACGATTCACCTCGAGTAACGTCCCAGTCTGTGAAGTGTCCACACGGACGGTGCTTTCCGTGGGTGCAGGTCGCCCTCCAATCACTCCTGTCTTCCCAAATTTCCAGAAAACCAGATATCCTCCCACTCCAATCAGAAGAAATCCAGTGATCATCAGCCGAATATCCACATGTCTTCGACGTCCTCAATGGACAGCTGGGAGAGGCATATGATCTTCCATTCCCTCCAGGAATCCAGCATATACCCCACCGGGTGTGTCCACTGCGGGCATGTGGGAGCCCCCTGCTCTGTTCTCATTGTTGAAAAAATCTTATCAATCGTGTTGAATGACCAATTTATCAAATCCATGGTTAAAAATAGGGTTTTTCAGAAGAAATGCAGAGAAGCGCTCTGTGGGCAGACAGGACAAAGAGTCTTGGGGAAAAAAGATAAGGGAGCAAAAAGAGAAGCATCTATACTCCACGAGTGCCAGGAAGAGAAGCTTATCGGACCGATCAATTAAAAAATGACTAACATCGGCAGATACCGATAATGATGCCGATATATCGTGCATCCCTACATGACAATTCATTTAAATTCCAAGTTAAAGAATCTGATTTCTGAACTGAAGATCGTAACCTTAGTAAAATGTGAAGAGCAACTGCAAATTAAAAAAGACATCTAAAACCATTTACAGAATCAAACCAAGAGGAACACAAATCTGTGGTATTGTAGAACTGGACCATATGGTTCCTGAGCACAGCTGTGTCTGCAGGTCACTGCTCCCCCAGGGGACGGGTCAAATGCTGAGAACCAATGTCACACACCAGTGTGACAACTAATGTGACTTTAACTTTAATGCATTCCACCAATCAGAAAATGTTTCACAAATCATTGCTTTTACTGAGAAAACAGCAGGCTACACTCTTTGTAATCCCGCATTTCTGGGGGCAGGACCAGCCTTTCTGTGCAGAGGATGGCTGTCGCCCGTAGCACCAGTGGCTGGTCTCTGGTGTAAACAATGGACTTGTGGTTGTAGCTGGAGGGTTTCCCAACATGTTCCCCAAAACAGTAAACCACAGAACCCAAATGACACACAAGTACTCCCGTGGCTAAAGGCATGCTGCTTTTACTTAAATCATTCATGTTCTCTTCTTTATAATCATCTTTCATTTGTATCATGATATTGAGTAATTCATGACTTTGTTTTTCCTGATTTGAGTTGTTTTATGACTTTCTGATTTGTTTGGTTGGTCTCTGTGAGGCACTTTGTGATTCTATTTCAGTGATGAGTGCTAAATAAATAAAATTTACTTGGGTGTTTTATGGTAGGGCTTTCACTTATTACGGTAATACCATATTAACCTGAATATAGGACGACCCCGATTATAAGACGACCCCCCCTTTCCAAGACTGATCTTCAAGAAAAGACAAAAAAATCACTTTTTAAATAAACAATTTTTGTTGAAAATTTGAGAACAAATACTGAGCAAAAATACTATTTTAATGCAAACTATCAGAACTTTGCTGACATGTGAAATCAAAAGTCAAATGAGGCTTTTATTCAGATGCCCTCTGCCTCGCTGTACTCACTCTCATGCTGCTGCGGTCCTGGTGTACCATCAGATCACTACAGCTGCTGGTTCCTCGCAGAACGTCATCCTCACTGCCATCCAATGCATCCATGCATGCAATGTTTGTGTCACGCTGACGGGCAGGAGGTTCGAACCCAAAATGCAGAACACCAGATCACTCAGACAGGAGCGGAGGTAAAGAAGTAAATTCTTTATTTTTAAGGTGGAGGCAGGCCCCCACAATACGGCTTTAAAATTGAGGCCAACCCGGAAGTAAGAAAAACTGCAGTTCCACCCTCATCCACTGGGGGCTGGTATCAGAAGCGAGCAAATCCTCATCGACTCCCATGTTAAAAATACCAATTTCACAGCAGAAATAAACACGTTTACAGCCTGGTACCAAAACATGTTTTGGTTTAAATTATCTAGTTTACACTCATGACAACTCTGAGGGGGGTGAATTTTTTTCTCACTCTTCTGTTTAAGTGTATTAAAAGCCTAAAATTCTGTATAATTAATGAGCATCAGACCCATGTGATCGCAGAGCTAGCTCCGTGGAAAGGCCTCAGTAGAGCCTCGGTCTGGCTTGGAAACTGTTCCGGGATTTTGAGTCTCTGTGTTTGTGTATTCTGTTTTGGATATTATTTGTGCAATTGTTGGACAAAATGACTTGCTGTGGCATTAATTCACTAAAAGAGCGTCCAAGGAGTCTCCACTTCATTTTTTTCGGTAAGTAAAATTATATTTATGTATTTTAGGTCACTGCCGAGCTGAGCTTAGATTTTAACATGTACTGTTTAACCATGAAATTTAAATGTAATAGGGTAAACCCCAGTGCATTTAACATAATGCTGTACTTTAGAAAATTAGTTGAAATATAACATGTTGGTGGAGCTGGGTTCCAACTATCGGCTTGTGGAGCTCTCGGGAGACCGATGTTTTCCACCCGGAATGCCGGCTGTTTCTCCCCGCAGCCCGGTCCATCGCTGTCTGATCTCGGCTCCTGTTAGCTGCGCGGGCTGACGGCTGGTTCTCCCAGCAGCTCGGCGCATCGCTGTCTGATCGCGGCTTCTGTGTGCTGTGTGGCTTGCCGGTCTCTCGGAGACCTCTGTGTTCCACCCGGTTTTACCCAGCGGTCAGCCCGGCGTATCTCTGACTCAAAAGCTCTGGTGTTGTGCACAGTTAACTCCTGTTGTAGCTAGGTTGCTACCTCCGTTAGCTTAGCTCCTACCTCCACATTAGTTTTGGGTTAGCTTCAGGTTAGCTTGTAGCTAGTTCGACCGTGTGTCGTCAGTTGATCCCAGCCTTACAGCCCCACCCTCAGCTCCTCCTCTCTTCCCTTTTATGGAATCGTCTGGGCCTGACGGAACCTGTGACACAGTAAAAATGGCGGTGGTGGCCACCTCCCATTTTAGCAGAAAAACTTGTTATTGGAGTCTATGGAAACCCATTGTCCATATATTAATGTCGATGGGTGGAGGCTTAATCCAGCGGTTAAAACACAAAAAACTGAAGTTCAAAAACAGGAGCAAGGACTCAGGTAAAAAACACGGTGAGGGAACAGAACAGAACAGCACAGACACATACAATGGACCGACAAACACAAAGTGACAAGACAAGGCTTATATACACAGAAAGGAGCAATTAGGGAAACAGGCAGCAGGTGTGTGGAGTGAGGGCTGGAGGGAAAGCAGGTGCATACAATTATCTAAATGGGGACCAAAACCAGAGAAGGGCAGATAAACCTAAAACTAAAAACACATGGATAACTAAACTTAGGGACTGAGGGCAAATATAAACAACCAATAACTAGAGGGGTGAGGGCTGAGGAGAATAATGGGACACAAGAGGAAAACCTGGAGTGGGAACTGGAGGGGCTGGGGAACAAAAGGACACAGAACATGACAGTTTGACACATCTGCTGAACTGACCACCGTCATCTTAAAATTCACATAACTGCTTTACTATGTTAACTTGCTCCACTTTCAGTCAACTCTGCTCCGGACCTCTAGGCTCCATTTTTTTCTTCTGTTGAGAACATACAGTCTGGCGCCCTCTGCTGGTATGGGCGTGTAATGGTTAGACCCCGATTTTAAGACGACCCCACATTTTAAAATTATTTTCAATGAAAAAAACCTCGTCATATATTTGGGTCAATATGGTATTTCTCCGGCATTAGAAGAAGTGTCGTTGTTTTCTGTTGTGCTGTTAGCTTGCTTTTATAGATCTGAATGACTCACTAAAGAAAGTAAAACACCAAAATCGGCTAATTATTCACTTCACACATACATTTCACTGTAATATTGAGGGTTGGGGTTCCACAAAGATAAACAATCAAGAGTTTGCTTCTAGACTTGCAGAAAAGGGACACACAACAATACAACAAGATCAAGCTATCACTGCGTCAGCCTGATGAGAAAATATAAAATCAACATTGTTTTACTGAACAATCACGATAATAAATCACAGTGCATTTAGTGTCATCCACAGCCTTAAGACATGTGTTGAACGTGCCCAAGTCCATACTTATGAGAGCGCCATGTGAGCACCTGTGTGTGTATACACATGCTTGTTTATGTAAGGTTCCTCTATAAAACTATTTTATTTTGAAAGGACCATTCCGGCAACTGTCTGCTAGGATCCGGCAACTCACGCGACCAACTTGTGCTATACGCAGGATTCGACTTACAGGCGAGCTAAAGGGAGCTCCTGGAAGCCCTCAACACACCCAGGGGGAGCCCAAAAACGATCCTAGTTCTACTGATATTACATTTTCCATGTGGACTCTCCAGGGATTATTTTGAGCTGAGAGGCGCAGAGCTCTGATAGTTGATGCGCTCCAGACAGATGTGTCCTGAGCACGGCCAAAGTGTCGCCACCTCAAAAACAAATTTAACACGCGATCATTTATGTTGGCTCATATTATTTCATGCGTTCTGTTTTTTATTTGTGCCTGATGCGTTTTGCAGCTGCGGAGCGGAGCGCATTACCTGTTTCGTCCTTCGGTGAATTCATCTCACTGGTGCAGCCGGCACGCGGCGCGCACTCCGCTGCTTTTGCGGTAGATCTTTTTGAACAGCAGTTCAAAGGTAACTAATGAGGTGAAAATATATGAAGCCAGATAGCAGTTTTTCTTTAGGATTGAGAGGAGATGCAGGAAGATACTAGACAGTCAAATAAAAACAAGTTCCTTTTTGTACCTGGTGGTTGCAACAGACACTATTGAAGGTAATCAGAAGTGAGGAACAGAAAATGAAATTAATCTTTCATTGTTTAGAGCAGCATGAACTCTGAGGCTGCAGGCGCATCAGTGAGTTTGTGGTTGCTGTGCAGGGGGAGGGGGGAGAGGGCTGAAGCAGGGGAACAGTAAAGATGCAAAAACTACCGTTGTTGAAAGAGATGTGTGTTAACTTTGAAAATGTGGGTGCAATTTTAATTACTTGTCACACCCCCATGACCCACGCTTGCCGCTCCTCACTAGAATTAGAGAGGATTGAATCCACCTGCGCATCGTTGGTGGAACTGACAAATCCTAGCGTGAACAGGTGCGCTATGTCAAGCAGGGATTTATCAGGAAAGCGCCGATGTACTCAACTTGCTTTCTGTAACACTCCACTGGTTTATCACTCAGACACAAACAAACAAAAAAAGAGAAAACAGTTTCCTGTCTGATGGGATAAAACCAAGGAGTAAATCTGATCACAGGCTCCATTTGACTTCAAAAGAGCTTCAAACATTCCTAAAACTGACTCAGTAAACTCCCTTTTCACTCAAATGAACAAATATTTGTAATTTAACATACAGCTGCATGAGAATAATCCTGATTCCCCACACAGTAATGAACATGTGCATGCTATCACAGTTTAATAACAACCTTTAGGAATGATTTGTTAGAATTTTATCTTATAACGACACTTAATAAATTCACAATTTTAACACAAATATTATTTGGGTTTATAAAAAGATTTTAATGGAACAAAAATAAAATTTGCTCATATCATTTTCATTTTGCTATCAAATAAAAACTAAAACTGTCTGAAGCACAAATGATGATGAAGCTGAAAACTTTAAGCTTAAACTTCAGCTGAGCAGTTTAGATAACTGCAGAAAGAACCAGATGTACTTTTGTTTCTGCAGCCAAAAACAGAAACGATGGTAAAGTACAAAGTGAATCCAACCTCTCTCTGTCCCTTTGTTCTTTATTTCTCAGCAGTTTAGTGATCCATTTATCTAAATATAAAATAAATGCTGCTCATAAACCCCAAAATGACCAGAGACTTTAAGGAGACAATAAATAATTACAAAACTGACCTAAGAGCACACAGACTATTGATGTTAGGTGGAGTACAACTACCTGAAAGAGGCCTGTAATGACCCTGATGTGGGTTTCTTGAAGTTCCAAGCAAAAATGTTAATTTTGAATTAGGTTTCATCGTACATATAGAATCGTACGGTGCCCGTCTGGTGACATTGCCGACATTTTTTTTTTATTTGTGGTCACGAGATACTTAATGTGGCCACCAAGCCCCCATAATTCGGGTCTAGATATGAAGCAAAACAGGAAGTGACAAAAACTGCTGGTCCACACTTATCCGCTGGGGGCTGGTGTCAGAAGCGAGCAAATCCTCATTGACTCCCATGTTAAAAATACCAATTTCACAGCAGAAATAAACATGTTGACAGCCTGGTTCCAAAACATGTTTTAGGTTTAATAGATCTAGTTTACATTCATGACAACTCTGGGGGGGGGGGTGAATTTTTTTTGTCACTCTTCTGTTTAAGTGTATTAAATGTCTAAAATTCTGAATAATTAATGAGCATCCGACCCACATGACCACAGAGCTAGCTCCGGGGAAAGGCCTCAGTCTGAGCCTCGGCCTCGCCTGAAAACGGTTCCGCCATTTTCAGTCTCTCAACTTAGACCATTAGTTGTAGCATTTGTGTAAAAATCACGAGGCACTTCACAAAAACAAAAAAATGTAAAAATATAAAAAAACATTTAGAAAATGTTTAAAAATATATTTAAAATGAGCAAAAATAGACAATTTGGATTTAAAAGAAAAAATGTTAAGAAAGAGAGAGAGTGAATAGGAATGAGGGAAATCAGTGGATCCTGAGGAAGGTGGAATAGGTGGGGAGAGCAGAATAAAGAGAGAGTGGTGAAGAAGGTCATACAAAAGCCAGCTTGAACAAGTGAGTCTTCAGCTGCTTTTTGAAGGAGACCACTGAGTCCACTGATCTCAGGCTCAGGGGGAGAGAGTTCCAGAGTCTGGGGGCCACAGCAGCAAATGATCTGTCACCTTTGGTCTTTAGCCTGGTGCTGCACAACCAGTAGGCTTTGATCACTGGACCTCAGGGACCTGCTGGGGGTGTAGGGACTAAGAAGATCACCAATGTAAGATGGTGCTTGTCCATGTAAGGCCCTATAGACCAGAACCAGGATCTTGAAATGAACCCTGAAGTTGACTGGCAGCCAGTGAAGCTGGAGGAGAAGCGGGGTGATGTGGGTGTGTTTGGAGGACTTGGTCAGAAGCCGAGCACAGGCATTCTGAACCACCTGTAGACGGTTCAGGGAGGTTCTGCTCAGACACGTGAAAAGAGAGTTACAGTAGTCTAAGCGTGAGGAGATGAAGGTGTGGAGAACTGTCTCAAGTTCAGAGCGGGACAGAATGGGACTCAGCTTAGCAATGTTCCTGAGATGGAAGAAGGAAGAGCGAACAAGAGAACTGACATGAGAATCCAGGGTGAGAGCTGGGTCAAAGGTCACNTTCTTTTTTGGATATTATTTGTGCAATTTTTGGACAAAATGACTTGCTGTGGTATTAATTGCACTAATAGACGGTCCAAGGAGTCTCCACTTCATTCTGTCGGTAAGCACAATTATATTTATGTATTTTAGGTCACTGCCGCTCTTGCGACTTTAACATGTACTGTTTAACCATGACATTTCAATGTAATAGGGTAAAACCCAGTGCATTTAACATAACGCTGCATTTTTGAAAATGGGTTGAAATATGACATGTTGGTGGAGCTGGGTTCCGACTATCGGTATGGTCTCCGTCCCCTCAGCGGCAGCTAGGCGCATCTCTGATCGCAGTGGCGCCTGTTTGCTGCACGGGCTGCCGGCTTGTGGAGCTCCCGGGAGACCTGTGTGTTCCACCTGGATTTACCCAGCGGCAGCCCGGCGCCTCTCTGACTTAGAAGCTCTGGTGTTGTGCAGTTAGCTCTGGTTGTAGCTAGGTAGCTACCTCCGTTAGCTTAGCTCCCACCTCTGCCTTAGCTTCGGGTTAACTTGTAGCTACATCACTTCAGTTTGACGGGTGTCGTCATTTGATCCCAGTCTTACAGCCCCGCCCTCAGCTCGACCTCTTTTCCCTTTTTTGAATTGTCTTGGCATGATGAGACGTGTGACACAATCAAAATGGAGATGGTGGCCACCTCTCATTTCAGATTAAAAACTTATAACACGAGCCTATGGACAGGAATTGTCCTATATATATATATATATATATATATATATATATATATATATACAACTGTTCCAAAAATGAACTAGTTCATAGTTCTTATATATATATATATATATATATATATATATATATATATATATATATATATATATATATATATATATATATATATATATATATATATATATATATATATATATATATATATATATATGTTGGTGTGTGCGTGTGTGTGTGTGTGCGTGCATGTGTGTGTCTGCTCTGTCTTCTTGATCCCCAGTGAGTCATGGTGGATGGCTGCTTAAACTGAGCCAGGATCCTCTGGACGTTTCTTCCTGTTAAAAGGGAGTTTTCCTCTCCACTGTCGCTAAATGCTTGCTTAGTATGAGGATTGCTGTAAAGTCACTGACACTAGTCAGTGACTTGATGCAATCTGCTGGGTTCCTTACTATTGATTGGCTTAAAGCACATGTGTCAGACACAAGGCCCGCAGGCCAGATGCGGCCCGCGGAGCATTTTTATGTGGCCCGCAAGAGAAATATCAAAAATATATTAAAACTGGCCCACTGGCCAATTTTACCGCAAAGACTTCAACTCCCATGATGCTTTGCGGCATTAGCACGGAGCCGACGCGCTTCCTCCTTTGTGTTTTTTCCAGCGTCTGCTGCCGGTGTCTGCAGCTCCGCTGTCTCGGACAAACTACACTCCTCTCACTCAGCGCCGAGTTCACTCAGCTATTTGCTGACGTTGAAGCCCAGAAACAGAGATTCTAGCCGCTAAGTAATGTTTTCACAACTGAAAGAGAAAGTTTTCCAACTAACGTCCAGACAGAGCCGATATAACTCCAGCGAACAGCGACACGCTCAAACCAGCACGGCTCTGTGGCTGCTGTCGTAGTGTTTCCTCCCCGACACACAACAACGTGGTCAAGCTGCTCAGACATGTTCATCAGCACAAACCTATGTGAGCACCTGTTGTCATCTAATGTTGTCATTATTATGATGAAGATGAACAAAACAACAGGAGCCTCCTCCTCAGCTCAGATCAACCCCATGATGCAGGTATCTGGCTGGAGCAGGTGAGCATCACAGTAAAGTGGAGCAAACTGAGCTTTAAATATTTTGGTTTTATGCTATTTTTCTGCTCCAAAACATGAAAGTTAACAGGTGAGATGTTGCATTTTCATTTAAGATAAAATGATATTTTTATTTTGTTGTTGGCCCGTGAGAAAATATTTAACCTACAGTAAACAGGAAGTGGAAAGGCTGCAAATGGATGAATAGAATAGAAAATCCCTTTATTGTTCCTCAGTGGGGAAAGCTAGACGTCACAGCAGCGATGACACGTATTACAGGAGAAAAAAAGGAGAATAAAAAATAAGAAAAGTGAAAAACAACAAGAAAACATAAATCCTGAATAGAGTTTAAAAATGCTGATTATACCATAAGTAATGAATAACACTGATGCCTTTTATTTAAAACTGACTTGCTCGTGTGTAATTTGGTTATTCCACATTCAGAGTTAATGCAAAAATAAGTTTGTTTCCAAATTTAAAGGTTCAAAATTGCATATATTTTGATAAAGAAAATGTGCAAATTTGCCGACACTTTTTCAAAAAATATTAAGTTTGGCCCTCGACTCCGTCCCAGAGTTTCATTTCGGCCCTGTGTGAGTTTCAGTTTGACACCCCTGGCTTAAAGGGGCATTATGGAAGTGTGACAGCCAAAACATGTATAGAAATAATAAATTTCTTCTTCATACATTCTCCTGCAATGCCCTGGTTCTGTAGAATGAGTCCTGGTATTTTTACTGTGATTGCCTGTTTTTCTGTAAAATCACAGAAAAAGAGAGCTGCTCGGGTCGGGCAGGCTGCTTAATGCGCTTTCACGCTCAGGCATAGCCCGTAGCATTTGCTATCCGTAGCTTTAGCAGCAGAGAGAGAGGCAGTGTCAACTCAGCGACTTTGCCGCTGTTCCTAACGCCAAGTGAGGAACCTAGCTACATTTCTGAGGACCCTTAGCTACTTTCTGTAGAACTTTCTTCTAGATATTTCCTGCAAATTAGCAACAAATTAGCCATTTTCGCTTCGAACCGTTCTTTGGTTTGACGTTGTTTCAGGTGTCATCAAGGATATAAAAGTTACAGATACTGTGAATGTTACTAGAGTGTAGCTCACCTTGTAAAATGTCTGACTCCCATGCAGAAGACCTGAGGTTCATTTCTGGATGTGGACAAGTTCATTTAGAGTTTCCTTTTGACATTAATGGTATATTTTTTTACAGTAAGATGCCCAAATTTTTATTTGAGACTCGCCGAACGGCATTGAATTCACAGATAAAAAAGATGTGGGTTCAACTTTCACTTTGGAACAATTTTTCAAGCACGGGAAGGGAATTATCTGAGCATGCAGGAAGACTGACCCATCATAAACCTTTGTCGGCTGTGCTGAAGAGAAAGGTACAGAACCAAATTATTTAATTAATTAGCTGCGTGTTCTCCTGTTCTCTGTCCTCCGGGCCACACACACACACACACACACACACACACACACACACACACACACACACACACACACAAGACTGTCTCAGCTTCGTTAAGGAGCGTTCACGTACGGAATGCGCGCCTCGTGCACGAGTCTACTTTTGAAGCTGCCTTTACGCTTTTGGCCTGAGGGGGCAATCGCGAGCATAAAAATTCAAAAGTCCGTAAAGTCCCTTTAATGAACTGGCTTTGAGACGACTCTTGTCATGATTTGGCGCTATGTAAATAAACTAGAATTTAATTTAATATTTTAAATGCTATTATTTGTTTAAGCAGTTTTTTTCTGGAGTACTCAATATTCAATTTCCATTTTTCCAGGTCTGTCCAAGAAACTTGACACAGTCATCTGAGAGCGGCATTGGGATGATGTGGCTCTGTGGAAGCAGTCCATAGTGAACCATCTGTACTTGACCGCTGCTTCCACACCTGATGGCAACGATGACATGTTGGAGCCAAAATGGAAGTGAATCATATTTAGGACATCCATGAACATGAGACACCTGAATTTCCAGTTTGTCTCCATCTTCCACTGGAAGGACAAAGCAGGAACAAGCAGTGTCTGGTTAATGACGAAAGTCTCGTGAGTGTTTGAACTACACTTTAATTTTCCTGGAAGTAAATTTAATGTGTAGTTTATTTATATGTCTTGTTTGTCTACAGGATCAACTTCAGCAGTCAAGTTGGAGAAAGCAGCATTTCAACCAGGATGTGAAGGATGTGAGGCAGCTGTCCCCTCAGCACCGAACACCCTCACTAGAGGTGTTCCACTCCCTCATCCTGACATTTACTCCTAAGCATACAGGTTCTCGTACCTTGGCATATACAGTATTACTCAAAGGGGTTGTATTGTAAGTCATTATTTAATCAATTAAAACATTTCAAACTGTTTCTAAATATGTTAAAATATTTCAGACGGTTGCTGTTAAACCTTCATTACAATGGTAACAGGCAAATGGCCTGAACCAAGGAAGGTCTGGAAAGGTAATCTGTCCGTTACCCTCGTTTTAAGTAAGGTGGCTGGTTCGTGCACCCTGTGAAAGTGGAACCAACATATGGTAAATTATTCCATATATGCATATATAAATACATGTGTGGATGCATACTTTTACATGCATGTTCATCATATTGAAATGACTACAATAACAGACTATGCCACAGCACTCCTCAACTGACTGCAGGACGCCAACGCCAACAACCCAACAGGACTAAACAAACATCTGGAATCAAATCAGCTGATCCTGGACCAGTGACAGCCATGTGTGACAAAGTGGACCAGAATAAAGCCATTGAACAGCATGTCAGAAAGTCACAGTTTTCAGCACAGGTACATTTATGTAGCTTTATTTACCCTGAGCCAATTTATCTGGAGTCAATTGTATATGCATGTAATAATGTTTAACATTCATAAAAACCAAGCAACAAGTTATTTCACAATTTTAATACATTTTTTGTCATGATCCACCCCGGCCTCCCTGACTGTGTCTCTCCTGCCTTGATTACCCTTATTGTTCTCACCTGTCCCTCATTACTCTGCCCATGTGTTCCTGATTCCCTTGTGTATATATACCTCCCTCTTTGCTCCTGTCAGTTGTCGGATCATTGTCGTTTTGTGCATGTTCATTTGTCCTGTCGCTCCCGTTCTACAATTAAACTATTTTTACTTTATCCGTGCCTGCTTATCTGCCTCTGGAACCCTCCACCACACTTGGTCCACCATCTCCACCCGCAGAACATGACATTTTTATCCGTTCATGCAAACACTGATTTATATGTTTTAACAGATACCACACTAGTCCAGATGAGGACAGTGGAAGGCTCTGTACTGGCCATCTTCACCAGGAAAGGCTGCTCTAGGTTAAGACACTGTCCACAGACTGCTTCATCAGTGTGCCACAGGTTAAATGTCTGGTCTTCAAACCAGAAAACAGACTTCTCGTGACCAGGAGGTCAAAGCCATAACAATCTTTCCCCTGCTTCATTGCCTGCAGAAGCACAAGGTTCCCACAAGACATGACTCTTTCTTATTTAAAAAAAAGATTCATATTTGGTCTCATTAAATGATTTCTTCAATTATATTATAATTACAGTTACATTATCTACAATGAAATTTTTTATCTAAAGTAATTTAATAACATCTTGACTGCTTTACAGGAATGAATGAATCAACATAAATGTTTATTCTTGAAATGCCTTACTTCAGGTCTTAAATACACCAGAGAAGTCTGCTTCAAGATTTAAAGCTGATTTATTATCAGTTATGTCACATATTAATATCAGTATTAACAAATGACTGTTTACCATATTTGCTTCACATATTAAGTGGAAAATGCTTTTCTAAGTGTCTCAGAAAGAGGATGTCTGAAGACTCTGGTAATACCTATTAAACTCTTAAACCCGGTTGGTCTAAAACTTAGGCAACAAACCTTTAAAAGAGGAAACATTTTCTATATAGTTCAAGCTGTTCCAGCTATAAGAACCATCCTTTTCCAAGATAAATCAATTATTATTTCTTTAACCTGCAAACTCCATCAATACCGCCATAAGCCACCCAGGAAGTATCACTGCAATCAGTTGCACGTATTCTGAGGGTGCCTACGACCCTCGGATACATCAGAAGTCCACTCTCACTTTTCTGAGACGGCTTTACTTGCCGACCAGACCCATGAGAATTCCACAACACTGGTAACATAGGCTCTTCACAATGGCGCTGGATGGGTTAAGATTAATTTGATAACTAACTTGATAAATAGCATTACTTGCAGAAATGCAGTTTGAATGCTGGATGCTGAAACTGTAAGCTGATTGGCTTGGTTAGAATTCTCAGGGGGTGGGGTTATTTGAATAGGTGAGTTCCCAGACCCTTTCTCTGTGCAGAATTAAACAGAGGAGGAGGCTGGCAGGCCAGGCTAGCAAAAAGCACCAACAAGCAAATAAAGCACAAAAAGTAAGTGAAGAATGGAAAAAAATAATCCTAAACAGCAGAAAACTGAAATCTGTGAACACTGTTTAAAAATCTGGACAGATAAAATGTCTAAACATCTGTTATTTGGGTAGTACTAGTTAAACAGTTTACCGTATTTTCCGGACTATAAGCCGCTACTTTTTCCCACGCTTTGAACCATGCGGCTTATAATGAGGTGCGGCTTTAGTCAACCAGAAAGGATGGATGCTGGAAAGTCTAATGAAGGAATGGTTAAAGGAGTGCTACAGAAAGCGCCCAGGAGGATTATTTTCACAGTAAAACGGCGCTGCTTGTTTTCCTAGCTTCACCCCGGGATGATGACAGCAACACGGAGTGACACTGACATCGCCACAGAAAAGGTATGTGACGAAGCTCTTCTGAGGCTGTTCAACTCCGACACTGAAGAAGATGACTTCAGTGGTTTCAGTGCACAGGAGGACGATGAATAAACTAATCAATAACTTTTCTGTTTTGTTTGATACTGATCAGTTCAGTTACGTTCAGTTAAACTACGTTTTCAATTCAGTAGATATCTGCGGCTTTTAGCCCGGTGCAGCTTATATGGTGCGCTCTATAGTCTGGAAATTACGGTAATTTTAACATTTAGTTTAACTGTGAAATTAGCAGCATGTGCTGCATTCAGAAAGTGACTGCTGAAGTGAAGCTGAAACTAAGCTAAACTGTCAAAACTAGCTGAATGTATTTAAAGATTTAGAAGCAAAAATCACCAACAAGTGTAATAAAGCTCAAAATATAGGCGAAGAATGGAGGAAAAAATGCTAAACAGCAGAAAACTGAAATCTTTGAACATTGTTTAAAAACTGGAAAGTTGAAATGTTTAAACAGCTGGCATTTGAATAAAAATAGTTTAATGGCTGCATTTTTACAATTGGCTGAATTGTAAATTTTGAAACATTTGCTGATATCTGAAATTGATGTTCAGACATATAGGATGGATTAATGGTTGGATGGATAAAATGATGAATGAATTGATATTAGATGGTTTATTGGATGGAAGGATGGATGGAGGAAAAAATGTACGGATGGCCTTTTATTGTGGGCAGTATAAGGTACCACTGTGCACTACTCATGATGTCAGATCAGCATCTTGATGTGGCAAACCTAAGAGGTGGGATGGATCATCTCAGCAAAGCACAGGTGCTCACTATCACACATTTACCCCCAAATTCCACTACCTCCGCTCCGCTCCGACACGAACGCCGGAGCAAAATCGGTCCCGTTGTAGTCAATCAGAGCAATTCCACTACTGCGGCCGTGCTCCGGCAGTGCGGTGCAGTGCGCCGCCCTCTGTTCCGGCGTCCGGCAAAAATAGAATCGATCCTATTTTCGCCGGACGCCGGAGCACCTCCGCAGTAAATGGACAGAAATCACAACCGTCCAACAGGAAAAGGAGCAAGCACAACTTCCGTTTTTCACAATGAATCGATAAACAAAAGGCGTTTTTTGTTTCATATGCACAGGTCTAACAACTTTTAACAACTATCAATGGCGGCTGAAGTTTAAATGCACAAAAATAAGCCATAAATACAGTTTCCACTATCAAAGTAGTCACACTTTGTTGATCCAAACACTGCTGATCTCTCAACACAAATGATGGGCAGATTAAACAGTTCATGCCGATGCTTCTCCCACACAACGGGTGTTTGGATCTAACTTCCGCGTTTATTGCTCGGACTGTATCGCAAGATCTCGAAAATCCTGCGCATGCTTGTTTGCCCACCTCAGGTCTCCGCACCAGAGC
>SSNQ01000305.1:1636549-1652206 GCA_006942095.1 Nothobranchius kuhntae
TAGACCAGAACCAGGATCTTGAAATGAACCCTGAAGTTGACTGGCAGCCAATGAAGCTGGAGAAGAAGCGGGTTGACGTGGGTGTGTTTGGAGGACTTGGTCAGAAGCCGAGCACAGGCATTCTGAACCACCTGTAGACGGTTCAGGGAGGTTTTGCTCAGACACGTGAAAAGAGAGTTGCAGTAGTCTAAGCGTGAGGAGATGAAGGTGTGGAGAATTGTCTCAAGTTCAGAGCAGGACAGAATGGGACTCAGCTTAGCAATGTTCCTGAGATGGAAGAAGGAAGAGCGAACAAGAGAACTGACATGAGAATCCAGGGTGAGAGCTGGGTCAAAGATCATGCCAAGATTCCTGACGGAAGGTTTGGTGTGAGAAGCAAGCTGACCAAGAGAGTCTCTGACTTTGGGAACCAGCTTGTCTGGGGCACAGATGAGGATCTCATTCTTATCTTCATTCAGCTGAAGAAAGCTCCCAGCCATCCAGGTTTTGATAGAGTCTAAGCAGGTGTGTAACAGCTGCAGCTTAGACATCTCATGGGGCTTAAAGGAGATGTACAGTTGGATGTCATCTGCATAAAGATGGTAGGAGATTCCTTTGAAGGAGCTCAGGATGTGCCGAAGAGGGAGCAGATAGAGGAGGAAGAGCAGAGGCCCCAGCACAGAACCTTGTGGGACACCATGGGTAAGGGAGGTGGTGGAGGACCTAAAGTTGGAGACGGCCACAGAAAAGGAACGCTCAGAATGATATGAGGAGAACCACTCCAGAGCAGTTTCTGATAGGCCTACCCAGTCTCTCAGCCTCGCCAGTAGCAGGTGATGGTCAACAGTGTCAAAGGCTGCAGTCAGGTCCAACAGGACCAGAACAGAACAGTCCCCTGCATCACTGTGAGTCAGAAGGTCATTAGAGACCCTAAGAAGAGCTGTTTCAGTAGAATGAGCTCTACGAAAACCTGACTGGAAGCTATCATAGATGTTATGTTCATCAAGAGCAGCTGTGAGTTGTTTAGCCACAACCTTTTCCAAGATCTTGGAGATGAGCGGAAGTTTAGAGATGGGTCTGAAGCTGCTAGGTGCTGAAGGTGCAGCAGATGGACATGGAGATGGGTTTTCTTCCACAAACGCTCAATTTTTCTGCATTGGCGCTTCAGGCTGTGAAGGCTGTCATTAAACCAGGGAGTAGGGTTCACTGCAGGAACTGATCTGGTTCTGACAGGACAGATGTTGTCCAGAATGGAGAGGCAGTGCTCGTTAAACTGAGAAGTTAAGGAACCTGGGTCGTTATCAGAAGAACAGGGTGGATCAAAAGCAGCAGGAAAAATTTCTAGCTGTGCTCTCATTAAGAAAACGAGAACTAACCATACGGTGAGCAGGAGGTGGGGACGCAAAAACTGACAAGTTAAAGAAAATGCAATGGTGATCTGAAATATAAACGTCTTCAGGACAAACACTGTCAGCATTTAGACTCAGGGTAAAAACAAGGTCTAGAGTGTGCCCCCTGGTGTGTGTGGGGTCAGAAACATGCTGGGTAACGCTGAAGGAGTCCATAAGGCTGGAGAAATTCATGGCAAAGTGATCAGAGGGATCATCAACGTGGATGTTAAAATCACCAACAATCACCAGTCTGGACAGCTTCACAGTGGAGGATAGAAAGTCACTAAACTCCTGAAGGAAAGAACTGTTTGGACCAGGTGGACGATAGACCACAGCACAGTAGAACGGGTCCTTACGCCCGAATTTAATCAGCTGCAGTTCAAAGGAAGCAAAGTGACCAGAGGTTGTAGAGCTACATGGAAGATGGTCTCTGAAAACAACAGCTAGGCCTCCACCACGACCAGAACCCCGAGGCTGGCTAAGAAAAGAATAACCACTCGGGCAGAGTTCAATCAGACCAGAATAATCAGATGTTTGCTGCCAAACTTCAGTCAGAAACAGAAAATCCAGGTTTTTAGAGAGAATTAGATCATTGAGCAGGAAGGTCTTATTGTTGACAGAGCGGGTATTTAATAGAGCCATGCTGAGTGAGATGGAGGAATCAGAAACTACAGGAACAGCTGGAGTTAGAGGACGTAAATCAGCAGGGTTAGATCCACGGTGTTTATAAAAACCACTTATGGAGGGAACAGGAGGAGAAACCACTAAGGAATGAGGATAAACCTACCTCAAAAAACTTGGACGGAGAAACCGCGCCGCAACGCGGCCTGGCAGGAATGCGGAAGTGGTGCTCAAGTCGCCAAACAAAGGAAAAGAAGCTAGAAGATCACGCCGATGTTTACTAGATAAACCATGCTTTAAGAGAAGTCTTATTTTCACCTGGATTCCTGCTCGTTTACCTCTTTTCCTCCGACATTTTCCCGGGACCGGATAAACATTTCTGGAGGCGGCCTTGTTGGAATCGTTGTTTGGCTCCTGGCCAGTGAGCCACTCAGGTAAACAAACAGGATGGTACATCCTCGATGCATCTTGGGCGATCGTGAACGAACGGAAGGACAAAAGAGTCTGGCGATCATAGGAGATGGTAGCAGGGACACTACTGAAGAGGATCGCAGACAGGAGCAAGGTGGAAAAGAGGAGGTTAGTGGAGAAAAGTTTGAAAAAGTGGCCGGTGACCGCGACTAAGCCAAGCACAGGCGCCATCTTGTTACAGACCGGAAGCGGAACTGGCAGCTTCACATTCCTGAGATTACAATGAATCCATTGATCCTAAATTTGTCCTGATCCATGACTGGGAAGGGGCTGAAATATCCACACAGAATGAACCTGTTTTTACTGTGAGGTCTGCAGTGATAATTCTAATCATACTGATGAGTTTATAATTGATCTTGATGGTGAAACTAAGAGCATTAATCACTGAACACGTAACATGAATGCAGCTTTCAGTCTGAGAGCTAGCATCAGCTCTAACAGTATTCTGTAGTGCTGCTCACCCCTCTCCTTGTAAAACCTGCTCAGTACTTGCTTCTGTTCACTTAACTTTTCCTCCTCCTTTAGTGGAAGCCAGATTTCCCTTTCTTGGTAAAAGACACGACTTCCCCCTGCCTCCAGCTCTGGCTGTCGGTGATATCAATGTCTCATTAGCTGTACATGCAGGGTGCAGCTCCTACCAGGTGTGGAATAATCCACTTAGCACATTTTTAAGGGGTGATAGATGCCTCAGAGATAATTCAGTTATTTTTTAGGGCAAAATTCTGTTTCTTGACCACTTCATCCAGGTAAAGAGAAGTTTATTAAGTATAATGAAAACAGTGATATGAATAAGGTTTAAAAACAATATTGATGGAAATGTCACGAACAAGCAAAACGCATACAGAAATGCTCAGGAGATGTGTGACTTTACTAATTTTATAGAAACTTGGCTCAACTTAATAGAAAAGTCCATGGACAACAATTTTATTTACTGTATTTAGTGTCAAATGTCTTTTGTCTGCTACTGGAAAGTGCTTCATGTTTGTGTTGGCTAGCGACATTATCAATGATTAAGTCAGCATCAGTTTAGGTTTAATCAACACCCCAACATTCAGGAGAAAATACAATTATCCTCCAGGGCAAAAGTACTACAAACTCACTTTTCCTTTCTTTTTATTCTTCTCCATGAGAAATAAGCCATTTAGGCTGAGCTGCTGCTGACTTTTCATCTTTAACTCCGTCTCCTGTCTGTCTCGACTCCTGCAGCAGCAGCGTCTGAGTCAGACCCACTGAGGGGAGGGGTTATGTCGGTGACAAGACCGCTGTGCCCAATTTTTTTCAACTCCACTTTATTGGGGGTGGGAAGACAGACACAAACGCATGTTTCTCCAATATTAGGGGGACACGTCCCAGCCGTTGCAGCCGGTTGTGCCCTTAAAGCATGTTGCATGCTCTGATAAAACAATCTTCTCACAGAAACAACTGGTTCTGTTGAATCCATTTTGTTATGACTTTAAAAAAGATAAAATAAATACAAAATAAAACAAGTAAATTCTCTTGAACTATTTTTTATAATTTAAAGCCAGTTTAATTAAATGTATAATGGGTTAGGGTTACTTTGTTTAGGGTTAGGGTAAAATTGTTTTATGTATTTTAGGAAATGAATCAAACTACATTTTAATGAGGTCCTATTAATCTGAAATTGTTACAAATAAAATAAATAAATACATTTTTGTTCTCAGGAAGTAAAAAAGCTGCAAATATAAAACTGTCTATAATAAAGCTAATAAACCTTAAACGTCTGAAAAGCTGAATTTTATTTAATATTTTTGTTTCTCCTGATGTTTTAATAAAGAATAAGACAAACGTTACTTTACTGGATGATGAAGCTGCATCTCACTGAGGAGCATTGCCATAGCAACAGATAGACACCTGAATATGTGTAAAAGCAACTGTTCCAAACCAATCACTTTATTGAAAATAAAAACAAAGAAAAAAGAAAGATGATCAGAAATAAATTGTTAAATTCTCAAGAAGAAAAAAAGCATCTTGATAAATGTAATCTCAGCAGAAGGAATTTTTTATAAAATCACCTGAAGCTGATTTTCTATAAAAAGTAAAATAATTCAATGATTTACTTAGTAAAAGAAAACCCTGAGTTGTGAGCTATTTCTGTGTTTAAACGCTCTTTACTCTGGGAACAGATTTATTATCATCCTGAAAACTGACGTCATCTCCAACTGGACCACAGAAAGCTTATGAAGCTGACCCAAACGTGAACCCAACAACTCAGCTTCATGCTTCAGAGAAGAGTCAGTGAATCACAACCTTGTCGTTGTTATGAGAAAAGTTTCTTATGACATTTTGTTTCATCCAGGAGGAGAGTATTAACAGATTACTAACATGAGAATTGGTTTAAATCTGGGTTTAGCTTGTTCCCACGTCCTTTGTGGACCCAAACGCATCACTAAAATAATCCCTTCTGTTATGCTACAGCACAGCCACTGAATGGATATAAAAACTTCTGAATCTTTCCAGTTTGTGGTGATAAAAATCTAATTCTGAATCAGTCAAAAGAGCCGCTGGAGGGTTAGGCTTTTATCATCACATTGATTGTCCTTGAACTCCTGGTTAATCAGCTCAGCATTCAGCCCCGTCGAGTCAAATTACAGTCACATCATTTCAGTTCAGGTCTTTAATTAAAATTAAGTTCAGGTCTGATTAAAATCGACCTGATTTTCAAATCTGTATCTAAATATAGGTTTAATCAGACAGCAGGAGGAAATTTTGGTTATCGTTCAACGATCCTTGTTGGGGATAAAGTGGGTTGGCAGTTTAAATCAAAATGTAAAACTTTATTTCTTTTTTTTACAAATAAGTGCATTTTATTTATATAGCATTCATCTCAGAGAGAATCACAAAGTGCTTCAGACTGATCAACAAAACAAAACAAACCATAGTCAAAATATCAAAATGCTTTTTAAAAAGTAAAACTGTTGTAATGGATACATTTGATCTCTCGTTTATTTGACCCTTACAAACTTACAGTAGGGCCAGAGAAGTTGGTTTTATGACAGCCATACAAGTTTTTTCTGTTTAGCTACAGTTTTCTGAGAGTTCTGCTTCAAAGGGCAGGAGAAGCNTTTGGGTAGGTTCATAAACCTCATATCGGTAACTCGGTGTCAGATTGACCTGTATGAAGAAGTATGGCCTGTGAGTTGAAATTTAACTTCTAGTCACTTTGATAAAATACTTGGCCTTTTGGTACGGTACAAGTGTGAACGTAGCCTAAGTGTCCATGACTGCAGCTGGACTGTGTTTTTCTCTTCATCAGGTTCCTGCCAACTCACAGTCGACACAAACACAGTGAGCAGATTCCTCAAACTTTCTGACAACAACAAGAAGATGACACATGTGGAGGAAGGTTGGTCATATCCTGATCACACAGATAGATTTAATGTTTTTCCTCAGCTGCTGTGTAGAATTGGTCTGACTGGTTACTGTTACTGTTACTGGGAGGTCGAGTTGAGTGGAGATGTGGACATTTCTGTGAGTAACAAAGAAATTAGGAGGAGAGGAGACAGTCAAGACTGTGTTTGGAAGAAATAATCAGTCCTGGAGTCTGAGATGCTCTGACGATTGTGGTNGTGTCACAGTTTATAGATCGCTACAGTTATTGTTATCTCAGTCCTAGTAGCTACAGATGGTGTTTGTGCTCTTAATGAGCATAGTAATCATTCGCCCTGCTTTCCTCAGGATCATCTTCAGACCTGCCTCATCCAACCTCAGCCATAATCTGGAACCGTGCTACAGATCTCCCTCCTCCTGGACCCCACCGCTCTCCTCCGCTCACCTCTTGGATCACGCCTCAGTACCAACACCTCTGCCACAGCTCACCCCAGATCTGCCCAGACATCAAAGCCAGCTTCCTACAGTAAGACTCCTCCAAAGAATTTATTCCACTTCAGCCACAAGATCCTCACCTCTGTCTATCCTACAGACCCCGGCCACCGGAAAGAGTGCTCTGCGCCTTTGCTACCCATCTCCACATTTTGTGGTGCCTCTTTAGTTCAGTTAAAAGAAATAAAATTGTATTTTATTTTTTCCTACCTCTGTCTCTGAATCATTCTGCATGTCTTGGGTCAGGAAAATCCCCTCAGTCATGTCAAATAAAGAATAAGACAAACGTTACTTTACTGGATGATGAAGCTGCATCTCACTGAGGAGCATTGCCATAGCAACAGATAAGACACCTGAATATGTGTAAAAGCAACTGTTCCAAACCAATCACTTTATTGAAAATAAATACAAAGAAAAAAGATGATCAGAAATAAATTGTTAAATTCTCAAGAAGAAAAAAAAGCATCTTGATAAATGTAATCTCAGCAGAAGGAATTTTTTATAAAATCACCTGAAGCTGATTTTCTATAAAAAGTAAAACAATTCAATGATTTACTTAGTAAAAGAAAACCCTGAGTTGTGAGCTATTTCTGTGTTTAAACGCTCTTTACTCTGGGAACAGATTTATTATCATCCTGAAAACTGACGTCATCTCCAACTGGACCACAGAAAGCTTGTGAAGCTGACCCAAACGTGAACCCAACAACTCAGCTTCATGCTTCAGAGAAGAGTCAGTGAATCACAACCTTGTCGTTGTTATGAGAAAAGTTTCTTATGACATTTTGTTTCATCCAGGAGGAGAGTATTAACAGATTACTAACATGAGAATTGGTTTAAATCTGGGTTTAGCTTGTTCCCACGTCCTTTGTGGACCCAAACGCATCACTAAAATAATCCCTTCTTTTATGCTACAGCAAAGCCACTGAATGGATATAAAAACTTCTGAATCTTTCCAGTTTGTGGTGATAAAAATCTAATTCTGAATCAGTCAAAAGAGCCGCTGGAGGGTTAGGCTTTTATCATCACATTGATTGTCCTTGAACTCCTGGTTAATCAGCTCAGCATTCAGCCCCGTCGAGTCAAATTACAGTCGCATCATTTCAGTTCAGGTCTTTAATTAAAATTAAGTTCAGGTCTGATTAAAATCGACCTGATTTTCAAATCTGTATCTAAATATAGGTTTAGTCAGACAGCAGGAGGAACTTTTTGTTATCGTTCAACGATCCTTGTTGGGGATAAAGTGGGTTGGCAGTTTAAATCAAAATGTAAAACTTTATTTCTTTTTTTTACAAATAAGTGCATTTTATTTATATAGCATTCATCTCAGAGAGAATCACAAAGTGCTTCAGACTGATCAACAAAACAAAACAAACCATAGTCAAAATATCAAAATGCTTTTTAAAAAGTAAAACTGTTGTAATGGATACATTTGATCTCTCGTTTATTTGACCCTTACAAACTTACAGTGGGGCCAGAGAAGTTGGTTTTATGACAGCCATACAAGTTTTTTCTGTTTAGCTACAGTTTCCTGAGAGTTCTGCTTCAAAGGGCAGGAGAAGCATAATTTACAGCCCCAAGGTATGGGTCCAGCCTCCTTTGTTCTTCCCCTGTGGATGAGGGTGTTCAAGGGGATAGAGTGTGGGGCCTCTGCTGAGCAGGACTCACTCCGGAGGCTACTTTAGAAGAGCCTCTGTGACTGTCTCCTCATTTCAATATAGCAATATTAAAATTAAACCCTTTTGATTGGATTGTGGACTGCTTTCTCGTTATTTTATGAAGTCTCTAAAAGAAATTCCTCAACAGCAAATATCAAAAAAAATCTATTAAAATCACAAAAGCCACCTCACAAAATTATAAAATGATCATAAATATAAAAAACAAATGAAAGATAAAAAGTTAAAAAAGATAAAATAGCACAAAAGACTAGGATAAATGCTAACTTCTGTTGTTTTACTGGTATCCACTTAGGGTTGCAGGAATTAACGGTTTGATTATTAACCACGGTTAACCTCCTTAAAGACGTCTCAACACCACCAATAAAAACAAAAACACAAAAGCACGACCCGCACGGACCCGGCAGCAGAACCAGTGACAACCATCGGGACGGATCCATTTCCACCTAGGAAGCAAAATAAGTTAACCTCGACTTTCTCACCGTCTCATTCAAAGGTGTAAGTGCAGCCTGTGACCTCTCGCTCTGCAGCATGTCCTTCTGAAACTGTAAATATTACCATGAAGATTTTTTCTTCTGTTGGATAAACAAGTTTAGGTCAACATCATGAACTAAGCAGCTGATTAAATAATCTAGAAAATCCATCTACTGCTGACTGATTAATGATGCACATCTCTGATTCCAGTTTGTGATGGACAGGATCGATGTTGGATTGGACACCATTCACTGGAACACTTCAATGCTGGAGAGTACAGATGAGTGTGGAGTCCAACAATGTTGAACAGACTTTGACAGAGCTGTAATAAAACTCTGCTCAGCAGTATTGCACGGTATAAATGTTAGAAGAAATAACGATTTTGGCCTGAGATAGAATTATTTACTACCTGCTAACGAGATTGCGCTTGCTGATGATGTCATTGAGGAGCGTGACAGTTTAGCGCCTCAGCACAACAACATGGCTGATCCCACACTCCTCCCACTTTTGCATGAGTGTTGTCAATCTGTGTCTCCTCTGGACAAAACGCAGCAGCAACTGCTGCAGAGCGGAGCAGTGTTTGGAGATATTTAGTCATTTTTTAAATACGTTTTGAAAATTAAATGTAGTTTATACTAATAATCTATACTGAAATTGATTCTATACTTTTTAGAATTATTTGTTTTACAATTCCCCTGGTATGTTAGATTGTTCATTTTTACATGTATAAAAAGAAGAAAAGAATATTTTGTCATAAGTATCGTTTCCACGTGCTTCAAAATTGATTGCAAAATAGATTTTAGGCTGTATCGTCAATTCCTATAAGCTGGGTGACAATATGAATTCTTACACACAAATCAAAGCAATTGATTGAACAATATAAGGGTTTTAGGCTGAAGTTGATCCTGTTTGAGACTGCTTGAATGTGCGTTTTGAAGGACAGATCAGGCTCTAGCCTAACACTCACATATTTAAGGATTTCTCTGAAAAGTAATTGAATAAGATTTAGATGTATTTAAAATGAACTTATTACAAGTGTTGTACGTTGTTAAAATTAAATGGAAGACACTCTTGAATTTCAATTAGGCTAGGTTTTGAGTCTGTGTGAGCAGAAGCATCAGCAAATACAGGTGCTGGTCATAATGTAATGCCAAATATAATATCATGACAAAGTATTTATTTTTTCAGTAATTCCATTTAAAAAGTGAAACTTGTATATAAGATTCAATTATTACATGAAGATTGATATATTTCAAATGTTTCTTTCTATAATTTTGATGATTATTACTGACAACTAATGAAAATCCGGGAAAATCCCAAGGCGTTCCCTGGCCAGCCGACAGAATTAGTCTCTCCAGCATGTTCTACATCTACCTTTAGGTGTCTTCCCAGTTGGACCTGTCCAGAAAACCTCACCAGGGAGGCGTACAGGAGTCCTCCTGAACAGATGCTGAACCCACCTCAGCTGGCTCTTCTCGACCCAGAGGAGTAGCGTGTCTACTCCAAGCCCTTCCCGGATGACTGGTCCACAACCACATACAGGGGGTTGGTGTCATGATCTGAGGTGAATGGCCATCAGCTAACAACTTGTTGAGCTTGACTGCAGGTGAGCGGTGTCGAGCAGGGACAGGTGCAGCTATTTCAATCAATGAGGACGGCCTATATAAAGAGCAGGCAGACAACTTCAAATTAGGGCTGTACAATTTATCGAAAAATTATCGTCATCAGGATAACAGGACGTGCGATAGGCCCATCGCAAAGCACGTCAAAAACTGCTAGAAATGTTTGGTTCAAACATTTCCATACGTGTTATACATCTACTTTTTGTAAACCAGCTCTGTTTTTTACGCGGAAGTATTATTTGACCAATCAAACGTAGCCCTTCTAATATTCGGCCAATCAGATGTGTTCGTTCACGTAATACGCCCGCCCCCTACGTAGACCCTTAAGATGGAAAGAACACCCGAACTGAGCTAGCAGCACCGTTCCCTTGTTCGTCATGTTGACTCAGTGCAACGAACGCTCTTTGTGCTGAGGTTTCTGGAATCAGCGCTGCTTTCAAACGTGGACGTGAGTCCGCTCGGTGTCGTTAATCGTTTTTACCGGGCTGACCCCGACACGTGCCGGTGAACCAACCCACCTTCATGTCGCTAGTGTTCCACCGGGTGGTGATGTTAGCCCCAGGCTCTGGTTAGCTTCCAGCTAAAAGGCTACAGCACTCTCCTCCCAGTCCCACCCTGCTAAAGAGGGCCTGGAAAAGTTCCCCCACACATCAAAGTGATTTTTCATTTATGAGATTTTATAACCTTGTTAATCAGGATAGTTGATTTGCTGCTGCACATAAACTGTCAGTCAGAAGCTCTGCTAGCCGGTTATCTTAAGAGGAGCTAGTTCAATTTGTTAGCTTATCAGAATAATAGTTGCAGTTTCATCATCTGAGCTGATTTTTAAGATCTAGGTAAACTTGTTCAATTTGGGGATAAAAACAAACGTTTTCACATATTTTCCATGTAGTTTTTTGCCAGTTCCTCTTCTGAAAGGTAGACAATTGTTTTTCTTTCCCTCAGAAAATCTTAATTTTCTCCTAGTTTGGCCCAGCACAGTTCACTTCCCAATTACAGCAACAGCCTTATATCATAACCACATAAGTGGAGAAAATGTTCAGTAGCAATGAGAGAATTTGCTGTTGCATTTAAGTGATGTTAACTATTATTTACCATTTAAACTTATTTTCAGATTTTTTTATTTATTCTAAAAACCCTGGTAAGGGATGTTTTTCTGTATTTGGAGCATCAGAAAAAGTTTTATGGTGGAGGTGATGTTTTAAAGTCACTGAGAAACTGCATGCATGCAGTTTGTTGTTTTGCTGCTAATACAGTAGCAGGTGCAGCTGCTAATACAGTAGCAGGTGCAGCTGCTAATACAGTATCAGGTGCAGCTGCATATTTTTGCAATAAAAATGTTATGTTGTAATGGAATCCATGCATTAGTTTTTGTTTGCTTTGAACCCAGAGCAGACGTCACACGCCAGATGACAACAACACTGCATACTTTAGTATTTGTTCATTCATCGTGAGTAATATCGATATCGCAATATTAAGCACTGTTATTGAATATCGTAGGTTTTCCTAATATCGTACAGCCCTACTTCAAATCAAATCAACTTTATTTATAAAGCGCTTTAACAAAACGGACAAACAAAGCGCTGTACACCAATAACAAGCACAACAATAAAACAGACATATAACCATTTAAAATACAATAAGAAATCCCGAGTACAAGTTCGCAATCCATATCAGTCCTGTTTCCAGAAACAGATCCAGACACATTCAAAGTGATGCTGCCCACGCAATCCCAACTTCAATGTCCAAATGCCAACGAGAACAGATGTGTTTTTAGTCGGCTTTTAAAGGTCTCCAGTGATTTGGCCTGCTTTACGTCGGCTGGCAGCTCATTCCAAAGACTTGGTCCGAGCACTGAAAAGGCACGACTCCCACGAGAC
Source organism: Nothobranchius kuhntae (assembly GCA_006942095.1). Classification (NCBI taxonomy): domain Eukaryota; kingdom Metazoa; phylum Chordata; class Actinopteri; order Cyprinodontiformes; family Nothobranchiidae; genus Nothobranchius; species Nothobranchius kuhntae. The sequence goes on from SSNQ01000305.1 coordinate 1,648,501, forward strand.
TTCAAGCTGTACCTGGGCACAGTTAGTAGTCTTTGGTCAGATGACCTAAGAGAACGCTCCGGGACATATCGGTGGATGATGTCAGAAAGGTATTTAGGTGCCCCTGAGTTTAACGCCTTAAACACAAACAGGATGACCTTAAACCTGATGCAATAGGAAACATGGAGCCAATGCAAGGCACGTAGGACTGGTGTAGTATGTTTAGACCTCCTGGTAGATGTTAACAACCAAGCAGCCGAGTTCTGAACCGCCTGGAGGCGTGCTATTGGCGAGTTGCAATAATCCAGCCTGCAGGTAACAAAGGCATGGATTACAGTTTCCAAATGACTACGTGACAGAAATGGCTTAATTTTCGCTATACAGTGTAGATGAAAGAAGCAGGATCTCACGATTCCGTTCACTTGAGCATCAAATCTGAGCTCTGCGTCCAACTTTACCCCTAGGTTAGTGACCACCGCCTTCTGATGCGGTGCCAGTGTGTAAAAATCAAGCCCTTGGGCACCTCCTAGGGACTTTGGTGGAGTAAACAGAATTACTTCAGTCGTGTGTTTGTTGAAACACAAGTAGTTCTGAGCCAACCATAGCTTGATGTCCTCCAGGCAGTCCAACAAATGTTGAATGGTGTATAAACCACCACACCTAATTGGAAAAATGACCTGGCAATCGTCAGCATATAGATGGAATAATACGTCATGTTTGCGGAATAGGTCACCGAGGGGTAGGAGACAGGGGCGTCGGACTGGGGGGGGGGAAGGGTACAGTTTACCCAGGGCCCACTGCAGGGAGGGGCCCTGAGACAGCTTTGAATAAAAATGTTTTATTGTTGTTGTGTGTCCCCCCCCAACTTACTTAATGTCTTAATAAACTTCCCTTTACCTGGATAAAGAGGCTAAGAAACAGAATTTCGCCTTAAAAATAATAACTGAATAATCTCTGAGGCATCTATCACCCCTTAAAAATGTGCAAAGTGGTTTAGTCCACACCAGCGGCCAGGGGCTGCACGCATGTACAGCTAATGAGACATCGCAGATGCCGACAGCCAGAGCTGGAGGCAGGAGAGTCAGTCGTGTCTTTTCCCAAGAAAGGGAAATCTGGCTTCCAGAAAAGAAAGAAAAGAAGGAGAAGGAGAAATAGTTAATTGAACAGAAGCAAGTATTGACTAGGTTCTTCAAGAAGGAAGGTGAGCAGCAGCAGCAGAACACAGTTTTAGCTGATATTAGCTAGCTCTCAGAAGCTGCATTCATGTTAGGTGTTCAGTGTTAAACGCCTTTAGTTTCACCATCAAGATCAAATATAAATTAATTAGTGTTATCAGTGAAAACACTAATTAATATATATATATATATTAATCAGAATTATTATCGCGGGCGGCCGCCACCAATTAATTCGCGGACCTCGCAGTAAAAACAGGTTCACTCTGTGTGGATATTTCAGCTCCTTCCCAGTCATGGACCAGGACAAACTTGGTATCGATGGATTCGTGGTAATCTCAGGAATGAGAAGCTGCCACTGTTGTTTGTATAGCATGATGACACTGGTGTTAGAGGATTGCTATTGACTTGGTTAGATATTTTAAGCCTATTTTAAATTTCTTTATATTTGATCTTGAAAACAGACAATCTTATAATTTGGCTGATAATGCAGGGATTATAAAATTTAGAGTACATTACATTCACAGAGAGAACCTGGTTTATTTCATGTCATATGTATTTAATATATCAATATATATCAGTATTAGCAAAGCTTAGCGTCATGAACCACATGGCCCTTTAGATGCAGCAGCAGGGCCCTCATTGTCTCCAGAAAGCACTGAGGAGATGAGACAAGGTGAGCTCACTATACAATTAAGTTATTCAATTTACAAGCAATCATTAGCAGCAGATTTATCTGAAAGGACATGTTAGGTTATATTTTGGTGACCTAATTCATGATCCATTTCCAAGAGGATAAAGAAATGCATGCCTGATGAAATGATGACACAAGGAGACATACCTGAAGAAAGTGCAGAGGATGCATTCAGATACAACATATTTTTTGTTGCAATGGATGCCATCATCAGTGACTTGAGTGTAAGGTTTCAGACCACAGCAACTCTATGTGAAACATTTGCCCCTTTTCTGAAGCTCACAGACATGACTGAAGAGCAGATGAAGATATCATGCCAGGCACTGATGAGAAAACATTACAAGGATCTCACAGCTGAATTTGAGAATGAGATGCTACACCTGAGAACAATATATGGTGCCACATTTCCACACATTCGGTCTCCTCTTGAGCTGCTTAATGCCATCTACAGGATGCAATTACAGAGCCTTTTTGGAGAAGTTTGTATTGGACTGAGGATATTTTGCACACTACCTGTGACTGTTGCTGGGGGTGAACGGGCTTTTAGCAAACTAAAACTGGTGAAAAATTATTTGAGATCAACAATGATCCAGGATAGACTGAACAGCCTAGCTCTTCTTTCTATTGAAAGCCAATTAGCCAAAGGATTGGACTTTAAAGATCTCAAGTGATTTTGCTAACATGAAGACCCGTCAGTGGGCATTTACTAAAATAAATTCCAGGATTTTTGTTTGAACACATTGTTGGCAAATAAAAATAATTATGTGTGAAGTCTGGGCATTTCACTTTTATTATGCTGGCATTTGTATTTGCTCAATATAGAGGTTAAACTAAGATCATATTTATTATCTTGTCTTATAGCATGACAAAAAATGTGTAAGATAGATATTAAACAATTGAGCATGGGGGCCCACCTAGAAGACTTGTACCTAGGGCCCAGAATTTGGTGCTACGCCCCTGGTAGGAGATATAGGGAGAAAAAAAGTGGGACCAAAATCGATCCCTGGGGCACTCCCCAAGAAAGCTCAGCCAGGTCAGAGGAACAGTCCCCCAACCTCACACAAAAACTCTTCCCTGCCAAGTAGAATCTTATCCACTTAAGTGCCTGGCCCGTAATGCCCACAGACCACTGCAGCCGGTTTACCTCAAGAGACAACTTCAAGAGACGATTAGTCACTTTGGGTACAACCAAGTGGATAGTCTAAAGCCAAATTTCGAGTCTTCTAATGCCTTACCCCCAAATTCCACTACCTCCGCTCCGCTCCGACACGAACGCCAGAGCAAAATCGGTCCCGTTGTAGTCAATCAGAGCAATTCCACTACTGCGGCCGTGCTCCGGCAGTGCGGCGCAGTGCGCCGCCCTCTGTTCCGGCGTCCGGCAAAAATAGAATCGATCCTATTTTTGCCGGACGCCGGAGCACCTCCACAGTAAATGGACAGAAATCACAACCGCCAAACAGGAAAAGGAGCAAGCACAACTTCCGTTTTTCACAATAAATTGATAAACAAAAGGCGTTTTTTGTTTCATATGCACAGGTTTAACAACTTTTAACCACTATCAATGGCGGCTGAAGTTTAAATGCACAAAAATAAGCCATAAATACAGTTTCTACTATCAAAGTAGTCACACTTTGTTGATCCAAACACTGCTGATCTCTCAACACAAATGATGGGCAGATTAAACAGTTCATGCCGATGCTTCTCCCACACAACGGGTGTTTGGATCTAACTTCCGCGTTTATTTCTCGGACTGTATCGCAAGATCTCGAAAATCCCGCGCATGCTTGTTTGCGCACCTCAGGTCTCCGCACCGGAGCGGAGCCGTTGTAGAGCGCGTACCAGTAAAAATTGAGTTCGGAAG
>SSNQ01000305.1:1655714-1697233 GCA_006942095.1 Nothobranchius kuhntae
AGCAGCAGCAGAACACAGTTTTAGCTGATATTAGCTAGCTCTCAGAAGCTGCATTCATGTTAGGTGTTCAGTGTTAAATGCCTTTAGTTTCACCATCAAGATCAAATATAAATTAATTAGTGTTATCAGTGAAAACACTGATTAATATATATATATATATATATTAATCAGAATTATTATCGCGGGCGGCCGCCACCAATTAATTCGCGGACCTCGCAGTAAAAACAGGTTCACTCTGTGTGGATATTTCAGCTCCTTCCCAGTCATGGACCAGGACAAACTTGGTATCGATGGATTCGTAGTAATCTCAGGAATGAGAAGCTGCCACTGTTTTTCGTATAGCATGATGACACTGGTGTTAGAGGATTGGTTAGATATTTTAAGCCTATTTTAAATTTCTTTATATTTGATCTTGAAAACGGACCATCTTATAATTTGGCTGATAATGCAGGGATTATAAAATTTAGAGTACATTACATTCACAGAGAGAACCTGGTTTATTTCATGTCATATGTATTTAATATACCGGTATATCAGCAAAGCTTAACATCATGAACCATGACAGACATGACTGAAGAGCAGATGAAGATATCATGCCAGGCACTGATGAGAAAATATTACAAGGATCTCACAGCTGAATTTGAGAATGAGATGCTACACCTGAGAACAATATATGGTGCCACATTTCCACACATTCGGTCTCCTCTTGAGCTGCTTAATGCCATACAGGATGCAATTACAGAGCATTTTTGGAGAAGTTTGTATTGGACTGAGGATATTTTTCACATACCTGTGACTGTTGCTGGGGGTGAACGGGCTTTTAGCAAACTGAAACTGGTGAAAAATTATTTGAGATCAACAATGTCCCAGGATAGACTGAACAGCCTAGCTCTTCTTTCTACTGAAAGCCAATTAGCCAAAGGATTGGACTTTAAAGAACTCATAAGTGATTTTGCTAACAAGAAGACCCGTCAGTGGGCATTTACTGGAAAATAAATTCCAGGATTTTTGTTTGAACACATTGTTGGCAAATAAAAATAATTATATGTGAAGTCTGGGCATTTCACTTTTATTATGCTGGCATTTGTATTTGCTCAATATAGAGGTTAAACTAAGATCATATTTATTATCTTGTCTTATAGCATGACAAAAAATGTGTAAGAGAGATATTAAACAATTGAGCATGGGGGCCCACCTAGAAGACTTGTACCTAGGGCCCAGAATTTGGTGCTACGCCCCTGCTCCTGAACAAACATTACCCATCACGCGCTCTGTGCTCCTCTGACCAAGGCCTGCTCGCTGACCCTCGTTCTAGGTGTCGTACTCGCGGGGACCGGGCTTTCTCAGTCCTAGCACCGTCTCTCTGGAACCAGTTGCCACCCTCAGTTAGGCTGTCCCCATCTCTGCCAGCCTTTAAGAGTCGCCTAAAAACCCACCTCCTCCGCTTGGCGTTTCCTGAACATGTTTGATTCGGCCCTCTTATACGTTGAATTTCTTTCAGTCTTCATTGGTTCACTCTATCCCTTGTTTTACCCATCTGTCCTGTACTAGAATGTTTCACCTTTTTTTGTAATTTGTATTTTGTAATTTTAATTGCTTTTATTTTTGAATTGCTTTTATTTTTTATTTATTCACTTCATTTGTACTTCTACTGTACCATGTTCAGCGCCTTGGGCTTCCTGACAGGGTTGCAGAAGGCGCTTTATAAATAAAGCTTTGATTGATTGATTGATTGATTGATTGTCTCACTTTTTTGGGGGGGGGGCTGTGGTGAAGGCTTAATACAATTTTTCAGTTTTGATTACTTAACCCTTGGAGGTTCCTTAAAAAAGCTACACTTGGGACATCACACAAAGAATGCATTTTGGCAAAATGTATAACAAATATTACAAAATATTTCAAAAGTCAAAAACCTTTTTTTACACAGATTCTTTTTTTAGCTTCAGTCGTCACCAAATATGGCAAAATATTTTAGTGTTTTTGAGATTCAACCCCTTTAGCGGCATGTTTTGTCAGAAAAAAAAATCAATATTATAAAAATATAAAAAACCAATTAATTTTTTGCGTGTTATGTCCAGAGCACTTCTTCTGGGGGTGAATTGTGAGGGCTCTAGAGAGACACAAATGAGCATAAAAACTATTTTTTGTTTACTATGAATTTTTTTGTGCAGTGTCAGATATTCAGCAAAACTCCCACTTAGGTCCCCCGCACAAAAACATGCATTTTAGCAATTTTAGTTTTGGTAAACTTACCCACAAACACACAACAGAGCAAAAAAATGAAAAAGAATTCCATCAGCAAAGCCAAAGTTATCAAAAAAACACGACCGCCTGTGCAAAAAATGCACCAAGGACCTCTAAGGGTTAAATAAAAAAGGCTTCAAAGGAGAAGTCAGAACCATATTTGCCTTGTTGGTGAATATAGGAATCTTGGGGTGTCAGATGCAGCGTACCATAAAGTCTGCTTTTTTATTTCATAATGTTGTAATGGTCATGGAGGAAAGGTCGATCTGAGAAAAGCTGCTCTAGCACGCCATGATCTTGGACACATTCACTTACATTTGCATGCCCCAAACCACTTCAACATCTGCAATATGAAAAACGTTTTGTGGGGTAATGCTAATGGAAAAGCATTGCTGGAGCACACGTTTAATATTCCAGGATGCACTGGGAATAACAAACTTTTTATTTTATTTTTTTCCCCCCGTGTCCTGTCTGGCTGTGAAGCAAACAGAATTGATGTCTGAATGCTGGTGACAACCTTACAGATTTACTCTCAGGTGGAGCATCAAAGCGTCTGCTTTTAATGTCACTCACGCCTGATACTTAAAACTCTATTGTTATTGTCTTTGAATGCTTTGTAATTCCAACCAGACACAGAGTCAGAGGTGAAAGATAAAGGAAAAGACAAAAGGTGGGGAGAGAGAGGGGAAGGGGGGAGGGGGGGTCCACAAAAATAAACAGTAATGAACAAGAGTCTGCTTCTAGACCTGCAGAAAGAGAAATAATAGAAAAACAATGGGACACACAACAGTGCATCAGGAGCAAGCTATCACTGCGTCAGCCTGATGATGAAATATAAAATCAACATTGTTTAACTGAACAATCACACCATAATAAATCATAGTGCATTTAGTGGCAACGACAGCCTTTACACATAGTTGAACGTACCCAAGCCCATACTTTTGAGAGCACCATGTGGGCACCTGTGTGTGTACACGCGCTTGTTTATGTAAGGTTTCTCTATAAAAGCGTCCAATAGAGAGTGTGAGGGACCACAGAACATCCCCCTAAAGATGTGCAGGAGATGGAGGGAGCTCCAAGTCCCAGAGATCCAGGCGCTGCCCCAGAACACAGGAACCCCAAGGAGACTACAACCAGAAAGGCCCCGCCCCCCTCGAGAGGTACAGAGGGTCGCCCCGGGGGGCCACAACCAGCAGCCGGCAGAGTCCCGGGAGATTTCAGCGGCAAGCCCACAGGCCCGCCCGCAGCCTCCCACCCCCTAGCCGGCCGAGCCCGGGACCCAGCGACCGGGACTCAGGGTGGACCACCCCCGCCGGGGACCCAGCAGAGCCCAGGGACCCAGACCCCACCAGACAGCCACCGGGACTGATCAGGCAGACGCCAAAAATCTTAAACCCCCTGACCCGGGAGCCACGAACACTCAGGCTGACCAAGGCACCACACTCCACACCAGGTGTGGCAGGGGGAGGGGAGACAAAGATCTATATCATCAAAATAAGTCTCAGGAGAAGAGAGGAGTCAAAGGCCCCACCTGACATATACAGTCATACACAAACACAGTCACACACTCCCTCCCTCATGCTCACACATGCACACACAACCAAAAACTTACAAAAATGCACGCCAGACACCCACTCATGCTCCCCATACACACCCTATTCACTCTGGTCCCGGTAGTGCTGCACATGGGGTACAACCATTACCGGTTGCCAGAGTTTGACCTTTTCTGCTGGGGTGCTGATGAGCAGGCTCCCCCGCCCAACGCTGCGCACAGCAACCCACCACCCCAGACCCCAACCAGACGGCCAGATCTCCCTCCTAGCCTCTAGCCCCAGGAAGCCAAGCAACAACAGAGGTGTGCTAAGACCCCGAGGTCTGCTAAGACCCCTAGTCTCCCTCCGCCTGCTCCAATATAGTGTTGTTGTGTGTTGATGAGGTGTATTCCATGGCTGTGGTGAGCGGACAGTGCAGGCATTGTCTGGCCTATGCCAGCTGATGCCACCGCACCACCCCACTTGCACCCACAGCCCTCGGTGTCTAAGTGCAGTTTAAAATTGGAAGTGGGCACCGGCACTCGGGATGAGGCTGGGAAAACCCCCCTGCCAACTGCCGTTGAATGTGCTCACTCCCAAGGCCCTAAGTGTGTGTTTGTGTGGAATGTTGTTGGTGGAAGTGTTTAAGGTGCAAATAAAATTGGGGGGCAGGTTGCCACAGGAATGTGGAAATGGGGTCCATACCCACACTCACTGACTTGTCCACCCCCCAAGGTCCTATGTGCATGTTTGTGTGATGATGTGAGGGAGCAAGAGGAGAAAAATTGCAGGGATGGGGAGGAATGGCTGGTTGGGCTTAGCCCTCCAGGGAGCCAGCGCCCTCACTGGCCCCAATAGGCACCTCTGTTGTCAAAATGCCACCCAGGGCATGGAGACCCCAGCCCATCCTGCCAGGGCCCAAAGCAGCAGCATTGCAGAGCCTCACGGAGTCCGAGGGCACCAACCCAGCCCCACCCCAGCAGAATATCTATGCCAATCCCTGCATTTGCACACCTTCCAGAATATATAAGACATAGGACATCCAGGTAAAGTTGGGTCCTCCCCCTCCTGGACCTCCCCCTCCCCTGTGATGGGGCAGCAGAGGAGCCAAGGTCTACCCGAGGCCCCTGAACCCGGACCAGGCACTGCTGCATGTTCCTGCCTTCTTCCCGGCAGCATACATGTCAGGACCCGACCCCCAAGGCCCCGCCCAGATCCCCACACGGGGCCGGAATATCCAGACTTTGACGGGGTGCCAAATCCATTGATTTCCTAATGACTTATCCAGATACTGTTCCTGAATTTTTCTAGCTTCAGGCAGTGCCATAGAGCCATTGGGGTAAACCGGCCAATCAGCATGCAGATAATTTAATATCCATGTCCTGGACAAGCTTGTCCATCGTAGGGCTTTCTTTATTTTATTGCAGGAATGATGGTGGCAGAAGAGTTAAGTACCAGCCCTGTAACAGGTTGCAGTTGTTGTGTCCTTTGACAAGACGCTTAACCCACTGAGCCTGCTGCTGGTGGTCAGAGGCCCCTCCCTCCTGTCACTGTGCCACAAGTCAAGCAGCTATCCCCCTCTTGTGGACAGTTGATCACATTGCAAAAAAAAAAAAAAAACTCATGTAAAAATTCATAAAATATTCTATTATGAAACAACAGAAAATTATGAAGAGATCTTATATATTCACACCAAAACACCACTAGAATTGCCCATATTCTGATCTGGTAAGTTTGTTAATGTTTAAATAAGCAGAGATGACTCATCACCATGAACTTTAAACAGTGGTTCTTTTTGATGTTTGGCTTCTGCTTTTTATGGAATTTTGTTGCCCCCTTGTGGTCATTTTAAGATATTTAAACAACCTTATTAAGGACACATTTTCAGATAGTTAGACATTGGTTTCTGATCAAACATGATTAATTCAAAATAACAAAATGTGTTCAATATAATCCATTTATATCTGATTTTAGTCACATATTCGTTATAACCAGAAGCCAGTCATTTGAAAACCAAATGAGATCTCATTTGGGTTTTTTAGACACACATTACAACAACATTAAACTAAAAGTTTCTTTGTTGAATTCAGATGCAAAGGTCTGTTACAAATTTCTAATACGGTTTGATTTTTGACATTTAGAAAATATAAAGTATGCAAGACCTGTGTTTTATAATCTCACACTTCATTCTTACATCAGATTTCACCAAACCAGTTGTTGTTATCACATATCTACCTTAGTTTAAAGAACTTCCTCTAAATATATCACTGCATGTTGTACCAAAGGCTGTGTCTCAATTCAGGGTCTGCATCCTTCGAAGGACCCAGCCTACTCGACCGACGTGGGCTGGGACCACCTCCGTCGGCCGAGTAGACCGGATGTTAACGGCTGTGCATTTGGACAGGCCTAGCCTTCATGAATTCCCGCCACTCCCTCGGCAAACGTTCCGTCGCCTAGCAACTGCGGAACCGCTGAGCAGAAGGGACAAGGAACTTGAAACGATGGAGCTCGAAGTTTTATTCAGCTTTTTAATCATTTTCTTGACTGTTGGAGAGCTAATTCAGAGAAAATTCTTTCGACAAGCTGAGCCTGAGCAAAGATGTGATAATAGTTTTTAATACTTTCTAAGGGTCTTAATTTGACCAAAACCGATTTATCACCTTTTAAGACTTTTCAAGACCCAGCGGGATACCCTGTAACATTAAACAATTCTCATTTGTAAACCAAAATAAAATTCAAGAGTTTAATGCAGAACTGATTTTATTTAGATATGTCTTTTATATGTACATGTTTAATCTTTATTAACCATTTCTTTCTAGCAAAGTAAAAAGCTGTCAAAGTTCTCCCTTCTCTCCTGGGCCCTCTGCAGCTCTGCCTCCCTCTGCAGCCTCATGTCCTCCCTGATCAGCTCCAGAAGCTGGTCATCGCTGTCACCTTCCCCGGATGCCCATTTTCTCCAGAAACAAACATGTAAGAAAAACAACAGGAAGAGAAAAGGCAGAGAAAAGAGGACAACGGGTTATTCCTTTCATGTTTTCACAGAAAAAAATAAACTCAAATGACAGTTTTTAAAATATGAGATGTTATTGTACCTCCATGCCACAGCCGCCGAATACTTTGCTCCGGTGATCATGTGGTCCATCTTCGCCCGAAGCTTAATAAATTCCCTGGTTTTCTCTTTTGTCCCTAAAATACAAACTCCTATTAAAATCGTGGAAAACATAGCGGGAGAAGTACGACACCGAGCGGCCAAACAATCGAGCCGAGACCGCAATACAAGCACTTTTACTGTAACATTTCAAACTAAAATAGCGTTCATGTATCACAAAAAGCCCTTAACCTAACAGTTTTCAAGTTTATACTTACATTTATATGCGCAATCCTCTCCAACAGCTCCCGCTTCACTGTCCGCCACTGTTTTTAAAATGTTCTGCCATCTGGCCCGCAAGGCATCTTGGGAAATGTGAACCATTGAAGGAAACACAGGACCCATCCTTCATTCAGGCGAAAAGAACAATAATGCCTAGCTGCGGACATTGCCCAGGCAAAACACGCCCAGGAAAAACACGCCCCCCGCCGAAGCACGCCCCCCCCCCCCCCCCCCCCACACACACACACACAAAACACTCCCCCGCCCCCCTGTTGAGCTACCCCCGAGCTCAACAACGGCGAACAACACAATTGAAAGACAATAAATAAAGACATAGTATTAATGTAATTAAACAGACAGAACTCCAGGTTTCAGTATGAATGTATGGATTTTAGTGAGATTATAAAACACAGATACCACCAACAAATAGAAAGAAAATAAAGAAATAGTAATAATGTAATTAAACAGACAGAACTCCAGGTTTAAATATGAATGTATGGATTTTTTTTGGCCATCCCCAGTGAGATTATTTTTGTTTCTTGCATACACACTTTTTGGCCATCCCCAGTGAGATTATTTTTGTTTCTTGCATACACACTTTATGGCCATCCCCAGTGAGATTATAAAACACAGATACCACCAACAAATAATCAGTAGCCGTACAATAATCAGTTGCCGGTAGGCACAACATACCTATGCTTACTGAAGTTAGCAGATGAGTAATGTATGTGCAAGTGTTTATTTTAAATGCAATAAAATTAAATATCAGATAAAGTAATTAGTGGAAATCTTTTTAATTAACCCCTTAAGCCCACTAGCCTCCACTTTTGGGAGCACGCCTCCTACAGCAACATTTAACTTTCAACCATTTGTTATTACAGGCACTAACAGTGGGTCTAAGTTCATACGAGTGAGTAGTTAATATCTATGTTACTATTTATGGTTTTTTATTGCTTCTTTACAGTGAAAAGCTGCTGATGTGTAATTTTTAGGCATATTTATGTTGGGGTTATTAGGAGCGAACAATTTGTAAGCTTTAACTTACTTNTAAGTGCCTGGCCCGTAATGCCCACAGACCACTGCAGCCGGTTTACCTCAAGAGACAACTTCAAGAGACGATTAGTCACTTTGGGTACAACCAAGTGGATAGTCTAAAGCCAAATTTCGAGTCTTCTAATGCCTTACCCCCAAATTCCACTACCTCCGCTCCGCTCCGACACGAACGCCAGAGCAAAATCGGTCCCGTTGTAGTCAATCAAAGCAATTCCACTACTGCGGCCGTGCTCCGGCAGTGCGGCGCAGTGCGCCGCCCTCTGTTCCGGCGTTCGGCAAAAATAGAATCGATCCTATTTTTGCCGGACGCCGGAGCACCTCCGCAGTAAATGGACAGAAATCACAACCGCCAAACAGGAAAAGGAGCAAGCACAACTTCCGTTTTTCACAATAAATTGATAAACAAAAGGCGTTTTTTGTTTCATATGCACAGGTTTAACAACTTTTAACAACTATCAATGGCGGCTGAAGTTTAAATGCACAAAAGTAAGCCATAAATACAGTTTCCACTATCAAAGTAGTCACACTTTGTTGATCCAAACACTGCTGATCTCTCAACACAAATGATGGGCAGATTAAACGGTTCATTTCGATGCTTCTCCCACACAACGGGTGTTTGGATCTAACTTCCGCGTTTATTGCTCGGACTGTATCGCAAGATCTCGAAAATCCCGCACATGCTTGTTTGCCCACCTCAGGTCTCCGCACCGGAGCGGAGCCGTTGTAGAGCGGGTACCAGTAAAAATTGAGTTCGGAAGCGAGCGGCTGCGGAAGGCGGGGGCGGACCGGAGCGGAGCGGAGGTAGTGGAATTTGGGGGTTAAGTTCACCACCTCCAGATCTGCCTCTCTGCTACCCACTGTAGCGACATGAATGGCCTCATTTGTGACCCAAAGGTCACACTTCCCCAGCTAGGTCGAGCTGGGTCAAGCTGTACTTCTGTCCACAGATTATCCATCACAGGATGTTAAAAAAACAGGAATGTGACTCATAAATACACAATTTTTAAAGATGTATTTTTAAATAAACTGTCATTTTTTATTTATCTGCCCATAAACCATCATTGTGTAAGGAAGCAAATGGGTAAGAAACATGCAAATGCATTAAAAAAAACTCTTTCTTTGTATGCACCTTCTCATAACAGGTCATGCAAATCTCAGCTGGCATCTTTTTGGCACTACACCTGTTAAAATGCGCCCCACCAAATTTAATTCTACTACATTAACACAAACAATGAATGTTACGGTTGACAGCATCAACACTGTAATCGTTTTTACAATAAGTTACCTGTCAAAGCGGTTAATTTCAGTGTATATTGCGTGTGCGCGCTCGCACGCACACACACAGACACACACAGTCTCCAAACAACCCAACATGCACGTTTTGGTCTACATGAGGAGATCTCTGTGCAGAACGGATGCAGTCTGCGAGGCAACAGAGCTGCTAACTTTGCTGCCCACAAAGTTTTATGTTGAAAAAGGTAATGCAAACAATAAAAATATTTTACCTGTTTAACAATGAAAAAACACAACATTTCCTATTAAAGAAGCGTGTGTGTTTGAACCCACTCATACCGCCTGCAGAAGTCTGCTTCTGCGCAGCGGTCACATCTCATTCAAGCTGAGGTGCCAAACGCAGTTAAAGACCGTTTTAAACAGTCTTGTAGTAACAACTGTGGGGCTGAGCAAACTGCCACGTGTTCAGGACAAAACAAATGTTTCGTTTTCAATATCATTTCCTGCTTCCTCTACCAAACCCGTTACTAAATGTGAGTATCGTTGCGTAAACGTGACTAAACCCAGCAGCAGAAACACCTCCCACCTGTTCTTGCTGCTGATAACAGACAGAAGGTTCCTCACCGTTCGGCTGGCCGTGGCGGGAAGCTGCAGGTCCAGGAGCCGGTGCGTATTCACGGCCTGAGCGCTGTCGCTCAACGCGGAGGCTGTGGACAGCGTGTCCGTGGCGCGCGCCGCGGAGCAGATCACCTCGCGCTCTCCGCAGGAGGTGTTGCTGCTCCTCTCGCCGTCCATCGCTCCCTCCGTTCTCCTCACGCGTTGCGTCTGCAGGAGGCGGGAGGAAGATGGTTTGAGCAGGTGATTCTAAACCGGCTGTTCAATAAAAAGTAAAAACAGGTGTTTGTGTTTCATATGAAATTTATTTGCATATAGTTTAAATAAACTATAAAATTTAGATGATTTCTAACTAAAAGCATCTGAAACGCCAAATAACCCTCGGACCTAAAAGTTGCCCACGTCACATCTGAGCCTCAGAGGTCTTAAATCCCGATATTTGGATATCTCTCCTCTGATTGGCTAACATCAATATACCACTGACTCTGCTCTGCAAGTAGATGTTCTATCTCCACAAATCTTCAGGTCCGGATCAGTGGAACCAGCTGTAGAACTCCCAGTCATAAACGTCTTCAGGTGGATCCACGCGCCGCTCTGCAGGTGAAGAGCAGGATCACCGTGGTGCTGGTGTTCATAAGAGAACCCAGGAGATTTGGCTCTTTAGGTCAGTTCTCTGCTAAAACTCATTATGGTGATTATAAAATCACTTGATGGGGTTTAAACCCACCAGAAACAAATTACATAATGAGGACAAAGTGCCTGACTGAGAATGAAGCAGCAGTCAGATCCAGAGCCTAAAGTTTAAATCCTCTGAAAGCGTTCGTTTACTCTCGGCAGGAAAAGAAAACATTAAATAAAAACGGTTAAATGCATGTGTCCCCGCAGAGTCAAAAACTAAACGCTCTGTCAAACGCGTGATGTTTTCAGGCCTGAACCAGTGATGTGAGGATGTCTGATGTCTGAATCACATGAAAAAGATCTCGTCTAAACAATTAAGCTTCAAACATGAAAACACAGTCTGTGGTTTGTTTCAGGTTGATCTTTATTTACTCCAAACATAAAAACACATTTTCTCTCTCAGCTCCACGAACTCATGCATCTTGTAGAAAACATCTGGATTAAGGATTTCTGCTTGCAGCTGCAGGATTGATGTTCTGGGTCAACCTGACTTCCTGTTTGAGAAACAAAAGGTTTAAAATGAAATGCTTTTGGGATGTTTGAGGGTTATTTATTTTCCAAAGCCAAAAATCACCAGATTTACATGAGGAGAGATGTGTAAAAAAGCTTTGATCTTTCCTTCCTCCAGTTTAAATTCCCTGACAGGAGCCTCAATCACTTCAGTTCTGACCCAAATCTGTGCCGTTTGGTAACATATTCAGGTGTTAAACTGGATCAGAGAGGTGAGTTTCATAATAAAAGTCAGTCAGGTGGAAGTGGCATGCCAATGCCCTCTAGGTGCCCTTTTGGCGCCTGTGCTCGGCAGCCTCGCCTCTGTCAGTATTCCCCAGGGCATGCTGTGGCTACATCGTAGCTCATCCCCACCAGTGTGTGAATGTGTGTGTGAATGGATGAATGATATAGTGTAAATCGCTTTGTAGTCCTTACTCTGAGAGGCGCTATACAAGTGTGGGTCATTTATCATTTAGGCAGGTGTCTTAACTCCTCACAACATGGTTGGAACTGTTAAACAGAAGACATGATCACTGGAATCAAGCTTGTGTGAAGCATGGGAACCATCATGCAGACACACTGGCACCGGGGCAATAAAAGGAAAGGACACAACTGTGTCAGCAGCCCAAAGGAAGGAACTGTGTTTGTGGAAAAAAAATCCCAGAGAGGGAGCTGGTTTAGATAAACTCTTATAATAATGATGTCACTGAGCTGACTAGGGGGAGGGGTGTGGCCCAAAAAGTGTGTTTCTAAAATTCAGATTTATGGCAAAGCTAGCTGTTTTTCAGTGACTTGCTGTTTAACAGGTGGTTTCTTGTGCTAGGTTATTTAGGTTGTTTTTGTTCCTGTGTTGATTGATGAGTTTTGATGTTTTTGCATTAGATCATCTTAAATAATTGAGAGATGAACACTTAGCTTGTATCTTAGTAATTTATGGTACATTATGGTTTATTTCATGGGTGAGCTGATTAACACAGAAAGTAAACATATGATTAAATGTACCTGTGCTGTTTTAGTATATGTGAACATGTTTAATCAGTAGGGGGAACGCAGCTTCATCAAAACCTGATAGTTATCTAGAATAATGTTTCACCGACCAGCTTTCAGCTGTTCACTACCATCTATCAGCTCTGGGAGAAGTGGGAATTCACCTCTGATCCACAAGGTGGCGATGTTTCTACTTGTTATAATTTATTCTACTTAGAAACCTCAAAGAAGAGGAAGTACAGCTGTTTGTGGGGTTTATTCCGCGGCTCTTTCCGGTCCCGTTTGGTCTTTTTAAATCTTCATTAACGGGAACAATCATCGTTCGTCATGTCGGAGGATCTGCGCGCTGACCTGGAGAAATACCTGCAGAGTCTAAACATCCGGACGAGCTGCGTGGATCATCCTCCGGTAAAACCGAAACCAGCAAAGAAGTGTTCCGGGAAATGAGAATGATTGAAACGGCTAAACTATAAATGAGTCTGGATATCAGAGAGAAGCTGCGGCAGGAGGAAGTGTCACACAGTGGAATGTGTGTTTTTCTGTTGCTTTAAATTCTTTTATTAATTGTTGGAATTTTTTAACAGTTTTGTATTATTGCATGATTTTGTCGTGTGTTGTTGGTTTTATGTGCCTGTTTAGTTTAGATTGTTTTTGACACTGTTGACATGACAGTCACCTGAAGAGGTGGGCGTGACTGGGAGAGCGCACCAGGTGCGCATAGTTAGCGGGCTGATAAAGGGACGAAGCTGCAGAACTGCAGGAGGAGAGAGGAAAAAGAGACCAAAGAAACCCGAAGGCAGAGGGACTGGACTAATCGGTGGACGTAGCACGGAACGCGTTGGATCGCAGGAGGACCGGTTCATCCCTGGCGTGTAGCGACAACGAGTGGGAGCAACGCCTTTGAATGACAGCAGGGCAGAGGTTGGACCTCTGCCTGCATCCGTGAGTAAACGGCTTCCTCTGTTGTAGGCTGGGTGACGCGCCGTATGGGCCGATCCTACGAGAAAGAGATTGCACTGCGCCAGTACAGACAAAAGTTCTGCCCCAGTGTTCTGTCCTTGTCAGGGAGGAGCGGCGAGAGCCCCCGGGAGAGGACGCCTGAGACGAGTGCTTGCTGAGAGCGGGACCAGAGACTGCTGGAGTCGGACGCTGAAGCCGGGACGCCGCCTTTCCCATCCTGTTCGTGACGTTGTGGATCTGGGAGGGGCCCAACTATCTTTTGGGGTCTTTTTGAAGAACGTTTTAAACCGTTTTTATGGACTCAAACTTTTAGTTGTATATTTTTAGACGGGCTTTTATTTAGTTAATAAAATAGGTTGCTGGCAAACTTCTGCTCTCTGGTGTCTCTGTCCCTCTGGTTCTGCACCCTCGCTCCCCACCTGTGTCGTTGTGAACCCCTGTGTGACGCTGGAGCTCTGCCGCTCCGGCGTTGCCTAGGTTACAGAATCACCGAACGCCATTATGGCGTAAAACACAACTGAACCCTACCACAGTACCTGAAATACCTAAAATACATCTGCCTTTTATAAAACTTTAAACTTGTAAAACCTTTTCATCCAAACCGGGCCCAAACCTTCAGCTGCGGGCTAATTGTTCAACATTTTGATTCAGAAAACTTGCAGATATGTAATTCTTTATCTATCTATCTATCTATCTATCCTTATGCAGTTATGTGTGTATGGAAGCAAATGTGTAACACAATCCTAATAATTAAGATTTATTAGAAATGCTTTTTGTTTTACAACAAAACTGCCAATTATGAGTCACAAAATGATATGAATATGTCCTGCAAAGCTGCTTTTTCATTTTCTTCTTTATCATTGCTCATTATGTGACTTAATGGGAAAGATAAAGAAAAGGACATTTAAGATTAAATTTTCCAACAACACTCTGGCAAATTGTAATAAAATTTAAAGTGACAGTGTGTATTTTCCCTGTCAATAGGGGGCAGTACATACCTAAATCACTGCAAGCAAGAGGTATTTCTGTGTTTGATTAAGACCTTACCAGTGGAGGGCCATAGGAAGCCTAAGTCGTGTCCATCTACTTCTGGACCATGGGTCCCTGGAAGAATAAAAAATGAATGTAAGTCAATGGGGCTAAAAAAACCAAAGCAGTTCATGTCTTTCCGCTGTGCATGGATGCATCCTTATCAAAGTATGCTTACTCAAAAACCACAGAAGAGGAGGTGAGCTTGTCACGTGACATAATCAAATAAATTGACTTGAGTTGGAAGAGGTTAACAAAGAGCACAGTGTGGGAGCACTTTATTCTTGGTAAAGTGAATACAGTGAGCCCCACACTGAAGCACTGAGCCTGGCAAAATGTTGAAATGAAGCAGCGCAGCTGAATGAACCGAGACCAGCAACAGGTCAGTCTCTGCCATGATGCTCCTAAGGGTAGCGTGGCCATACGTCCTCTTTTCCCCAGACATGTCCACTTTTCACTCTCTGTCCGGGGCATCCGGGGGGGGGGGGGGGGTCCTACATTGATCAAAATGTCCGGTTTTTCATCCAGAAGCAGGGATCGAGTTATGGGGGACTAGATATCTTTCAGGGAAAGATCCTGTTTCTGCCTAAATTAAAATATTTATGGACTCTCAGCGTAGCGGGATTCTGTTGAGCGGAGAGGACGCAGAGCGCTGATTGCTGGTGCGCCCCAGGGGCGGCGTTAGGCCCGGCTACTTGGGCTGAAGCCCCGGATGTTTCACGTTAAGCCCCGGATCTAAATCGCGGAAGTAACATGCAGTACCAAAGTCCAACAGAGAGGGCGCTGCTGGCAGTAGTTTGTATACAGCCTGCCTGAGCCTCCACCACTGAAGAAGAAGCCCTTCAGCAGCCGGCTTCTTCTACACACTCTGCCTGAAACGCATGAGTGAAGATGGACATAAGGACGTTTTTTAGATAAAAAGTACAACGACAGAACCCCAGCTCTGATGAGACTGGTGTTGACTCAGGTTTGTGAGTCTTATTTGAAAATATTTGTGGTGCTGCTGGTTTGCCTAAAGCTAGCTTACTATCAGGTAAAGTTGATGGAGAAAGAAAGGGAATATTTACTATCATCTCACACTAAACACTAACAGGAACAATACTCTGCCCTGAATATGCTGAATATGTAGCTTCAGATTAAAAATTATGTGGTACAAGACAAATATATATGATGTTGACTAGTGCGTGTCACGTGTGTGTGTGCGCGTGTGTGTGCGCGCGTGCACGTGTGTGCGTGTGTGTTAAGCCCCGGATCTTCTTCAGTCCTAAATCCGCCCCTGGTGCGCCTGCTGTGTCCGGCACAGGATACATTCTCAAGGTGGCGCAACAAAACATTATTATTAACACATGATCGTTCAGATCTGTTTATATCCTCTGTCTTTTAATCGTTCCTGACGCGCTTCGCTCATCGTGTGCTACGGTGATTTCACCTCACTGACGAAGCATCGAAACGCGTACCGCGCTTTGCGGTCAGGAGATCCCTTTGATCTGCTCAAAAGTAACTGATGAGGTGAAAAAGTAAGAACCCAGGCAGCAGTTTTTCTGGAGAGTTTAGAGGAGAGGCAGGAAGATGAGAGACAGACAGGACAGGAAATAGTTAAATAAAAACAAGAAAACAAAGCTTGAAAGTAAAATGTAGGTAGATTTATCTCCACTACATGTTTTATAAAACAATAAGTTATACACATGTAATATTTATACATCTGATACAATTCAGATCACCTTCAAAACTCAGTCACACACCCAGGGCCGTTTCAAGGTATTTTGGGGCCAAGGCATAACGGAACACCCCCCATCACTGGGTTCCCCCAGAAGCCTCTGTGTAATTCATACCCTGTCCAGGAGAATTAATGATACAGCGTTTGTAAAAACACCTCAGACATTATTGTCATGTTCTAATATTGTCCGACGAAAAACAAATTGTCGGACACGCTGCCATCTGTTTCTTTTCTAAACTCACAAAAATCTGTCAGTAACAAAACCATTTCAAAGCCTCTATTTGTGGATTCTCTCAAAGTTTCCATGGAGTCCATGACAGATATGTTTTTATCATTGATCCCATCATCTAATGTCACAGCTGAAACAAGCATTCTTAATAATCTGTGCACAGGAAGCATACCGATGCTGTAGTAAAACAAAAGAGCAGCAGAACACAAATATTTACATTTTAGAGGAAAGAATCAGGGCACATGTGAAGTTTTAATTTAGTTGTTTACACTTTTACATCAGTAGGCGTGCAACTTGACTCACTTCTAGTGTTTAGCGTGAATTGGGATGGTTTCAAAATTCCCGGCCTGAATTAATGTCCCCGTCCGCCCCTGCCAGGGAAAGAAGCAATAATCGTTTAAATTACAAAATCTCCTCCTCTCTTCTATGAGGTAAAGTTACAGACTCCAGCTTTAAGTCATAATGAGCAATGATAAAGGAGAAAATCAAAAAGCAGTTTGGAGAGTAACTTTTTCATTTTATTTATGAGTCAAAATGAGCAATTGTATTAAGAAAATGAAAGACCATTTCTGCTAATGCTTAATACTTTGGATTGTTGTACATAATTGCTTCCATACATGGGTACTTTCAGAAAATGTAATTATTCTAAGTTTGCTATCCAAATTTATTTAAACCCTAAATAATCTCACTGTGTGTCTATACTGTCATTTAAATAAGCTCAGAAATAGTTTTAATATAAAGATGTTTTTTGCATCTAATCTGGCAGAACAAGTTTAAGAAATGTGTAATTAGACACACAGAGCACTTAGATTTATGTGTGATAATTATTTGTTTATATACAAAAGTGATTTTCTGGATTTACATTTTTTCTCAGTTGCTAAAGCACAATTCCTGAATCCTTGCTCCCTTTTCTCAAAACATTCAACACAAAACCTCAGCTTCAAGCACGATTTACAAAACCTCTCATTCCTCTTGCAAAATCAAACTCTCGCTTCAAAACAGTTTTACCTGTGCTCAAAATCAAACACTACTCTCAAATCATAAACAAATTGCTCACAATTACATACACTATCAAGCAGTCGGTAAACAATACACCAATAAATAGAAAGCACAAAGTTCAGGACCATACAATTTGTTTATTGAACCACATGCAGCCTGCAATCCAATGTGCTACAGTGTACAATGACAATGGAATAAAAACATACAATGAAAAACAAAGGACTAAATATGTCATCAATGGGCCTCGTCTCGTCTTTGGGCAGGGTCAGGCCACAGTACTTCATCGACATCAGCCTCTGGTGTGCCGTATCCAGCCTCAACATGATACGCCACGTATATCACCGCAGTCTAAATCCATGGCTTGCAGCAGATTTACTCTGATGTAGGGCTGTCTATCATACACTTTCCATCTCCAAGAGGAAAAAAAGCTCATTTGGATTCAGGAAAGGCGAGTATGGAGGGAGGTACAGGTTCATAAACTGCCCATTGATGATGAACCATTCCCTCACTTGAGCAGCTCGGTGGGAACTGACATTGCCCCACACTGTTACGTAGGTTGGGATGGGACCCAGCTCTTCACCCTGCTGCTCAGATAATGCATCTCTTAGACTGACAAGAAATCTGAGGAGATGCTGGGTGTTATAAGGCCCCAATGTAACATAATGATGTATGACACCGTGGTTGCTGATAGCAGCACAGATGGTGACATTGCCACCTCGTTGACCAGGGACTTCAACAATGGCCCGCTGTCCTATAATGTTTCGGCCTCTCCTTCTCCTCTTCTGAAGATTGAAGCCTGCTTCATCAACAAAGATGAACTCATGGGGTCTGTCCAAGGATTCCAAGTCAAATATTGTCTGTGTAGAAATACAATATAGAATTGTGTACGTTGTACAAAGTCAGCGCTATGCTGTAGAGTACAATTAGGAATAATGTAAACACTTCCGATTTATATGGATTGCACTCAAGAGTAATGTCTTTCATATAGTATGTGTTGACAATCTGGATTACTGTAAACGTGTCTGGATGCACACTTACTTGCACATTCTGAGCTTGCAGTTCTTTCACCCTTGGCAAGTTGCACTCAAAAGGTACTCTGTAAACTTGTTTCATTCACAGCCTGTCACGACTGAGGACACGGTTAATTGTGGAAATGCTCACACTGTCGATTCCCTGGAAGTGTGTGTTGTCTTGTATCACTCGCTCCTGGATTTCTCTGAGTCGTATTGTGTTATTTTGAAGGACCGTGTCCACTATATTGGTCTCCTGCTCCTACGTGAATATAGCAGTCCTTCCACCCGCACGAGGCATCCTTGCAATTCTATAAATAGTAGATATGCAGTTACAAATACGTTTATGCAGTGCAATACAGGGATGAATCTAGCAAATGTCTATTGGAACAGCTGCGTATACAATGCAGTAGAATAAACTATACCTGTTCTCTCTGAATGTCCTTACTATGGAGGACACAGAAAATCGGCTCAAATTGGGTTGCACTTTAAGTCCTGCTTCCCTCATTGTCAGCCCATGGACAACAACATGGTCTATGATTGTTGCTCGGATTTCATTTGATATTTCCACTCTTTGTCTTCCTCTTCATCCTCCTCTTTCTTGCCCTCCTCCTTGTCCCCCACCTCGCATACGCACCCGTCCTCTCACATGAATTCTTCTATCCATTGTCACACTTTCTCATTCCCACCCTCACCAACCTGCTTGCTCTCTGAACTTGCTTATAATGGTTGTCACATCATTTGAAACAAGTGAAATCTATTTGACTGATTGTGTTCAATCAAATACATTTGTGCTCTTGTTATGGGTAAATGTGTGCCACTTGTGTTTACCAGTATGGATGACATGATGTACATTAGAGTGCAGAATGTTTTATGAATGAGAATGCGTTGAGAGTTTTGCTAAACCGTGTGAAATGGTTAAAGGTTTTGACATCAGGCTCAACAGTTATCTTAATGAGTTCAAGCAACTGAGAACTTTCTTCAGTCAGTAATGGGTTTTAGTGTTTTAGCAATTGAGAAAAACTGTAATAAACTGTGTGCTGCCCCTCCTGAACCACTAGAGAGCACCAGACGTCAATGTAGCAGTCAGCTGAAGGTTGAACATGAATTCAAATAGACTCAGGCAGAAATAACATCAGGTTTGGTTTTGTGGGTCATAACTTTTCACTTACGAGACAATGACCACTCTTTCTCCTCCCCCCTGCAGGTGTTCACAGTGGAGGAGATGATGCCGCACCTGCAGGATGTGAGTGGCGCCGTCACTAAGAACCTCTTTCTGAAGGACAAGAAGAAGAAAGGTCTGTGGCTGGTGTCAGCTCGCCACGACCGCCAGGTCAGCGCATGCTTCCTTCTCTTGGCCTCTCCTCTTAAAGATGAAACACACCTGTACACCTGAAATAAGCTTGTCTGCACGTCTGCAGGTGAACCTGAACGACCTTGCCAAAAAGCTTGGGGTTGGGAGTGGAAACCTGCGGTTTGCTGATGAGGCGATAATGCTGGACAAGCTGAAGGTACGTAAATACATTTTATTTATAAAGCACTTATCACAGAACAGAAAATCACAAAGTGCTTCAGAAAGATCTACGAAACAAACCGTTAAGTCATCAAATCAAAACAACTAAATATCATCATGATAATGAGAAATGACCCGCTTTTGTATAGCATCTTTCAGAGCCATAAGACTCCGAAGTGCTTTACAGTACAGTGAATCATTCAGGATAATTAAAATCAGAAAACACAAAAGATTTAGAAATTTTAAACAAAAGGGTAAAGTCATAAAATTATAAAATGATCAAAAAAATCTAACTACAAAAATATCAAAAAACAACCGATAGATAGTCAATTGGAAAAAAAACACACAAAAGATTAAAGTAAAAGCAGCTTTAAATAAAAGGATCTTCTGTTGTTTTTGTGTCCAGACTGTCAGTATTACATAAGGATAAAGGAAGATTATTCCAGAGTCAGTGCTCTTCTGTTTGCTCCAGTTAGGAGCCTCGCTGCAGAGTTCTGGACCAACTGAAGGCGGTCAAGGGCTTTTTGTTAAACCGTGAAAAGTGTGTTACAGTAATCTAGAGGGGAGGAGAACCATTTCTAGAACCATTTAACTAATTGGCATAATGACCTGAACTCACTGCACAGATGAGTAGGCTCAGTTGGAATGTTAACTTTGTGATGTCTTGAGAAGACTGGTTGTGATTTTTCACTTTACAGTAGATGAAAAATAAATCTTTGTAGATCATCTTTACAAATGCATTTTAGGGATGCAATTTTAGTTTTAGATCAGAATCAGCTCCTTTAAAAATCCAAGACCATGGTCTTGAGTCGGAAAGGGGTAGAATGCCTTCTCCAGGTCAGAGATGAGGTCCTGCCCGAAGTGGAGAGTTTAAGTATCTCAGGGTCTTGTTCACGAGTGAGGGAATGATGGATTGGGAGATCGATAGGCGGATTGGTAATGCAGGCATTGTCCGTCGTGGTGAAGAGAGAGCTGAGCTGGAAGGTGACACGCTGTTTACTGGTGGATCTACGTTCCTACTCTCGCCTATGGTCACAAGCTTTGGGTAGTAGCCAAAATGAGTTTTCTCCGCAGGGTGTCTGGGCTCTCCCTTAGAGATAGGGTGAGAAGTTCGGTCATCTGGGAGGGGCTCAGAGTAAATCTGCTGCTCCTCCACATCAGGAGGAGCCAGCTGAGGTGGCTCCGGCATCTGGTTAGGATGCCTCCTGGACGCCTCCCTGGTAAGATTTTCCAGGCACGTCCAACCACAGGAACACCTAAAGGAAGACCTAGGACATGTTGGAGGGACTATGTCTCTCGGCTGGCCTTGGGATTCCACTGGGGGAGCTGGCCCCAAGTGACTAGCGAGAGGAAATCTGGGCCTCTCTGCTAAGGCTGCTGCCCCTTCGGATCAACCTCACATAAGCAGTGGAAAAATGGATGGATCTTAATTTTTATTCTGTGTCCCGATTCTCTTCTCAGGTGGGTCAGGGATGTGCGACGGCTCTCGCTCTGCTCTTCGATAAGGACCACAGTGTGAAGTTCGTCCTGGATCGGGACCTGGTAGAAGGAGGTCACCAGATGGTCTACTTCCACCCAATGACCAACGCTGCCACCATGGGGCTTCGACCAGATGACCTGCTACACTTCCTCAAAGAGACGGGACATGAACCTGTCCTGGAGAGCTTTGAGTAAGACGGACTTGGGTCTAATCTGGAAATAAGTGTCCTTCAGGTTCTTCTCTGAGCATGACTTGAGATACAGCTTTGAACTACTGTAAGTAAAATAAACTTTTCTCACATGGCATAAAGATCCCTCAAATCACTTCATAGATGTTCCAAAACCACCAAGATGTTGGAGGAACTTTGTGGAGGCTGTTGAAGTGACTGGGTTTTCTAGTTTTTTACAAAAATAAGCCACACAGCCTCAATTTTTCTGAGGAAATGATCAAATGACAATTGGATACAAACATTGATGTAAAATCAGTGGGTCAGAAATGGTCAGATATGTTTTAACTTTGTTTACAAACAGTAGTGACAATAAAAAGCTGCACATGAAGGTTCCCTCCATTGTGTTTGATTCTTTCTTGTGTTTGTCCAGTAAAACGTAAAACTCAGCCTTGTTCAGGGAAGCAAAGGCAGGGTAATTAACACCTATAATGACAGCTATGATGGAATGATGAGATGTATTGATGTAAGTACCATGAAGCCACACTGCTGAACCTGGCCTCAGAAGAACAATGTCCCACACGTTTCATGTTTTAATTCACTTGTCAATGCTTCATTAAGAGGTGAATCGGTTTAGATCAGGTCTAAACCCAGAGAGGGTTTTTACTGCGCTGTATTCAGCGTCCCTCTGCACACCTGGGGGAGGTAGGGTTGAGGCAAGCACTTAACAGACACGGTTTGGTTTTGCTGTCAATAGCAGGGCATTTACAGGTGCTTCAGTACGTTGTTGGTCTTGTTTCCTCATTGCATGCCATCAGTAGCGGATTATTTCATTTTTCATTTCATTCAATTTATTTATAAAACCCCTTCTGCGACCAATGCAGATGCCCAAGGTGCTGAGCACAACACAATAAAAGCATAAAATCTTCAGAATAAAATATAAAAATCATAAAACCAACATAATTAAAAGAGGAGAGTAAAAGCAAAAAATAAAATCCTGAAAAAAGATTAAGAGGCCGGGGCATCGAAGCCGGGTAAAATTTGCTAAACCTGAAAAGCCTTGACAAAAAATGGGTCTTAAGGCGAGTCTTAAAAAACCCCAATGAGGGTGACTGACGCACCACCAAAGGCAACTGGTTCCAAAGTGCAGGTGCCAACACAGAGAATGCATGGTCCCCCCGTGACCTGCACTTAGTGCGTGGAACGATCAACAGCTCACTGCCGGCTGAGCAAAGGGCCCGCGAGGGGGCATGCCTATGCAAAAGGTTGCCAAGGTATGCTGGAGCAGCTCCATGTAAGGCCCTGTATGCCAGCACCAAGACCTTGAATTTTGCCCTGTATTGTACAGGCAGCCAATGAAGGGATGCCAACACAGGGGTGATATGCTCCCTGCGCCTAGTGCCTGTCATGAACCTAGCGGCTGAGTTTTGTACTAACTGCAAGCGTGCTACCGCACCCTGACCAAGGCCGGCATACAGTGCATTGCAGTAGTGATCAGTCATAATCTGCAAAGTTATTTTTGTTTCTATTTTTGGCAGAAAGTCTTCGTCCACTCGTAAGTAGCGATCACACATTGTTTGTGCTCTGTTCTTTTGCAGTCAGACTTGTTCCATTCCAGTGTATCTTCTGACAGCTATCTGCTGCTTTACCCTTACTGGGCTCACTCCTGATTGGTGTGCCAGCAGAATAGTGAAGGCATCATTTTGATCTGGATATTTTTATTAGGAATGGACAACATATCGGCATGTTGGCCAATGTTAGTCATTTTTCATCATATCGGTATCAGTCCGATAAATAAAACCGGGCCGATATTAACAACTGATTTTTTTCCATCTTGTCTCCATTTGTTTGCCTGCTTCAGAGGGAGAGGGGGGTGGTGTGTATTTGTTTAGTCATGTGAACGGTGAACCTAATCATCTCAGAAGTGTAAATGTGTGTGGTGTGTGTACATAATAATGTAAATTTAGCTTTAATAATTTTCATTTTGCTGATTTTAAAAGCATTAATGTCAGCATCGATGTCTGTTATCGGCCATAACAGTGATATTAACATCTGTATCGGCCCAAAATTTGCATACCGGTTCATCCCTAGTTTTTATTTCAGCTGAATGTTCAAGTTGAATCAAAGGGCTACTAACATAAATGTGTGATCATGTCTTTTATGACACTTTTTAAAATCACAGTTGTTTTTGCTGGTGCAGTGGTGGCGGATATGATATGGAACAGCCCTAGCTTCAGACTTTAAAGCACTGGAAGAGGAACACCTTTACAAAGGAAAACGTGGAAGAATAAAATTTACAAACGCATCCGAAATTGTGTTTCTGAGTTCAAGAGATGGATGTTCGGACTTCTCTGGCAGGAGACTTCAAAATCAAACTCAGCACAGAAACACTGAAGAACCTGGAGAGTCGAACCCAAAACCAAACCCAGGGTAAAAAGATTCTGTGAATGTGGTGTTGACGGTGTGGAGCTGGATCCGTGTGTCAGAGGTGACTTTGTAGAAGGTCAGCAGGACAGTCCACTTATGGGCCATTCCCATCTGTACCGGGTCGGCCCGGGCCGGGTAGCCCCAGTCGGCCCCAGCCTGGCCCGGTTGATTCCACACATCCTTGCCTTAAGCCCATGTGGGCTGATTCTACCCACCAATCAGAGGCTTGCTCTAATGGAAGGTGTGAATTTGCTGTCAGCAGTGGGTGTGTCGGCCCTGGTCGGCCTGAAGCAGACCCCCTCGAGAAGAGGGCTGAGAATGAGCCTTGGTTTGCCCGGAAAAATACCAGGCCACCCAGATATGTAAACAACCTACGCTACCCGGCCCGGGTCAGTGAAACATCTAAGTCACCAGTTTCAAGATGAGAATCTTTACATTCTGTCTCAATGTGTGAAAGTTGACATCATTCACACCTGCCACTGCTAAAATCATGCTATCGTGACCTTTATAATTTGTGTTTAAAGGGCCCCCGCCCGGATCTGATTTGTTCCGCTATTGCCCTGTGCTGAACTAATCCCATGTTTATCACAGTCTTGTGTATGTGGGGATGACAAGGTGAGTAAATTTTCTGTCACCAGTTTGTGAAGTGAGACAGCTGGTCTTTCAGCTCCACTTGCTGACCAAACACTGGCAGAGCAGTCTCTTAAAACTTGAATTGGTTATTGATTGTCCGAACTGTTCAGCCCAGAAAACATCTGAAGAGATGGACTGTTATCAAACTCAACACAGAGACACTGAAGAACCTGAAAACCAGAACTCAAGCCCAGGATAAAGAGGTTTGGTGAATGTGGTGTTGAAGGTATGATGGATCAATGTGTCAGAGGACACTGTAGGACAGAAGGCCAGCAGGACAGTCCACATAGACTGCTTCTCTGTCAGAGACAGAGGAGGAGGAGGAGATGGGAGTTTCTTTGTCATCGTGACAGACGGAGTAACCACAATCGTCAGAGCATCTCAGACTCCAGGACTGATTATTTCTTCCAAACACAGTCTTGACTGTCTCCTCTCCTCCTAATTTCTTTGTTACTCACAGAAATGTCCACATCTCCACTCAACTCGACCTCCCAGTAACAGTAACAGTAACCAGTCAGACCAATTCTACACAGCAGCTGAGGAAAAACATTAAATCTATCTGTGTGATCAGGATATGACCAACCTTCCTCCACATGTGTCATCTTCTTGTTGTTGTCAGAAAGTTTGAGGAATCTGCTCACTGTGTTTGTGTCGACTGTGAGTTGGCAGGAACCTGATGAAGAGAAAAACACAGTCCAGCTGCAGTCATGGACACTTAGGCTACGTTCACACTTGTACCGTACCAAAAGGCCAAGTATTTTATCAAAGTGACTAGAAGTTAAATTTCAACTCACAGGCCATACTTCTTCATACAGGTCAATCTGACACCGAGTTACCGATATGAGGTTTATGAACCTACCCAAATATTATGAACTTATCCTGTGGTATGTCATCAAGGCTGCAGAAGACGCAGGACTACTTATCTATCCTCTTTGAAAAAAGTTTGTCTTCCCTGGCTCATAAAATGGCTACAATTTTATAAGTTTTATATAATCATATTTTGCTGAATGGACATAATGTTTAAATCCAAAGTGTTTAATAATATTGAACATTTAACAGTAACAAGTAATTATTCACATTAATGTTTAACATACTTGCATCACATTAAGAAATATAACCTCCCTAAGTGTCTGAGTAAAGGAGGGAGGTCTGAGGTATTTTGGTAACGCCCTTTAAACTTGGTGAATTCTGATTTATCTAAATTTGTTAACAACCGTTTATAAAATAGAGTTCACTTCCTGAACTAACCAGTTCTAAGCAAGCTTCCCGGTTTGGCCAACGGGGTAAGCAAAGCACAAGGAACCATCCTCTCTTTGACCAAGGTCAAAGCCTTCTTTGCAACACTTGTAAGTGTCATGAGCCGAGGTGAGTACTCGTCACTTCATTCACATCCTTTGAGCTCTGCAGGAGAGGGAGCTATGGCTGTTCCTCATCAGCGGGCCGGCTTTATAAGGAGGGGGGTGACCAGACTACGACGCCGGATGATTGCCACTAACTGGTAGTCGCTTGCCCTTCGAGATTTTGCTTAAACTTTGCTCAAAGATTTGTCGTGTTTTGGATTTTTGGATTACTCGCTCATGTGTTTTTGGTACTCACCTCAGGTTCCTGGATCCTCGGAGATCTCGCTCTCTCTGGAAGAAGATCACTGGTTCGTTTCCTGTTTCACCTCCGCCTGCCGACCCGCTCTCCACCACGCTCACGCTCCCTCTCCGAATCAACCTCCTCGAACCATCCTCCGTCTCACTCATCATCTTGGACCGCTACCTCACTTTGGATATCACCCCGGCTCTCTCCCCCTCCAAGTTCCAACTCCTCTTCTGCATAGTAAGTCTGACTACAAACAAATCTCCAAGAACTACAACTCCCATACTCACCTCTGTTTCCCTGTAGATGCCGCTTCCTGTTTCTGAAACCGCTGGACTTCAGTGCGCCCTTAGTTCTCTTGTCAAAATAAAATTATTTTTACTTTTTTACCATCATACTTGCCTCCGGTCTCTGATTCTGCATGTCTTGGGTTAAGCACATACCTCAGAACATGACAGTAAGCTGATCAGACGCAACAACTCATCAGACGTGGAACATCTTTGACCGGTGATAATTAAATTCAAAGGGAACTATGACCTTTGAGATTCCAGGAGCTAATCCATCCGGTTACGTCACCAACCTGGCTGCCTTTCCTCCGGACCACCCGTAGCTTCCAACACGGGTATCGTAGATCTGCACACTGGCGTTGGATGGTTTTATGAATAATTGAAAGCTTGTTAAACCATACAGTCAGACAGATTTTATAACCCAGACATCACAAGAGCTCTCATACTTAACAAGGTTTTGCTACATAACATCTTCCCAAGAGAGAGAAAGATGGAATGTGAGATTGACTGGTTAATAAATTTATTATATTGTTGCTATGTAAAATAGACATTAGGCTGCAAAAAATGCATGATTATTGATTAAATGTTAAAATGGCCTGCCACCGTGTTAGGCAAAGACAGGTCGTGTTTTGGCTCACAGTTTGATGCCATAAAAAACAGGGTGCTTTACTGAATTGCTGGTAATTCTGTATTTTATAAAGCAGTTAAGCTCAGTTTTCTTTTACTTGAAAGCTGTGGCTGACTGAAAAAAATGTTTTTAATGAGTATTTCTGATTATAATCAGCCACTCTGAGATTTCAATGCAGGCTGCATTAAACAATATGAAAATAGTCTTACACCTGCCTTCTGCATTAACCTGTGATAGAAAATAGACAATGAAAATTTAGAATTTGAAAAGCCTGACCATTATACATTTCTCTGCTGTTTTCCAGATATGGAGTCTCTGGAATGGTTGCAGTGGCAGATGTCCAATGGCTCGTTGGACAAAGATTTTGCTGAAAAAGATGCAAACTTCTACTAAAGGTGTCATTCAACTTTGGATGAACAGGCATGCAAAGGTACAGCACCATTATCTTGTTAATTAAATGCTTTCCCCCTGACTCTGTCCTCATATAAACCCTCTTGATCTATAACGGTAGTGCGACTCATGTTGCGAATGACTGCAGTCACCAGTTCTTGTCATGTGTCTATGTATGTATGTCTGATCTCAGAATTGTGTGTACTGAAACAATTGAATTTCCCTCTGGGATTAATCAAGTATTTTTGAATTTGAATTGAACTGAATTTCAGGGTGACAATAAAGCTAAGGCCAGCAAAATATGAAATATTGGCTGGCATTCTAAAACCGGGCGTACACTGTGCACTTTTTGACTTATTTTCAGCCAATTTTTTTTTTTCTCGTGTGAGAATCTTTGAGATTGGCCGAGTTTTGCATCATTTAGTAGACACGGTGTAAAGAGAAGTGATTAACACCTCACAATAAGCTGCTGATCAGCAATTTTGCGGTTGCACAAAAATTATTATTTTTTTAAATTCTGGTCATTTGGCTCATTTGCTTTATAATTTCTTCTAGACATTTATATTTATCATAAAAGGTTAAACATCATTGGTTCTGTTTGGTTCGAGCAAATTTCCCCACTGAGGGATTAATAAAGTTTATTTTCAATTCTGTTCACATCAGCCATAAACAACTCCATTGTTTCAGAATGAATTTAATTATTTGATTTATGTCTATTTTTAATTAGCTAAATACATCAATTTCAAACTTTAAACCAAAAGCTTTTCTGCACAACTCTACAGGTTGCAGGCACTTTTCTAAATGAAGATTTTAATATGGTTGTTTAAAACATTCAGTTTGTTAAAGTTATCAAATCAAATAAACAGCTTGTTGGTTTCAATTAAAATTTCATGTAAAGATTGTTTTCCTGGTTCCATTTTTGACGGAAACTTTTGCAACAAAAGTCACTTCTTTATAATTACCCCTCCCTTACCCATGGTGTCCCACAAGGTTCTGTGCTGGGGCCTCTGCTTTTCCTCCTCTATCTGCTTCCTCTTCAGCACATCCTGAGCTCCTTCAAGGGAATCTCCTACCATCTTTACGCAGATGACATCCAACTGTACATCTCCTTTAAGCCCCATGAGATGTCTAAAGCCTGATTTATGCTTCTCCGTCTGCGTCAGTGCGGAGACACGCAACGCCATTATCCGTCCTTGCGTAGGGCTCCAGCAGGCACGCAAGTACACACGGAGTCGAGCCCACTTTTTTAAACATCCGTCGAAGGAAACGGATTACGCAAGCTTGTGATTGGCCAGGACGCCGCTGTTGTTTAGAGCGCCGCCATTGCAAAGAGAGCCGAGTTTAACTAGCGGCAGACACGGAGCCGCTTGAAGAATAACCTCGCGAAAAAACTCTAAAAATATGAACGTTTCATCCTCCCGTGACTGGAGGAGTGAAAAGATGCGCAGGAAGCATTTTATTTGTGGACAGAAATGACAGAAAACGTGGGTTTAGAGGTGGGGGGGCGCATGAAGCGGTGGGAGAATGAGAGACAAATATGTAAAAGTCTCTTATATACACAAAAAACACAATATAAACACACTATCTTGGACCGATACTTTTTTTCTTTCTTCTTTTTTTTTCTATCTTGGACCGATACATGACAGGATACCACAGAACAGCGCTACGCCCTCTGGTGTCCTGCCGGGCAATTGCTTTGCAACACTCTCCAGGAGATGGAGAAGTAAAAGAGCAAAACGCTTCCGTCAATCCGTGCGTGTCTGTCCCTTGCGGAGCTAACGGAGAAGCATAAACCAGGCTTTAGCTGCAAATGTTACACACCTTCTTAGACTCTATCAAAACCTGGATGGCTGGGAGCTTTCTACAGCTGAATGAAGATAAGACTGAGATCCTCATCTGTGCCCCAGACAAGCTGGTTCCCAAAGTCAGAGACTCTCTTGGTCAGCTTGCTTCCCACACCAAACCTTCCGTCAGGAATCTTGGCGTGACCTTTGACCCAGCTCTCACCCTGGATTCTCATGTCAGTTCTCTTGTTCGCTCTTCCTTCTTCCATCTCAGGAACATTGCTAAGCTGAGTCCCATTCTGTCCCGCTCTGAACTTGAGACAGTTCTCCACACCTTCATCTCCTCACGCTTAGACTACTGTAACTCTCTTTTCACGTGTCTGAGCAGAACCTCCCTGAACCGTCTACAGGTGGTTCAGAATGCCTGTGCTCGGCTTCTGACCAAGTCCTCCAAACACACCCACATCACCCCGCTTCTCCTCCAGCTTCACTGGCTGCCAGTCAACTTCAGGGTTCATTTCAAGATCCTGGTTCTGGTCTATAGGGCCTTACATGGACAAGCACCATCTTACATTGGTGATCTTCTTAGTCCCTACACCCCCAGCAGGTCCCTGAGGTCCAGTGATCAAAGCCTACTGGTTGTGCAGCACCAGGCTAAAGACCAAAGGTGACAGATCATTTGCTGCTGTGGCCCCCAGACTCTGGAACTCTCTCCCCCTGAGCCTGAGATCAGTGGACTCAGTGGTCTCCTTTAAAAAGCAGCTGAAGACTCACTTGTTCAAGCTGGCTTTTGTATGACCTTCTTCACCACTCTCTTTATTCTGCTCTCCCCACCTATTCCACCTTCCTCAGATTTCCCTCTTTCCTATTCACTCTCTCTCTTTCTTAACATTTTTTCTTTTAAATCGCAATAGCTTATTCTTGCTCATTTTAAATATATTTTAAACATTTTCGAAATGCTTTTTTATATTTTTACAATTTTTTTATTTTTTGTTTTTGTGAAGTGCCTCGTGATTTTTATCTTGAGAGGCGCTATAGAAATGATATTTTCTTCTTCTTCTTCTTCTTCTTTATTTGGCTTGAAAACAGACAAACACTTTGTGCTGTGCTTGTTTGTGAAAACAGTTTCTGGAGATAAAATCACATTGGCACCATCAGGGAACAGGTGGGATCATTAAGGCTCGAGTCTATGTGGATGTTCTAGGAAACACCTGTTGCTACTGAGGGTTACTGGCCCTTTAAGAAATCCAGGAAGTGACAGGGAGCAGGCATCTGGTGGGAAGGAAGGAGGGGAGGGGCTTGTAGAGGAAACAGGTGTGTGAGCCTACAGCGATGATGTCATTGTTTGGCTGAGTCACCTGCAAGATAGCAGCTGAGATCAAAGAGGAGAGGGAGGTTTTTAACTGGTGGTCTTCCTTTGGAGGGGTTGGTGTGAAAGAAGGAGGCTCTGCTGAGGGGAAGATCAGCTGAATGCTGCAGTTTATCCAGGTGAGCAGGAAACCAGTCCCTCTAAAGGACATCTGATCCTTTAAAACATGATTACTATTCATCTAGCTTTACTCTTCATATACTTACTGTAATCAGATTAAACATCATATTTGTTTTTGTGTTATTTTTCTCACTTTTACTTTCTTTTAATTAAGTTATACGTAGGTTTAAGCGTGTGTGTGTGTGTGTGTGTGTGTGTGTGTGTGTGTGTGTGTGTGTGTGTGCGTGTGTGTGTGTGTGTGTGTGTATTCTTGTCTTTATAGGCTTAAGTGGACGAATTTAAACTTTACATCTGTAGTATGTGGACATGGTTAGGGTTAGGCATAGAAGAGTCATCAAAATGAATGGAAATCAACAGAGGATCCATACAGCAATAGAGACGTGTGTGTGTGTGTGTGTCACATGACAGGGTGTTTAATGTTCAGCTGATTCAACCAAATTAGTTTTTATAAAATAAAGCACTTGATGGATTTCATGCTGATTCTACTCGACTCTTCCCTCATTACAGCTTTATCCTGAGGATTGTTTACTGAGGATCAGTAAGTGTTCATAAGGTTTATGCAGCTTTATTACACAAAGACAAAACACAGTCGCTTTTCTAAAACATTTTTGCCACATAATGTAGCTTGAAATGCTCTTCACAGACCGATGGTAACCAGTTAAAGCTGCAATAGCAAATCCGTAAACAAACTAGCTTTTAAACACAAACACGGTCACGGTACTCTCACCCCTCCCGTTGGCTATGATCCCTGGTCCCACTGATGCCAGAACACACTTTGTCAGGAGAAACAAAATGGTGCTAAACACCAGTGGTAGTTTTCTAGGTCCAAACATTTTGTGTTGACTTCAAATGATGTTTTTCTTTTGGGGACTGGAAGTTTGTCCTAAGGTTAAAGTGGTAGCAGCCTTCTCTGATATAATTGAGCGGAGAACCTCTCACGCCAGTGTTCTGTGACTCAATACGTGAGTGTGTAATAAGTGGACTCAGGGAGGTGTGGCAGTTCAGCGAGACTGGCAACTAGATAGTCAAATAGTTGCTTTTGGACTGAGCCGTGTTATGAGCTGAAGTTTATAGACACATGTGAGAGAACCACTTTATTAACTTGGTTCAGTCTTTTTAATCTCAATGTTTTGAGCTAGCTTGTTATGCAGATTTGCTACTGTATGTTTAAATGTTTTATTTAAAACATTGATTATTTTTATTGCCTTTGAAACATACAGTTCTGGAAAAACCTCAACCAATCATTGTGAATATCCCATTCTTAAAGCAACGCTTAGACCTCGCCCTGCAGCCCTCTGCTGATCAGAAACAGTTTTGTGGTTTGGTTAGGAATGCTAGAGGCAGCTCTCCATCTGCTATACAGCAATAGCAGTTTACTGTGCCAGTAGCTCATATAAAGGCTAGCAATTAGCTTTTTCAGTTTGCTGACCTAAGGAAGTGGGAGGGGATGTATGTATACAGTAGCTCACACAGGTAAGGCAGGGCAAGGTCATCAAGAGATTTAAAAGCAATGCAATCATTTAAACTTTAAAATCCTTTTTCCTGTTAGGAGGTGAGCAGCAGCAGCATTTTGTACTCTCTTAAGCTGAGAGATACGGGCGTCACTTAATCCTGCATAAATCAACTGAAGGTTTCACAAATCACCAACTGACTTTCATAACAGCTGTTGTTAATGTAGACCAAGTCAAGGTTTGTAGTTTTGGGACCAGTTCTAATGTGGTCCAGATGCAAAACAGTGCTGAAATATGTGTTCTTTTAACTTTTACGAAGGTTTCACAAATCACAAACTATGCTTTAAGGATTCTGTTATTGGTTTAAAATAATATAGTTCAGGTTTGAAGAGTTGAAGAGTAATAAAGGCACAATAAAGACGCTCAGGATTTCAAAACAATTAGTTGGAATTTTCATTTCTGACTCAGAAACTAAAAAAGGGACAAACTTCAGCTTATTTTATGTTTGTATGTTACAGAAACCAAATGTGGACAATATACCAGCCATTAAAAATGTGTGTCCTGTCCCCAAGGACATGTATAATGGCCAACAAAATGCACATAGGGGAGAGTTGAGTAATTAGATCCTTAAAGTGCCTTTAAAGCAAAAGAACTCTAGAAAGGCCTCCAACTAAATTATGTACATATAGTTTAGTTTGTGCATTCCTGGTAACAGTCACTATGGATTTCAGATAAACTGGAGAAATATTACTTTAGCCAAAAAAGCGATTTTTGTGGCACAATTAGTCTCTGCTGAGGGGTGCATAGTGCCATTGATGTTTGAAGTAAAAACAGATCTTTTAAATCTCTCAAATGATAATTGTACATAAAAGTTCAAGTTCAAATTTATTTGCAAAGCCCCTTCCTGCCCACAGTCAAGAGGACCCAAGTGACATGGTTTGGGGAATGCATTTAACCCAAGACATGCAGAATCACACACTCCCAGATCTTATGGTAAAAAAGAATCTTTATTTTAAAACGGGAACTGAAGGTGCACTGGAAAAGCCCAGTGGAGATCGAGAACAGGGGCACAGCATCTGAGGAGGGGAGAGCAGATACAGGTGAGTCCAGGAAGGTAAGTCTAAACTTGGTGGGTGCAGAGAATAGATGTACTGGGAGTAGGGGAGTGTAGGATTGAGGGAGGGTAGGTTGGGTGCCGGGGTGAATATAAGTGGGGTGTCCAGGAGAGGGAGCGAGAGGAGAGCAGGAGAGCGGGCCAGCCGGGAGGAATGGAGAACGGTGAGAGCTGCGTCCGGAAATCCTATGGGGGCACAGGTGAGTAATCCTGAGGAGTCACAGAAAACCAGAGGCGTAATCCAGAGAAGTCACAGAAGTCCAAAAATGTTCCAAAACCAAGCTGAAGTAATCATCTGGCGTCGAGGAGTGTTCTCCATCCTCCTTTTGTAGCCAGACCCGCTGATTGCTAATCAGCTGCAGCTGGAGCCTCCCTCTCCTGAAACACACAACTCAAAGATGGGAAAATGAGAGGAGTACTCACCCCGGCACATGACGGTACCCCCACCCCCCTCAATGGACGCCTCCTGGCGTCCTAGCAGATGCGGCCTCGTAGTCCCGGATCAGGGATGGATCCTCAATGAAGGAGCGGGGGACCCAGGAACGCTCATCTGGACCGTACCCCTCCCAGTCGACCAGGTACTGGGTACCCTGGCCACGGAGTCGAGAATTCAGAATCCTGCGAACTGTATAAACCAAACCCCACTTGTAGAACCGCGCAGGCAGCGGAAGAGCCAGCGTAGGGCAGAGGGGGCTCGAAACCACAGGCTTAAATAAGGACACATGAAATACGGGGTGAACCTTGAGGGAGCGTGGGAGCTCCAAACGAACCGTGGAGGGAGTAGGGACATCCAGTATCTTGAACAGACCTATGAACCTGGGAGACAGCTTATGGGAGGTTGCCTTTAGTGGGTTGTCCTTGGATGAGAGCCAGGCCTCCTGACCAGGGGCGTAATCTGGAGCCGGGCGCTGCCGGTGATCTGCCAGCCATTTGTTCCTATCGGCTGTTCTGTCCAGAACCACCCGGGTGGAGGCCCAAGCACGTTTGGCCCCCCGGAGGAACTGCGGAACCATGGAGGGAGCCGAGGGCTGCTGGGGAAACAGGGATGGTTGATACCCTAAGGAATCTTTGAAAGGAGACTGACCTGTTGAAGTTGAAACGTGGCAGTTATGGGCATATTTGACCCATGCGAGGTGGGAACTCCAGGAGGATGGGTGAGCGGAGCAGATGCAGTGCAGCATCGCCCTGAGCTCCTGGTTTATGTCCTATGTCTTATATATTCTGGAAGCTGTGCAAATTCAGGGATGGGAGTAGATATTCTGCTGGGGTGGGGCTGCGTTGGTTCAGACTCCGTGGAGCTCTGCGA
Source organism: Nothobranchius kuhntae (assembly GCA_006942095.1). NCBI lineage: Eukaryota > Metazoa > Chordata > Actinopteri > Cyprinodontiformes > Nothobranchiidae > Nothobranchius > Nothobranchius kuhntae. The sequence goes on from SSNQ01000305.1 coordinate 1,690,115, forward strand.
TGCTGCTGCTTTGGGCCCGCGCAAGATGGGCTGGGGTCCCCATGCCCTGGGTGGCATTTCGGCAGCGGAGGTGCCTATTGGGGCCAGTGGGGGAGCTGGCTCCCTGAAAGGCTTAGGCCAAGCAGCCATTCCTCCCCATCCCCACACATTTTTCTCGTCCTGCTCCCTCATATCATCACACAAACATGCGCATAGGACCTTGGGGGGTGGATGAGTCAGGGGCTGCGGGTATGGACGCCATATCTGCATTCCTGTGGAAACCTGCCCCCCAAATTTATTTGCACATTAAACACTTCCACCAACGACATTCCACACAAACACACACTTAGGGCCTTGAGAGTGAGCACATTCAATGGCTCTGCGGGGTCTGCATTGAGACCACCGGTAATCCATGAAATCATTCCTGACAAACTGAAAATAAACAGAGGACAAAGACAATAACAGTCTGGTCATTAATTAAATTCCAGTTGTGAGAGCCTGTGAGAGGTATGCATCCCCTTTCAATAGAAGACATCAAATGTAACGTTGAAGTTCTTGTCTAGTCATGCAGACACGAGTGGATAAATAACTTGCACAAATATGAGTAAATAAATAACTAGTGCAGATATGAGTAGATAAAGAACTAGTGCAGATTCGAGTAGATAAAGAACTCGTGCAGATTCGAGTAGACAAAGAACTCGTGCAGATACGAGTAGACAAAGAACTCGTGCAGATACGAGTAGACAAAGAACTCGTGCAGATACGAGTAGACAAAGAACTCGTGCAGATACGAGTAGACAAAGAACTCGTGCAGATACGAGTAGACAAAGAACTCGTGCAGATACGAGTAGACAAAGAACTCGTGCAGATTCGAGTAGACAAAGAACTCGCGCAGATACGAGTAGACAAAGAACTCGCGCAGATACGAGTAGACAAAGAACTCGCGCAGATACGAGTAGACAAAGAACTCGCGCAGATACGAGTAGACAAAGAACTCGCGCAGATATGAGTAGACAAAGAACTCGCGCAGACACGAGCAGACAAAGAACTCGCGCAGATATGAGTAGACAAAGAACTCTTGCAGATACAAGTAGACAAAGAACTTGTGCAGATAGAACTCTCGCAGATTCGAGTAGACAAAGAACTCGTGCAGATACGAGTAGATAAAGAACTCGTGCAGATTCGAGTAGATAAAGAACTCGCAGATACGAGTAGACATAGAACTCTCGCAGATACGAGTAGACAAAGAACTCTCGCAGATATGAGTAGACAAAGAGCTTGTGCAGATACTAGTAGACAAAGAACTCGCGCAGATATGAGTAGACAAAGAACTCTTGCAGATACGAGTAGACAAAGAACTTGTGCAGATAGAACTCTCGCAGATTCGAGTAGACAAAGAACTCGTGCAGATATGAGTAGATAAAGAACTCGTGCAGATACGAGTAGATAAAGAACTCGTGCAGATACGAGTAGATAAAGAACTCGTGCAGATTTGAGTAGATAAAGAACTCGCAGATACGAGTAGACATAGAACTCGTGCAGATACGAGTAGACAAAGAACTCTCGCAGATATGAGTAGACAAAGAACTTGTGCAGATACTAGTAGACAAAGAACTCATGCAGATACGAGTAGACAAAGAACTCGTGCAGATACGAGTAGACAAAGAACTCGTGCAGATACGAGTAGACAAAGAACTCGTGCAGATACGAGTAGACAAAGAACTCGTGCAGATACGAGTAGACAAAGAACTCGTGCAGATACGAGTAGACAAAGAACTCGTGCAGATACGAGTAGACAAAGAACTCTCGCAGATTTGAGTAGATAAAGAACTCATGCAGATTCGAGTAGATAAAGAACTAGTGCAGGTTCGAGTACATAAAGAACTCGTGCAGATTCGAGTAGATAAAGAACTCGTGCAGATACGAGTAGACAAAAAACTCTCGCAGATACGAGTAGACAAAGAACTCTCGCAGATACGAGTAGACAAAGAACTCGTGCAGATACGAGTAGACAAAGAACTTGTGCAGATACGAGTAGACAAAGAACTCGTGCAGATATGAGTAGATAAAGAACTCGTGCAGATACGAGTAGATAAAGAACTCGTGCAGATATGAGTAGACAAAGAACTCGTGCAGATACGAGTAGACAAAGAACTCGTGCAGACTTGAGTAGACAAAGAACTCATGCAGATACGAGTAGACAAAGAATTCTTGCAGATACGAGTAGACAAAGAACTAGTGCAGATACGAGTAGACAAAGAACTCTCGCAGATTCGAGTAGATAAAGAACTCATGCAGATTCGAGTAGATAAAGAACTCGTGCAGATACGAGTAGATAAAGAACTCGTGCAGATACGAATAGACAAAGAACTCGTGCAGATATGAGTAGATAAGGAACTCGTGCAGATACGAGTAGACAAAGAACTCGTGCAGATACGAGTAGACAAAGAACTCTCGCAGATTTGAGTAGATAAAGAACTCATGCAGATTCGAGTAGATAAAGAACTAGTGCAGGTTCGAGTACTTAAAGAACTCGTGCAGATTCGAGTAGATAAAGAACTCGTGCAGATTTGAGTAGATAAAGAACTCGTGCAGATACGAGTAGACAAAGAACTCGTGCAGATACGAGTAGACAAAGAACTCGTGCAGATTTGAGTAGATAAAGAACTCGTGCAGATTCGAGTAGATAAAGAACTCGTGCAGATACGAGTAGATAAAGAACTCGTGCAGATACGAGTAGACAAAGAACTCGTGCAGATACGAGTAGACAAAGAACTCTCGCAGATTTGAGTAGATAAAGAACTCATGCAGATTCGAGTAGATAAAGAACTAGTGCAGGTTCGAGTACATAAAGAACTCGTGCAGATTCGAGTAGATAAAGAATACGCAGATACAAGTAGACAAAGAACTCGTGCAGATACGAGTAGACAAAGAACTCGTGCAGATACGAGTAGATAAAGAACTCGTGCAGATACGAGTAGACAAAGAACTCGTGCAGATACGAGTAGACAAAGAACTCTCGCAGATTTGAGTAGATAAAGAACTCATGCAGATTCGAGTAGATAAAGAACTAGTGCAGGTTCGAGTACATAAAGAACTCGTGCAGATTCGAGTAGATAAAGAACTCGTGCAGATACGAGTAGACAAAAAACTCGCAGATACGAGTAGACAAAGAACTAGTGCAGATATGAGTAGATAAAGAACTTGTGCAGATACAAGTAGACAAAAAACTCTCGCAGATACGAGTAGACAAAGAACTCGTGCAGATTCGAGTAGATAAAGAATACGCAGATACAAGTAGACAAAGAACTCTCGCAGATATGAGTAGACAAAGAACTCTCACAGGTACGAGTAGACAAAGAACTCGTGCAGATTCGAGTAGACAGAGAACTCGTGCAGATACGAATAGACAAAGAACTCGTGCAGATATGAGTAGATAAGGAACTCGTGCAGATACGAGTAGACAAAGAACTCGTGCAGATACGAGTAGACAAAGAACTCTCGCAGATTTGAGTAGATAAAGAACTCATGCAGATTCGAGTAGATAAAGAACTAGTGCAGGTTCGAGTACATAAAGAACTCGTGCAGATTCGAGTAGATAAAGAACTCGTGCAGATTTGAGTAGATAAAGAACTCGTGCAGATACGAGTAGACAAAGAACTCGTGCAGATACGAGTAGACAAAGAACTCGTGCAGATACGAGTAGACAAAGAACTCGTGCAGATACGAGTTGATAAAGAACTCGTGCAGATATGAGTAGACAAAGAACCCGTGCAGATACGAGTAGACAAAGAGCTTGTGCAGATACGAGTAGACAAAGAGCTTGTGCAGATACGAGTAGACAAAGAACTTGTGCAGATATGAGTAGACAAAGAACTCGTGCAGATACGAATAGACAAAGAACTCATGCAGATAGGAGTAAAGAACTTGTGCTGATAGTAAAGAACTCATGCAGATATGAGTAGACAAAGAACTTGAGAAATATATTTGATGCCTTCTATTGTCTAGTCGTGCAGGTGCTAATGCTCTACAACATTGAACACTTTGTTCATCGATGATTTGAATGAAAGTGCTTTATGACCACTAATAAGAAAACTCAAGATAAAACTTGGTGTGTATGTAAAAGCATCTGGCAAACCAGCAAACAGCAGCTTGGTATGGCAGCAAGGTGGATAAGGTGACTTGCCCAAGGACACAACGGCAAAATGACCGAGGCGGACGGTCTCTGACGTCCTTCTGTTGCTTTAGTTTGGGTTGTTTGTTTCCTGACCACATGCCTTTTGACTGTGGTTGTTTTGCATCATTTCTCTAAGGTTTGAACCTCAAAAGATAAATGAAAATGACCAGAAGCTAAACTCTTCTCCGATTTATTGTCACACAGCCTCATGTGACATCTGGAGAGATAAAGCAGCAGGATACATTTTGTCTTCTGGTCTAATGGACCCACTCTGCCAGGCTGCTGATGTGTTTTAGGCATTTTATACTTGTTTTATTTGTTTTTATGAGTACCATGAAGTGCCAACCACAGTTTTGTTGCACAGTCAACTTTGCAATGACAGTAATGGCTTTGAACTAACAAAGCAGAAAATTTAGAGGACCAACCGTAAACCTGTTTGAGTTTTCCTTTCGCCTCACCAGTAGCAGAAAAACAGGTTTTCCACAGCTGGAAACATCCTGCTGCACATTTAAAAACATGTGACATGGAATATTTATTTTAATAACAGCTCAGCGTTTCGCACAGTGCTCTGGAACAAAATGGATCATCTAAAAACCCATTTTCCTCACTATCAATTTATTTAATCTTGAATTTCAGCAGTTGGCAAGTTTTCGTTTCAAATAACTGCTGATTTGGAGTTTCAGCTTACTAAAATCTGTAAGGGGCTGAAAAGGGCTTCGTAGAAATGTTTTTTGTTTATAAAATCAAAAAAATGATCAAATTAAGATTGTTTGTTTCTAAAAATGTAAGATCAGAAATGTGGTAAAAACATTCTTCACCATACATCGGTTTGCAGAAAATGACTTATTGAGAAACAAATTATCTTTTGAGGAGAAGAGAAGAAGGGTTGGCCCAGTTTGGTCCCATTTAGCCTGGTTTAATGGAAACCAGGTGGAGGAGTTTTAGCACTGGAATGTTTGAGGTTCTGAGCTGCAGTTCTGATGGGATCTCCACCCAAACGAGGAACTGAGCTGCTTCTGTTATTTCATTAAACATCATGAATTCTCCACAGCTTGCCGGCCTCTTTCTCTCTCCCTCTCTCTCTCTCTCTCTCTCTCTCTCTCTCTCTCTCTCTCTCTCTCTCTCTCTCTCTCTCTCTCTCCTCTCTCCCACACACACACACACACACACACACACACACACACACACACACACACACACACACACACACACACACACACACACACGGGACTGTCTCAGCTGTTATTTTCGTTAAGGAGTGTGCACGTACAGCATGCGCACCTCATGCACGAGCTTACTTTTGAAGCTGCAGTTGCACGTTAGGCCTGAGTGGCGATCGCAAGCATAAAAACCTCAAATTTCCTTAAGAGTCCCTTTAAAAGATGGAAAATAAACAAAGTTACAAAAGACATTTTTGCTATCTAGTTTCAGTTGCACCCATCTCTCTCCAGCTTACCCAAGGTATTCCCCAGATCAAAGAGGACCTCTAGGTCTCTAGGAGGCAAAAAGTGTCCACAAAGACACAAAATCAGACGACCGTCTGTATCTATTACGTTTTGGGTCTCACTCAGCTGTTTTCAGGGCCATTTGGTCTATGATTTTATCCACATCTGAGTGTTTTCAGGCTGTTCTGATTAACTTTCGCAGTTTGTGATAGAACACACCCATATCTGTGGAGGTTTCAGCAGAATTAAACCCATTTGGAGAAGAAACAAGTCTGTTGAGCACATTGAGTCCTCGGCTGCTCCTGCAGTGTGCATTGATCCTCACATGCTCTGCTGTGCTCCTGATGTGATCAATAACCTGATCGATGCATTTGCTGACACAGAAACACTGCTGCTCGCAGCACAGTCAGCTCACAGCTTCAGCTCGCCGTTTCACCACCAGACTCTTCTGCACATATCAACCTGCTGCTGTGTTCCTTTCTGCATTCAGCACAAAATTGAGAAGCAGAGAGAGGGAGAGAGAGAGAGGCACCTTTGCTGCTCGAAAGCTGCTGTGTTCACATGTTGGAGAAAACAGTCAGCAGCTCATCCTGCAGTCAGATGGTAGAGCAGAGATCCAACAGAATCGGCTCAAATTCTGCAACTTATCCTACTTTCAAAAGTTTGTGAATTGTCTATTTTCTGTTCTTCTTTTTAAAACAACAATGCAACAGTTTGGAGTTAAAAATTATTCCTACAACAGGCACGTCTAAATCAACGTTTCCCAACCCTGTTCCTCAGGGACCACTGTCCTACAAGTTTTTAATGTCTCTGCTTCAGCAAACCTGGTTTACTTTGGCCCCTCAGGAGGACATCAAGTGCTACAGATACCAGTTAACCACTCATTCATTTAATTCAGGTGTGTGGCAGCAGGGGCACACTGGTGTTTGAAAGGGCAACATGGAAAACATGAGGGACAGCGGTCCCTGTGGACCAGGGTTGGGAAACACTCGTCTAAAGTGTGGTCCCGGGGATGTTTGTGGACCTCTGAGTGCACATGCACAAAACACTGCAATAACACAAACAATCAGAATTGCAACAAACTAAATAATGAGTAATAAAATCTGCCAAACCGCAAAGTATCTAAAAACCAGACTGAATCAGAACTCAGCAGTGCAAAATACAAGTTTTGGTGAGATAAACAAAGGAAAGGCAAAGGTAGACACTCAAAGTAAACGCAGAAGACCAACAAGACACACACAAAAGACCTAAAAGATACTAAAACAAAGTTCTCATATCCTTAAAAATAGAAAGCACAGAAGCAATGAGCAATAATGTGAAAGAATGCAAAACAGTTACTACAAATGCAACAAGGATTGCTGCAGACAAGCTCCAAAAAAAGACAACACGTGATTAATGGGATTAAAAATAATGTAGGCAAGATCACAAAAACATAAAGAAAAACAGACAACAGGCAGAATTACCTGGAAATATTAATAACAACATGAGAAAAAAATAACTTCCTCAACATTAAAAAAA
>SSNQ01000305.1:1709760-1719836 GCA_006942095.1 Nothobranchius kuhntae
GGGGGGGGGGGGGGGGGGGGGGGGGGGGGGGGGGGGGGGATAACTGTCATAATTGTTTGAATGCTGTTATGCATTCAAACTATTGTTTTCCTGTTTTTCTTTCTTCTTATTCTGCTTCCGTACACTTTTTGAACCTCTTCTTCTCCTTCAAATTTTGAGCTATTTCAACAATTTTATATCAAAGCGTTCAGCTTGTTAAGCTCTTTCCGGCTCTTACTTTTGGCATTGATATCTTTAAAATTTTTCGAGTTATTAAGCTTTTCCTGCGAAAATTTTCCCATTGAAATGAATGGGATTGGTCAATTTTCAGCAAATTCCTATCACTTTTTTGACCTAAAACTCTATTGGGTTCCTTTTAACTTAAAGACTTCATTCAAAGTTTAACAAACTCACAAGACTTTCCTGTTTAACATATTAAAGAGGCTTTTTGATATCTTTTACGGTTTTTCTAAAATCGCAGGTAGAAGTTGAGGTACGACTTGAAATTTTCAGAAAAATTCACAAAAGTTATAATGGGGAAAGATAGGAGCAGTGACCCTCCCTTGCTCCATTTATGGCGTTGTACCGAGAGAACCGTAGGTCCGATTGAAATGAGACACACACTGGCCTACAGCTAACGAATATACCTTCGTTTTGAGCTATAAGTCATGACTGTAATCCAAACATTGTGGTCGTACGGTTCATTTGTTTGAGAAAATTCAAATAAAAAAAATGTCTCTCACCACTCTAAACTGAGGCCTAGTCCACACGTAGCCGGTTTTTTTTTAAAAACGAATATCCGCCCCTCCAAAAACTTGCATCCACACCACCTCGTTTAAAAAAAAAACTCTGTCCACACATTCCCGGATAAATACGTTGTTAAGGACATGCCAGACCTGTAGGCGGCAGTACTTCCCCCGTTCTTAACCTCGTCCTTCGTCTGTGGTCTTCCGCAAGGAGCAGTAATTCCGCTTGCAAAAACAAGCAAGCAAAAAGCACTTGGACAATTGATAAAGCGAGCGCAGCTCTGAGGGCATCCATGCTGTCGGCTAGTGTAAACACAGGTCGCACACGTGATGTCAGCATTTTTTTGTCGCGGAAAGTGACGTTGCGGACCTTAAAACTCTGGTTTTGTCTGTCCACACGCAGACACCCAAAACGGAGAAAACGCAGTTCTTCACTTTGGCCGGAGTTTTTAAAAAGATCCGCTTTCATGTGGATGACAGGCAAAAACGTAGAAAAATATCTACGTTTTGGCAGATCCCCGGCTACGTGTGGACAGGGCCTGAAAATTCTGCACTCTAACTTTTGAACTTCACATCTTCTGTGAACAACTCTTTACTACCTCCAGACCGTTTGGACTACCAAAACAAATTATAACTCAAAAAGTAGGAATTTTTGTCAGCTTTTCAGAATGGGTTTCATTTTATCTGTAAGTGTTACCGTTCTTTCGCTACAAGCCTCAGAAAGAGGAGATACCCAGATTTTCCCTCATTGAAACCCATGTTAAAGGAACAGAGATTTTCTCCTCTGATCGGCTTCAGACAGCTAAAAGTTTCTCGTCATAGCTTCTAGACTATTCATGATAGGCACATAAAAATACACACAGATGATCATCAAAGCCTTCTGCCGCTCACGCTTTTTGAATTGTTCAATTCGATACAGTACTTTTCGAATGGTGATGAGAAGTTTGACAGGTCCAATTTCACTTCTGAAGGACAGATTTAAAGGCTTCTCACATTAACAGGTGTACAGCTGCAGTAGAGCCCTGCACGGGCCTAAAATCTGAGCCCGTGTCCGGCCCGGCCCGAGGAGGTGGAGCCCCAGCCCGACCCGGTCCGAAAAGGTTTTCAGGATTCTCTGGCCTGACCCGAGCCTGACTTTTTTTTAACCAACTAAATGAAAACAAAGTGTGTCAATCCTGACCAATGTGTTAAAAGTCGTGCAGGATCCGATCAATTTGTTTTTCCCTCATTTACAGTCACGGAGATAACGGCGCACTGGCTCTGGTGGTAATCAAGTTAAATTTTATCTCTTTCCAACAATTTTCACAAGACAACAAAACAGTCAAAAGCAGGGCTTGTGTTGACCGGATAGTTCCCGTATTTGACCGTTTATTTTGACGGAGAAAGAATAGAAAGAATTACCCCGACGCATGCAGACGAACTGACATTTTATTCATTACGTACATCGCAGATGTAGCTAAATCAACAAAGAAAAGATTCCCATCTGAACATCTGAGCTGCTCAGCGCAGCTCGCTGTCAGCGCATATGTGCACAGCGAGCTGAAGTTGTGGAGATTGGCTTGGAGCGCGTCGCAGAACCAGAGCGCATGCGGGAAGATTCCTCCCACTGAAGCGAGTGTTTTCCAAACCCTGTCTCTCAGAGAGACTTGTCACTTAGAAAATGTTCCCTGATTATGAAACTTTGGCTGAATAGTGCTTGTTCCTGTCTCCAATGTGGCGACGCATCCAGGAGCCGTCTGAGGAGAATCCCAGAATCTCTTCAGCTCAGAAAGCGCCTATGATTACGCACAAGCGTGACCCGTCAATCCGGTCTCAGAGTAAGACTGGGTTGGACCTGTTCAGGTTTACGCAGACGATCTTTACATAGAATTGACTTACAGATATAAAATTAATTCAGTAAAATATAAAGCATTTTATTTAAATATCCATTCATTATTTTACAAGCACAGAGAGCCGCATCAGATGGATGGAAGCTAAATATTTCTGCTCAATTTTCGCTAGCTTTAGCATTTTTCCTTTGCGTGTAGCTGCCGCCACGGCTGTGACGGGACCTACGGACCACCGTACAGACTGTCCGAATTCAGAGCCGCGGGGTTCCAGTTTTAGCGGTCAAGAAAGGAGTCGGCCTTGCTAGACTGGCGAGGACCCGTCCTCACAAGTATCCTGCTCCTGGGTTCGGACACACCCTTTATTTCTTCAAATCTCACCTCACACCGCCCAGAGTGTCTTCTTTAAAACCTGTATTAAATAATGAACTTCCTCCGTGCCGTATTTTTCGTTGTATGATGAAGAATTTACATCAGTTCATTGTCACGCTGCATGCCTGCACACTGTGAGAGAAGGGAGGGAGAGGCGACACGATGCTTAGAGTCTCTACACAGACTCCACAGTAGCAGTGACAGTCAACTGCTTTAATCTGCTCTAAAAGACGTTGATCAGAATTTGCAGATCACATTTTTTAAACAGAGATCAGGCGCATGCAGCCATCATGCTTTACTCAATACAGCGTCCATGTGGAACTCGCTGCACTTGAATTTCTCACATATTTGCATGATTTATTATTTAACGGACAAAATAAACCAAAACGGTACGCAAGTGGACCGAACCGAACTGCCTGAACCTAAACGGTTCAAATAACCCCCGTGAACCATTACACCCCTACTATTAGAGCTTCCTAGACTGCCTTAACGCTGCTTTCCGGAGTTTTCCTCTTTCAGAAATTATGTATGATTTGTCAGAAATCCGTAAAAGTGATTATCTTATCATGTACTGTGATATAGTATAAGCAATACATCATTTCTTTTGCTAAGCACGCCCCCTGCCCCGCAGAGCTGCGTGCAATATGGAACTGAGCGCCGACCAGAACTAACCAATAGCGTTAGACTACCGCTTAGATGCTTCGCATTTAAGGAATACCTCGGCTGATGCACAGTTGATGAACTTTTCACAGACAAGATAGTCTCTAAAATATAAATATATGAAAACACAATATGACATGAGAATAATACTCGTAAAACAACGTGTTTTAGCTCTGTTTGTCGGCTACAGAAGTACATTTATGAACAGAAACGTGAAGTCGCCATCTTAAAAAAACAGAGGAACTGCAGTTTTGGGTGATACGCTTGTCAGCCACTAGATGGTGCCATTGGATAAGAGAAATACTCTGGAAAGAAGCTTTAACATCTGATGCAAATTTTAAAAGTTTAAAAAAGTGCTTGTTTTAAAATTCACCATAAGACGTTCCAGACAGTGGAGTAGGACATTTGTAGTTCTGGACTTATTTTCACAAAAAAACAAAAATGGTATTTCCCTAGCCTGACCTGCCAGTTTCATCCTCTGTTTAATTCTGCACAGAGATGAGTCAGGTAACTCACAGACAGAGAGGCACATGAGGGGTGGGACTAGGCAGCTCAAGAATAACCAATAAATAAAAAAAAAAGACGGAAATGCCAACTGTACCTCGCAATGCTGTAGTTTTTTGCTGTAGTGAAAAATGGCGTCTGGCAATGGCACAAACATCTTTTTTTTTTTTTAGAAGAAAGGCTTTTAGCGCTTCTTGTTGTTTAAAAGACATTCAGGTAATTTAGAATAGAGGTAAGAGCCGCAGTGAACACCGCTGCCGTCTTCTTTGTTTATGAGAAACTGAGCGCCGCTGTGTGTGATGTCCGCAATGCTGTAGGTTTTTAGCTGTAGTCAAAAATGGCGTCTGGCGACAGCACAAACATTTTTCTTTAGAAGAAAGGCTTTTAGTGCTTCTACTTGTTGTTTTAAAGACGTTTATTTAGAACAAAGGAAAGAGCCGCAGCGAACTCCACTTTAGTCGCCATGTTCGACAAACTCGGCGTTATGGTGTGTGACGTACGTTACTCATAGCTGATTGACTCGGTTACAATTCTCAGGGGGTGGGGTTATTTGAATAGGAGAGTTCCCAGACCCAGGCTAGCGTTTCTCCCTGTTTGAAAATAAGCGCTTTCTTGGTATCAAAATGCTTCTTTAAAATTCACGAACACCATATGTGAAATCCATGGCACATAACAAGCGGAATTAGAAAACAGCGTTTTTAGCCCCATTGGTCCAGAAGTAGATGGGCGTGACTTAGGCGCCCTATAATATGTATTAAATTGGTGTTGTATATATTTATATAATAGTTAATATTATATGAACAAAATTTGACCTACCTGTATTCAGAGTTACCGGCCCGGCTGGCCGGTTGGTTTTGAAGTTAATGTCCACCCCTGACAGCCCTGCATTTTGATGCCAAGTAAGCGCTGATTTTCAAAAGGTGGCAAAAGTTAGTTTAGGTTTTGTGTAAAAGACGTCCAGGGCCAAATTGACATCATCAGACAAGACACAAAGAAGAAAGTTGGCTGTGAGTTTAGCAAGCTTCACATCCGTCTTCCAGGGTGAAAGGAACATTACAATTGGAGAAAACCACTAGAGGAGATTCTGCTGTGACATCGTATGCATGACAGGCATGGTCGAAACACATATTACTTTTCATTTATATTGAAGAACAACATATGTCTGATTCAGAGCCTAACGCCGGGGACACACTGGCCGCGGAAGCGCCGCGAAGCGCAGCGAAAATGGGACCGCCTTCATTCGGCGCCCTTGTTAAGCTATTCTATAGACCACATGGGCCGCCAAAGCGCTGCGAATCGCCTCGCGCCGGCGCTCCAGCACGCGCCGTGCAACGATCATTTCGGCGTCGGCTCTATATTTTTCGCGAGCCGCAGGTGAATCGCGTCAATTCTGGCAGGAAGTCAAACCTAGACATAAGAGGCAGACCGGTAAATTTAAGAAAATAAAACATTTCAAAATAAAATTCCGCAATTGTCAAATGTGTTCGTAATCAGACACTGCAGAAAAACCACATGCACACACATACACACACATCGAACTTGTGTGCGTGTGTGACCACGTGAAGGGGTGTGTGGTTTTGGGTGTCTTTTCACCGGAGCAAACAGGACAGAGAGGCAGAAAGTCTGAGGCAAGCAGCTAGGATGGATGACTTTAAAATAATTATGGAAGTTGAGAAACACAAGGAGCTGTACGACCCCTGAAAAACATGGTTATTTACGTACCCATATCGGAAGAAACTGCTAGGATACAGCTGCAGAATTGGAGCGGGTTCCAAGAGATTCAACTGGCAGAGACAACTCATACCATAGGTTCACACACACACACACACACACACACACACACACACACACACACACACACACACACACACACACACACACACACACACACACACACACACACACACACACACACACACACACACACACGCACACACACACACACACACACACACGAATGCACAACGAAGAGGAAAAGAGCTGAGAAAAGGCAGAGAGGAAATGGAGGACACCAAGTGTTTAAAAGAAAAACTACAGCTGAGCCGAGGCGCGCCTCGACTGGGGCGCGTCTGATCTGAACTGAGGAGCGGCGAGCAGCGGCCGAATTTCGTGAGCGATTCGCTTCGCGGCGCTTCCGCAGCCGGTGTGTCCCCGGCGTAAGGCAACATGGACCAAAACATGACATTTGGCCGGGTTGGGAATTTTCTCATTTAGCCTTGGATCTTCTCATGCACAACTGGACGTCGTTTCAGCCCTCTTCTCAAGAAGTTCTGCCTGCAGCCGAACTGGGTCGACACGCCCACTGATGACTGATTGGCTGGCTCTTAAGGACGCCCACTATTAGGGGGAGCCTCCGATTGGTGGATAATATCAGCCCGCGGGGGCTTCCTGCATGCGCTATTCATTATCATTCTGGATGCTGTGGAGTTAACAAGCCTTATTGTGCATTCGATTTGTCCTCGGAACTCGGAAATCCCCACCTCCGAGTAGGAAAATTCAAATACCCCCCCCACATTGGACCTCCCAGTCGGAAACTCGGAAAATTTTCACACCCCCGTCTTCGAGATCCAAAATGACAGCTCTCCGTATCAACAACAGTAAGTTTTGATTGACATGTGTTTATTTTACAAGACACACTTATAAGAGTGCATCTAAATTCAATGTTATATGTAGCGGCTGCAACTCCAAGCTGAACAATCTAAAAGTGTTGTTTGCATGTCGAACATACAGCTTATAACTACGTTATACAAACAATGGCTACTTGGGAGGTGTGCTATCCTACTCCCCCACAAAGCAAAAAGATACACAGCTCGTAAAGATAGCTTTTCATTTTTCACTCTTTGATTCCAAACTGCCTACTGAGATTTCAATTTTCAGGGAATACATTTGTATTGTTAGGCTGTATGTTTTTACAGTCCTAATAATGGTGTTACATTATTTTCTACCTGTAGCCGTGTTTTTGCATTAAATATTTTTAATTTTATCAAATGTATTTCATTTTAATCTTCATTTATTGATTTTGCAGTCTATTTGGACAAAAACATGGCAATTTTCCTAGATGAACAGAGGAGTAAACCCCTTTCCTGGCCCCTTGTTCCAGAGGCAGGGCAGTCCCACGTGCTACATGGATGAGGATCTCACAATAGAGGCCAACCTTATAGAGGCTGAGGAGGATGTTTGTGATGAGTCAGGTAAAGCTCCTGAAGTAAATGTTACAATTAACATAATAAATGTGAAATGTTCTTGCAGCATCATAACTATTGTTTTTACCTGTCCTTAAAGCCAAAGAGAACGTGACTTCAACGTCTACTTCAAGCCTGGCAGCAAACTAGGGATTCAGTCGACCACAAACTTTGTTTTTAATCGACCAGATGAGGGAACACCTGGAAAAGGATGGCAACGGTTGCCCCAGAACTCTGAAAAAGCTGAACATGAGGCTGAAAAATAGTAAAGGCAACAAAAAAATACCTGTGGAAATCTGTTGCAGAAAAGTTGTCCTTGCATTTTGTAGAGAGCTTTCACCCAAACAAAGTAGCTAGGAAATGGAACACTTTGGTGGATGCCTACAAAAAAGTAAAAGACAACAAAAAGAGTACAGGGAAAGGAGCTATGCGATTTCAGTTTTTTGAAGAGATGGAGCAGCTGTTAGGGGGCCAACATGATGTTGTCTTTCTAGTAATTGGAACTGTAGCAGGACTGGAGGTGAGGATACCAGACCTTCTTGTGCCTGACACACCCTCACCATCACGCAAACGGCACAGGGATCAGTCCCAGGATGAGCTTCTGCAGTTTTTTAGGGACTCTAAGGAATCATGTGATAGACGACACAATGAAACCATGCAACAACTGTGCACAGCTCAGGAAAGCTTTGAGGCTGTAATGAACAGACTCATTGAAAATATGTAGTTTTTTGAAAATGTTGGGGTTTGCACAAAAATGTCCACTTTAAATCAATGTGTACTGTTTTCATTATATTTCCAGTGCAATAAGAAATAGTTCTTTGTATCTGTTTCTTTAGCTTTGCAAGATAGTTTGTGCAATATTTTAATAAATCCTTATTCTTTGTGTGCAATATTTTCATTAATGGCAACTAAATGTTCTGTCTTACAGTAAAGATTGTAGACTTTTTAAAACTGTTTGATTACCCTTCTTTTTTTTATAGAAATGTTTTGCTTCTAATATTCTGTCCAAGTCTGTTCTACATTACTAATGACAACAGTCTCATCTTTATTAAGTATAGTTACCTTATTAAAGAAGGAAAATATTAAAGAAGGAAAGAAACAATCTTTTATATAGCACCTCTCAAGATAAAAATCACAAG
Source organism: Nothobranchius kuhntae (assembly GCA_006942095.1). Taxonomy (NCBI): domain Eukaryota; kingdom Metazoa; phylum Chordata; class Actinopteri; order Cyprinodontiformes; family Nothobranchiidae; genus Nothobranchius; species Nothobranchius kuhntae. Next base: position 1,718,169 of record SSNQ01000305.1, read on the forward strand.
GCGCTTCACAAAAAGAAAACAATTNTTTTGGCCTGTCATCCACACGAAAACGGAGTTTTTTCACACGAAAACGGAGTTTTTTAAAAACTCCGGCCAAAGTGAAGATCTGCGTTTTCTCCGTTTTGGGTGTCTGCGTGTGGACAGACAAAACCGGAGTTTTAAGGTCCGCAGCGTCACTTTCCGCGACACAAAAATGCTGACATCACGTGTGCGACCTGTGTTTACACTAGCCGGCATCACGGAAGCTTTCAGAGCTGCGCTCTGTCACTACCCGATCCATCAATCGTCCAAGCGCTTTCTGCTTGTTTGTTTTTGCAAGAGGAATTACTGCTCCTTGCGGAAGACTACAGACGAAGGACGAGGTTAAGAACGGGGGAAGTACTGCCGCCTACAGGTCTGGCATGTCCATAACAACGTATTTATCCGGGTACGTGTGGACAGAGTTTGTTTTTAAAACGCGGTGGTGTGGATGCAAGTTTTTGGAGGGGCGGATATTCGTTTTCAAAAAAACCCGGCTACGTGTGGACTAGGCCTTAGAAAACAGCGTTTTTAGCCCCATTGGTCCGGAAGTAGATGGGCGTGACTTAGGCGCCCTATAATATGTATTAAATTGGTGTTGTATATATTTATATAATAGTTAATATTATATGAACACAATTTGACCTACCTGTATTCAGAGTTACCGGCCCGGCTGGCCGGTTGGTTTTGAAGTTAATGTCCACCCCTGACACTCCTGCATTTTGATGCCAAGTAAGCGCTGATTTTCAAAAGGTGGCAAAAGTTAGTTTAGGTTTTGTGTAAAAGACGTCCAGGGCCAAATTGACATCATCAAACAAGACACAAAGAAGAAAGTTGGCTGTGAGTTTAGCAAGCTTCACATCCGTCTTCCAGGGTGAAAGGAACATTACAATTGGAGAAAACCACTAGAGGAGATTCTGCTGTGACATCGTATGCATGACAGGCATGGTCGAAACACATATTACTTTTCATTTATATTGAAGAACAACATATGTCTGATTCAGAGCCTAACGCCGGGGACACAGTGGCCGCGGAAGCGCAGCGAAAATGGGACCGCCTTCATTCGGCGCCCTTGTTAAGCTATTCTATAGACCACATGGGCCGCCAAAGCGCTGCGAATCGCCTCGCGCCGGCACGCGCAGGCGCTCCAGCACGCGCCGTGCAACGATCATTTCGGCGTCGGCTCTATATTTTTCGCGAGCCGCAGGTGAATCGCGTCAATTCTGGCAGGAAGTCAAACCTAGACATAAGAGGCAGGCCGGTAAATTTAACAAAATAAAACATTTCAAAATAAAATTCCGCAATTGTCAAATGTGTTCGTAATCAGACACTGCAGAAAAACCACATGCACACACATACACACACATCGAACTTGTGTGCGTGTGTGACCACGTGAAGGGGTGTGTGGTTTTGGGTGTCTTTTCACCGGAGCAAACAGGACAGAGAGGCAGAAAGTCTGAGGCAAGCAGCTAGGATGGATGACTTTAAAATAATTATGGAAGTTGAGAAACACAAGGAGCTGTACGACCCCTGAAAAACATGGTTATTTACGTACCCATATCGGAAGAAACTGCTAGGATACAGCTGCAGAATTGGAGCGGGTTCCAAGAGATTCAACTGGCAGAGACAACTCATACCATAGGTACACAC
>SSNQ01000305.1:1722900-1786784 GCA_006942095.1 Nothobranchius kuhntae
CGATGACACCAGGGATGCCACAGAGTGGCTGAAAAGCAAGAGCAGATGTTGCTTTCTCACAGGCATTTGGCCAGGAGACAAAGTTTGAGCCAAGTATGCAAAGTATTTTAAGCACATCCACAATGATTTGGTGTGCCGCAGACTGGGACACATCAAATTTGCCAGACATCTCTCTAAAGCTGTTTTGGTTCGCCATGTACCACAGAAACATCAGCACCTTCTTTGTCACAGGAACTGGTAGCAGGCCTTGATGGTGTTCCCTGCCTACTCCATTCTCCTGCAGCTTCGTTGTCAGGTATTCAAACTGTGGTCTGGTGACCCTAAAATGGCGAGCAAAGGTGTTCTCATCCATGTATAGCAAAACCTCCCACTCTGTTCCAGTCTTCAGGATAAGCCTCTTCGTTCTCTGCAGTAGGAGATGACTGTACATCCTAAAAAAAAGAAGAAACCAGTTTTTTATTGTGCCTTTAAGATAAACATCACAAAGCACTTCACAGTAAGAAGAGAAAATAATAGTTTTAACTTAAATCATCACTAAATCATTTTCTTATTACTCCTAAATACACGTAAATAAACACTTAATTACAAATCCGACAACATATTCGCCTTTTTTTTTGTTTGCATCTCACATTACAACAGTATGATTTCTATCCCTTTAAAAAACAGATTGGAGAATGGCACAACACACAATGAAGGTTGAAAATCCTAACGAAAGACTCAACCAACAGCAATATGCTGAAAGAGGAACACCTACCTTCTTCGTCTTTGTCTCTTTGAATATTCTTTGAAGATGAGCTTTATGTGTGTTTATGAGTCGTCTGTGTTCGTTGAGAGCTAGTAAAACAGCAGTTTTCGAGGGCTTCGCCATGTTGGAATCCCGACTTCTCCGTCTCCGGCAACCAGAACACTGTTAACTCGGGTGTGACGTCATTCCCAGTTCCGAGGAAAATCGAATGCACCCTTACACACACACACACACACACGCACACAAGCACACACACGCACACAAGCACACACACACACAGTGCTGCCAGACACAACAAAGCAGGATGCTACATCAGAGTCGGTCTCCAAAAGCAAGACTGTTCAGGCCGCTTTTGTTTAATAATGGAGACACCAAGGACTTATGTGTTCTCTTTTGCCCCGCCCACCTGTTCAGAGATGCGCTCATTTCATCACAGATCGCTCACGTACTCAATCACGTCTGCATTTCTAAGGCTGTGTAGAACGAATTGGGCTGGAGTGCAGGGAGTGGAGTGGAGCCGATGCTAGTATAGAAGGGGCATTTAAGCTGTTTATAGATGACCAAGGTTTAAATGATCCTTTACAGCAGGGTTCCCCAGCCCTGGTCCTCAGGAGCCACTGTCCTGCCTTTTCAAACACCATTGTTTCCCTCCTGCCACACACCTGACTCAAATTAATGAGTGATTAACAGCCATCTGCAGCACTTGATGTCTTCCTGCAATGCAAATTATGTAAATCAGAAGTGCTGAAACAGAGATATGGAAACCATGCAGGACAGTGGACCCTGGGGACCAGGGTTGGGGAACACTGCTTTACAGAAACACAAGAGTAAATACTAAAACAGGCCAAACATCAACCTAGCTGTGCAGGACAGGACCTGATCTGCTGCTGCTGAAGCTCCAAATTTGACCCCCTCACCAACATCACAAGAAAAAAAAAATACATTAGAAAATGTTGCAGGAGTGAGGGAAATGTAATTAAAAACCAGACCCACACGGAGGGCTTTCAGCCTATTTCTGAGTCTCCTGCTGGGTAAAACGCCAAATGGCGTCTGTAGCTTTGAACGGTGAAACATCCTTGATGAAGCTGAAGCAGCTTGGCTGAGACATCCCCCTCCACCCTGGAGAGGACAAGAGGCTTTCACAGTGAGAAATGTTGTTATTGAAGTGCTCCACATTCCCAAATTCTGCTGGTTATTTCAGGGCTGTTGCAGCGCTGAAGGACGGCCGGATATTCATGAGCTCTGCTTTTAGTCATCAGCCTGTAAATCTTCATTCAAACCAAGAGCCAAGCAGGTTAGGAGCCAGACCAGACTTGTATCTTCTGAAAGAGAATTCCCTTTACTCAGGTCATGTGAAGGCATCTTTAAGTTAAACTGTTTCAAAATAACATTAGCTCTCTTTACTCACTGGTTTCTCCTCGTGTGTGCTTTAGGTGTATTGATGATGATGATGTTTAAATATTTGTATGAAGGTTGCTGAGAGGTTCATTTGATTATGTTTGGTTGAGGTCAGGTTAGGCTCCAGGAGGTACCAGACATTTCTTGGAATTTAAATGTTTTTTCCCAAAGGATTAAAAATGGTTCAGTTTGGTTCTTGAAAGCGTAACTAAAATGATTTCTTAAAACACCACCAATCAGACCTGCTAGTAGTAGTAGTTAGGGATGCTTCAATCAGGTTTTTTGCTTCCGATCATCAAGACTGATTACATGGCCTGGCCATTAAATATCAGTGTAGTTATGAGTGCTACAGACTAGGGCTGCAACAAACGATTATTTGGTTCTTGAATGATGATTGGATGGGGTCTTGACTCGATTAATCTGATTTAACAGGAAAATTTAAATCAAATCAAACTTGATTTATAAAGCGCTTTTCATACAAAAAAATGTAACTCTAAGTGCTTTACAGATTAAAAAGACCCCAAATATCCCTCAAATGTCATGAACTAAATTACTAAATTTGTATTACGTTTTAACCCTTTAAACTGTTTAAAGTATTTGGAGTAATGTTTTATTTTTTACTTTCTTTATTTGTCTAACCCAGGGGTCGGCAACATTTTACCATCAAAGAGCCATTATTACCTATTTCTCACAGTAAAGAAAACACTGGGAGCCACAGCGTTGTGGGCGGGGCCTACCCTCAGACAGCAGAGAGCTGCTTTAACCCATCACCACAGGTGACAGCAACCAATACCAGTCACTCATGTACCTCAAAGTTATCTTTCAACAGAAGATAATTAATACAACAGTTTGTATAAAATTGATCCAAAAGTTGTACCCCGTCTGCGCTACAATATTTCGATATTTTTCACCCTGCTAGTGGTTTTAATAGTTGAGCAGGTGATGCTTTTTGAGGTGTCACATATAACTGTTCAGAATACAAATCCAGGCTCTGTCGCGATCGACTATTAGTTTTTTTTCCCCCCCCTCATTTACACTGACTGAGATAACGGTGCAGTGTGCATGGCTCTGGTGTTAATCAGGTTTAATGTTCCTGTTTGCAACAATCTTCACCAGAAGGTAAAACAGTTTAATGACAGGGTTCGCACTGACCGCATGTTTCCCGTATTTGATTGTTTATTTTGACTGAGAAATCTCAAGACTGCAGATACGCTGACATTTTAATCGTTCCGCACATCGCGGAGGTAGCTACATCAATCAGGAAAAGATTCCCATCAGACCATCTGAGATGGACACTGAGCTCAGCGCAGCTCACTGTCAGCGCATGCGTAAAGCTTGGTTTATGCTTGACGCATTCACTTTCCGCTTGGTGATGCGGCTCGCGGATGGAACGCGCTTCACAACTCGCAGCGTTTATGGTTTATGCGGCTTCTCTGCGGTGAGCCAATATTCTCCCAAACTGAACGGGGCAGCATGGAGCTCTACGGCATGCATCCAACACTACACCATAGTAGAAGTTAAAATGACTGTTTACAACATGGCATTTCAGCATTTTTAACAGCGTCCTCGTCTTTTCCGACAGTGCGAGCTATTTCTCTCCAGGAATTATTAACAACATGTTGATCACGGTGATCTCTGAGAGCTGAATCATACAAATGTTTGTATTTACGAACCTCTGCCATACTAGTTCTTGCCGGCCCGCCATGTTTTTCCGCGTCTGACCGTCCGCGTGGTTAGAAATTTTCCTAGGTGCGCGGTGCGGAAATTTTGGGCCGTGCGGAGACGCGGTGGAGGGGCGTGGTTGTTAAAATAACGCAATTTCGCCGCGCGGAGCCGTGCGGACCTCGCGGACGCGTCAAGCATAAACCAACCTTAAGGTGGACAGCGAGCTGAAGATGTGTAGATCGGGGGCTTGGAGCGCATCGCAGAACCAGAACCATACAGGAAGATTCTGTGTTTTCTAAACCCGGTCTCTCAGAAACTTGTGTGGCAATACACGAGGGAGCTATAGATATGGCATGCTCCAAACACACTGTAACCTTTTACTTTGTTCAGGGAGCAGCCAACAGCTGTCAGCAACGCCACCTTGGGAATTTCACCCAAGGAAGTATCAGAAAGCACATAGGTTCATTCCACTAAATGAGGCATGAGACGTGGTTCCAAAAGTTACAATTGATTTATTTAAAAAAAAAAAATATATATATATATACATATATAAATATATATATATATATGTATGTATATGGATAAAAATGTCTTTGATTAAAAACAAAACACACAGGGAATAACTTACAGTACTGAGACTAGCTGTAGGAGGGAATGACACACGGGGTGATGAATCCCCCCCAAAAAAGAAACAAGTGCAATAATATATAATAAAGTCACCCCAGGCAATAGTGACATTCATGCCATCGTGAGGGAACCCATCACCAGCACATGCACAACCGGGACCGCCACCACCGAGGCCATCACCTCCTATCCCAGCCTGCACAAAAGAAAAGGGGAATTACAAACGAACAATCATTTAAAATCACTTCATTAAAACAGTTGTTTTCCCCTCTGGACTCTCACGATGAGAGTGGGAAAGCCTCAGACACCGTGCAGAGGTCCTTGCAGAGCCCACAGGAGGAGGGGGGGAGAACTGGAAAACTGAACGAAGAAAATAACTAAAACGAAAACAGTGGCGCCACCCGCACAATCTAAGAGAAAGCAGGGAAAAGGTAGCCTGGCAAGCCAGACTAATTAAATGTATTATTTAGTCTGGCCATGCTCCATTGACGGCTCTCGGTTGTGGGGCGGGTTCTACCGTTGTCTTTCAAATGATCTCCGCATTCCACTGGACAATGAATGTGACATACTCTTGTTTCATTCTGTTGCATCATCCCACCCACCAGGCATATAGAGTGCTCTGATTGGACCACAAAGCGGATTAAGCTCTGTGATTCGTTCACTAAGCAGATAGAGCACTATGATTGGCCCACCATTATGGACCAATCACAGCTCTTTATGTGTTTGAAACCCCTCTAGAGAGCTGTGATTGACTAGCCAGAGTCCTGGTAGGAGCTGCTGAGGTTCCAATGGAGCGTGCCTAGACCATTCTTTGCAAAGCAAGAATTTGGTCTAGTTCACTAGGCTAGGGAAAAGGTGCAAGTCAACAACTTATATTTTTGACCAAGTCTGGAGAAGGTGAGGCCCATACCTACCGGTCTGCCCGCTAGTATCTTCTAGGCTGCAAGGAACGAAAACCTCATTGTCGCTCTCAGCCGCGGCCGAAGCCATGTTTGTTCACACACAGGTGAAAACAAGTGGGGCACTAATATATTACTATGACTCACTCTGATTGGTTAAGGGTCAAACAAAGGCGTGTCATTCGCCTGGGGTAAGTTCCCTTTTCATTCAGAGGCAGAATTTCAACAGCAGAGCTATGAATCGTGATAAAAAGGTCTCTCAAAAATGACAGACCGTCAGATGTGTAGATCGTAAAACGGTCTAAAATCGTCATATCGCCCAGCCCTAAACTCACATGCTGTCCCCTACAGGAGCTACATACCTCTTCTCCAATGTTCAGTTCACTCTGGGATGGCGGTAGTGTCACGCCCGGTATGCCCAAGCTGTTGAGTGCACAACACAGTTTGAGTACGAATCTCCTTAAAACTAATTGATTAGCCAGTAGAGTACATACCACCAAAGCAGAGCCGATCACCTACTGAGGCGCAGTTTGAATACAGCAGCTGAGCCACAATGCAGCGTTTCCTTAGCATGCTCCAACAGTGAGCAGAGCTCCCTTTCATACCCACAGCGCCCTCATGAGTACGGGAACCGGTATGCACCAACCCACCTAATTTGGATCAGGCTTGTTTTATCCTGCTACCCTTGTCACTTAAAAAATGTTCCCTGATGATGAATCTTTGGCTGAATAGCTCTTGTTCTTGTCTCCAGCACTGCGACGCATCCATGAGCCTGTCTGAGGAACAGTCCAGAATCTCATATCCTCTTCAGCTCAGAAACCGCCTATAGAGACATTTGATTACGCACAGGCAGGTTCAGGTTTACACAGACAATCTTTAAATTTAGAATTGGCTACAGATAAAAAATGAATGCAGTAAAATAAAATACATTATAATTAAATATTCATTAATTAGTTTACAAGCAGAGAGCCGCATCAGATGGATGAAAGAGCTGCGGGTTGCCGACCCCTGGTCTAACCGGCTGAAGCACCTTTTAGTTTTTATGTCTTTCTGTTTTATTAATTATTTTCTGCTAAGTATTTGTTTCACCATTAGCTTTCCAGTTTGGGCAGAATTGGTCCAAGCACTGAACCCTGTGGTGCTCCACAAGTAACCCTGGAGTATGAAGAAGATTTGTCATGCACATTTACAAAATTAAATCTATCTGACAGGTAGAATTTAAACCAGCCTAGCGCTGTTTGTTTGATCCCTACAACATGTTCAAGCCTTTCTGAAAGAACATTGTGATCTACTGTGTCAAAAGCAGCACTGAGATCTAACAAGACTAGAACAGACACAAGATTCCTTTCTTAGGCCTTGAGAATATCATTTGTACCATACCATAGTTTATTAATATAGCACATTTAAAGTGCAGCATGGGAGCTGCCCAAAGTGCCGCACAGGCTGGAACAAATCACGACCAATCAAAGCAACAAAAACAGGATACAAATACCAATCAATAAAAGCAAATAAAACATGAGGAATACTAAGAACACATCAAAAAATGATGCAATAAAACAATAAAACGAGTCACGTTCTAAAACTAACTTTCACTAATGCCGTTTCAGTGCTGTGATACTCTAAAACCGGACTGAAATTTCTCAAACAGATCGTTAGTGTTTGGATGCTCAAATACTTGATTGGTTACTATTTTCGAAGTGACTTTAGATTTGTGTTCCTGTTAGCTAATCAGAGGAGAGATGTCCAAATATCAGGACGTAAGTCTCCAAATCCTGTCGTCTGAAGCTCTCCTGTGATCTGGAAATTTCTAGATCCTGAAACAGGCGTACAACTTACAAGGCATTAATATCTACTAGAGACATCTGCACATATGTTAAATAAATGAGTGAACCACACCTTTAATTAGCTTATATCTTATTATGCTACAGTGCGTTCTCCTAATGTGGAACTGCTGGCTTCATCCCAGTGTTCCCAGTGCCTCTCAGCCCTCTGGCAGCTCTGTCGGGCCTGTAATGGCAGTGGGCCAGCCTGCTGAATTAGTAGTGATTACAGTGCTGGAATGTGTTTGTGTGTTGTGGCCGTAAAGCCTCTGCAGCAAACTGCTGTTTAGTTACATAACCAGTTTTATACCAGATCAGCCTCACTGCTCACTAGGTTGCCAAACCACTCATAACCTTCAGTTTAATTCAATTCAAACACAAATAAATAAAACACCAACATCAGCAAATTAAACCTGTTTTATGATGGGGACAAACCAAGGGTTGAGGTTATTTAATGCTTTTCTTTCAAACACTCTGGTTTCTGGTTCTTAACCTGGGTCTGTTGACATTTTGAATAGAACCCGTTATCAGAAAACAAAACTTTTTCTTGATAAACGTGGTTTTGGCTTCTTAGGTTATTTTCATCTACATCTGTACAAGTCTGTACCCTTGAATGTGTCCTGCTCTGAGCAGCTGTTCAGGGGTGTTTCCAAATCCAGAGGCATCATCCTTGTAAGGACCCATCCTTCCCGTTCCACAAGGGTCCATCCTCAAAGGAGCGGATGTGAAACTGGACGGTCTAGCCTTCAGATTTATTCCCACCCTTACACCAGTGTACATCCTGTCACCTAGCAACTGTGACCCACTATATGAGCTTGAATTTTCTTACTATTTTTGACCAAAAATATCTAAAAAAAAAAAACTAATATGTAAACGACAAAAGCCCAACAACACAACTAGGGTTGGGCGTTGTTTGATTTTGAATGATTCTGATTCCAATTCCTTGTTTCAATCCCGGTTCCTATAGATTCCCGATTCAGATTCTTTCAAGACATGACATGCTTTACATGAGCTAACTAACCACAGGTCCTACTTGATGAAATAATCTTAACTTCATCATGAATTTTAATTCTATGAACAATAACATCACCTTCATTTAGACAGAAACATGTTTTGGAGAAAAAAGAAAAAGACTTGCAGCACAATCAGTGTGTTTGTTTCTGACCACAACCAAAGTCTGGAAGAAGCCTCTGGGATGAGAGGCTAAATGTCTCCAACACATCCAGAAACATCCAGCTGTTTTCAGCTAAAATTCTCAGGATGATCATGTCCAGGATGACTGAGAGCTACATCTCCGTGCTGCAGCAGCATTCAGTCAGAACAGAAGGTGAATCTTAAATGTAGCTTAATGCTGACGCTCTGCAGTGAGACAAACTCACCTCACACCGTCCAGAAGTTTACATTAACGAGTAAAAGATCGGCAGAGGCGTTTGTTTATATTTGGATGCTGCCGGGGGGGGGGGGGTTGGACTCGTGCTGCACACAGACAGCTGATGTAATCAGGTCTGAAAAGCGTTGATTACAATTTGCAGATCACGTTTATTTTTCACGGAGATCAACTGCGGATTCATCTTCCGGTCGGCATTCTAGGAATCGAAATAAAAAACTTTGAACGATTCCAGGAAAAATGAACAGTTGGAACAGGTTCCAATCGATGCTTGATGCCCAACCCTAAACACAACTGCTTCAGCTTTTGGTCTTTGTACCACCAGATGGAGAATAGAAGGAAACCTGCAATCTCACTTTATACCTTCTTCTCTTCAGTTTGTTCCCTCTGGGAGTCCATAAACAAAGAAGGAGATAACTCTTTGGTGTCTTTTGTACATTCAGAACAAATTCTAACAGTCACTAATCACTGTAAAACAAGACTAAAGACTAAGAAAATCTAAATGTTTGAACAACTTAAACTTCTAAGTTGTAGCAACTTTACCCCCAGACTCTGGACCTCTCTTCCCTGAGCCAGAGATCAGTGGACTTAGTGGTCTCCTTTAAAAAGCTGCTGAAACTCACCTGTTCAGGCTGGCTTTGGTGACCTTCATCACCACCCTCTCCTCATTGTGCTCTTTCTACCTAATCCACCTTTCCCAGCATCCACTGATTTTCCTCATTTGTATTTGACACTTTCGTATTTAGCTTTTGACACTGTTGATCACAGCACCTTAATTAACCGACTTCGTGACTCGGCGGGGATCTCTGGAACTGTTCTAGACTGATTTAGATCGTACCTTTCTAACACAGTGTCTGTAAAAACCAAATCATGTCAGATTCTACTGATCTGTTCTGTGGGGTACCCCAAGGCTCTGTTTTGGGTCCACTGTTGTTTCTGTTGTACATACACCCTCTTGGACAGATACTTGATTCTTTTCATAATGTCTCTTATCACCTATATGCAGATGATATTCAGCTGTACTGCTCCTTTAAGGATTCTGAGTTCTATAAACTGTCTGAATTACTAGAGTGTCTATCAGCTATCACCAGCTGGCTAGAAAATAACTTCCTTCAGTTAAACTCTGAAAAGACTGAATGTCTGATCATTGCCCCTGAGAGCATGGTTCCACTGATTAGTCTAAAACTTGGTCATTTATCCTCTACTGTCAAGACAAACTTAAGGAATTTGGGTGTTATATTTGACCAAAGTATCTTGAAAGTCACTCAGAAACGTTGGTCCGAAACTGTTTTTATCATTTAAGAAATATCTCCAAACTGCGAAGGTTGGTGTCAAAACATGAACTTGAAGTGGTTATCCATGCCTTTATCTCCTCCCGTCTAGATTACTGTAACACACTTTTCACATGTTTTAACAAAAAAGCCTTTGACCGCCTTCAGTTGGTACAGAACTCTGCAGCGAGGTTCCTAACTGGAGCAAACAGAAGAGCTCACATCAATCCTATTCTAATGTCTCTCCACTGGTTACCCGTTAACTTTAGAGTTCATTTTAGAATCCTGACTATAACTTTCAGGGCTCTACATGGTCAAGCTCCTTCCTATGTTACTGAACTGTTGAAGCCTTATGCTCCAATACAGCCCTCAGGTCCACACACCAGAACCTTCTAGAAGTTCCAAAGACCAGATATAAAAGTAAAGGTGATCGCTCCTTCCAGGCTGTTGCACCTCGACTCTGGAATGATCTTCTTTTATCCTTACGTAGCATTGACAGTCTGGAGACTTTTAAAAAACAGCCAAAGACCCTTTTATTTTCTTATTTTTAACTCAAATTTTTAATCTTTCATCTGTTTATGAAATTTTATAATTTTATGACAATTTTTTCTGATGTTAATCTGATTCTGCTTTGAGATCATTATGATTTTATGACTTTGTTTTATTTTGTTTTGATCTATGTGAAGCACATTGTGATTCGATGTCTGTGATTAGTGCTATATAAATAAAATTTACTTACTTAATTTTCTCTCCCTTCACATTTTTAATCACAAATTTGTATTTTTTCTCATTTTAAACAGTTTTGTAAGCATTTTTAAGCTTTTTTATATTTTAAACATTTTGTTTTTGTGAAGCGCCTCGTGATTTCTAGAGGCGCTATAGAAAAGATCGTTTTCTTTTTCTCTTTCTAGCTGCAGACATACTAGCGGCAGCAGCTAGCCTGCACGACGTCTTTGGGAAACATGCGACACAGTTCTTCACTGTGTTTAGAGAGAATTTTGTTCATCTGGTAAAGTGTAGTTACACTGAATTTCTACAGTTTTCTTGCAAGAGTCTGGCCAATAACTTTAAACAGTGTTTCTGGATTACAGCTGAAGTGAAAGCCATAGTTTGATATTTTCCCATCAGCAGCTCAACCTTCCCAGGGTTTTAAACAGTCAGCTGATCTCTAATAACTCCTTTAGTGTAAAACAGTGTTTTTCACAGGAAGTCCATCTGAGAGCAGAGCTGCACAGACGGTTTAATCCGGTACAAACAGAGTCTGATCAGGCTAATCCCTGCTCACCTGCTCTGACCACCACTTTACCTCTCACTGACTAACCGTCAGACCCCACTCCGCTGCTTTACCTTAAGCTTATGGTCTTTGGGATGTATTTACTCTACACCATTAGTACATCGACCTGTTTCAGGTGTTTTTATCTCTGCTCAGCAGCTGGTGTTCATGTGAGAAGGTCGTCCTGGTAATGTAAACATCACATAGCTGTTATGGTCCCGTCTGCAGGCGGCTGGAGGCGGATTCGCTATCAGCTGATTGCTGTTGTAGTAAACAAGGTTCCTTAATCCAAACTAAGTCTTTTTACGGGCTTCATGAAATCTAACAGACGAGTCTTTGTGCTGTTTGCTGCAGACGCTAAGTGTTTAGTCTAATAAAATACTGATACTGCAATTCCATGCTGTAGTTCTTTTTTTAAAACACAGAACAGTTTTGATACCTGTTTTCCCGCTACGTTTCGTTTGCGGCTGCAAACTTCCTCAGGCTGATGCTGATGGTGGCGTCACTTCCTTCTCCATTAAAACTGATACTGCATCCCGTCTGTGATTGTGAAGAGAGCACCAACCTTAGCGGCCTTCAGCAGACAGACAAGTTTTGAACAAACCCTCTATTGTTGTTTGGCAGTGATGAAGAGATGGAGGTTTCCTTGAGTCACTTCAGCTTCTGGCAAACATACCATACCAACTTTATTTCTATAGCTCAGTTTAAGACACAGCGTGAGAGCTGACCAAAGTGCTGAACAGGCAGGATCAATTAAAACAAAAGTAAAAACAAGAAGAATATAAAAGACAACAATAAAAACTATAAAATCATAATATGATAACATGAATCACTGTCTAAAAGCCAAGTCATAAAAGTAGGTTTTTAAACGAGATTTAAGAGAGGATGCCAGCCTAACTGTAATGGGCTATGAGTTCCAGAGCATGGGGGCAGCAAGACAAACGCACGTTCACCTCGTGATTTGTAGGCCATCCGGGGAATGCAAAGCAGTAGACGGTCAGCTGACCTCAACATGTGAGTAGGTACATAGGGAGTCAGCAGTTCAGACGGATAAGGAGGAGGTAGAAACCTTTAATTATTTCTGCTTTAAGTCTTAGAGGATGTTTCAGATCCAGAGGTGCAGCTATTACACAGCCAGCTATTTCATGTGTAATGTTGGGTTAGCCGAACAGAGTCTTCCATCCTGTCATCACAGATTTATTCTGCTGTGCGATGCCTTACATTCAGAATCTGCAGGTTTTGGTCATTTTTCAGTCCAGCCCTGGTAGCAGAAAACATGTTTAAGACAAAAGACAAAGTTTAACAGAAGACAAAAACTGACAGAATGAACAAGCAGCCAAAGTTCAAAGGAAAACATATAGGGTACGCCTACACAATGTTCTATCCAGAATCACTTTAAATAGTTACAGAACTCTAACCCTGTTAGGAGCTGAGGGCTCATCGGGATGAGCTTTAGGTTTTGTTGGGAAACGGCTCTGGAGGCTCAGGTCATGGAATCCATACTTTTTCTGTCTGTGAAGAGACCATAGTAACGTTAGTAAGCAGGTAGACTGGAGTTCCTGTCCACTTTGGTTCTGTGTTGGACTAAGTGTAGGACAATGATGTAATCTGGTAGAAACAAGCTTTTGTCATGTTAAAGCTGGTGGAGAAGATGCAGCTAAATAAAAATTCCTCAGAGCTCTCTGTTCATCTCCTGCAGATCTGTGCTGAGTCGGCCCGCACCCGCTGACCTCTGACCCATGGACGTGATGATGATGACAAGAAAGAAGTCCAAGCTGCAGATGTCGAAGTGTGAAAAGATGATTCTCGGATCACACTGAGGAGCTTTTTGGGGGAATTCTTGGATTTTTGGGATAGAGAATGTTTTAGTTTTAACCGGAAACTAAATGTGAAATCTTCCATTTACTGGACTGTCAAACTGAAGGATCCCAAAACATGGAGCAGCTGGAATAGAAGTGAAATCCTCTTTCAGAAGATCTACTGTTGGAACCAATCATACTGGAATGTTTTCTTAAATCATTTTAGAGTTTTACTTCCTGCTTGAACATTTCTGCTCCTTTCTGTTTTCTCTTGTTGGAGTTTTATTATATTTTTGTTTGCATTCTGTCGACTGGAGGAAATGGATCTGTGGCTACCAGAAACAGGAAGCTGATTCCTAAGGTATTCCCACAAAAGCAGCAAGAACATGTCCTGGAAAAGAAACTATTTTGCATCCAGCAGAGGTGGAGGAGGGATGCAAGGGATCCTGACGCCTCGTACCATGACATCCATTGCTCCCAGTAAGGGGCTGAGCAACGAGCCGGGTCAGAACAGCTGCTTCCTGAACAGCGCCCTACAGGTAGTCCAAGAGAAACGCACACACACACCCCCACCCACCCACCCACACACACACACACACACACGTGCATGTGGACAGACACACACACTGACATGTATGTAGCGCTGTGTTGAAAATGTTGATTCTCTGATTCTGAATCCATTCTCATAAATATTCATGAGGATTGATTTTTGCATCTGAAGATGGATTTAACCCTTTCATCAACAAAGTCGCAAAAAATTGCAACAACCTGCAAACAGTCAACGTCGCATGTGTAGCGGTGGCAAATGTGTATTATTTATTTGATGTTCTGAATACTATACAATATTACCTTGCTTGATCTTTATTGTAAATATCAGAAAATTGTAGGGCTTAATCAGAAGATTCTAAGATTCTTTGCTTTATTAAGCAGTTATACACACTTCGTTTTGATTCATGAAAGAGTCAGGTTTATAATAAAAATGATTTTATTACAAGAAAAACACGACAAGTGAACTAAGCATTTACCGTGAATGGATGGGTCTAAAGGTGATGTAGGCTAATGTGTAAATGAGGTGTTGGTCAGAACGTCCGAATCTCAGAGAGCGGCATCTCCGGATGAAAATGAGTTTGGTTTGCAATAAACTATGAGGTTGGTTGTTATCAAAGCACATTCAGACGCAATCTCTCTGTGTTCTACTCTCACCCTCTGGATGACCCTTGTCCGGATCCGGAGGTCAGAAGAGGTCGGATGACCTCAGGGCACCCAGGTCGAGTAGATTGACCGTAAGCACCGACTTTCTCCGGTCTCAAGAGATGTCACCGGGCATCACAGGAAGGAATCAGCTTGCGTCTCAGAGATAACTCTTAAGAAGTGAACAGTTCAGCTTTGTTCTGCAGGAAGTGTTTTTCATCAGCTTTGCAGGTGCACAAAAGTTTAATTGTTATGGTTTTCACAGCCAGTCAGAGGCTGACAGAACGGAAGATGTAACGAAGCAACTCTCAGAAACACGCCTTCTTTAATATGGAAGTCCTGATCTGGGTAAAAGGTTTTAGCTATGTGTATGGGACTTTAACTTAGCCGTACTTGTCATGGTGGATGTGCAGGTGTGTGGACCTTGTCGTCAAACATGGGGAACACATTGCAGTCTAGTGGATCAACAACATCCACTCAATGAGCACAATTAATGAATCATTTCATTTCATAATACTATAATTATCACCATTAATAGTAAGCAAATGCTTATTTAATGACTATCTAGATTATAAGTCATAGAAGGAGTTCATAATGATTTATTAAAATCATTCTTGACGTTAGCACTGATTTGAGCTGGATCTTCTGTCTTCTGCAGCTGAGACCTAGAGGAAAGGAAGCTAATGTTATGATTTAGACTTGTGGAGTCTGAATCCCAGCTTGTGTGAGGGCAGACTTGTTTAAAGGGAACACATGCAATGTTGTGTCTCCTCTCTGACCAGATGGTGGAAGGTCAGGCTGTACCTAAACTGACCATTGCTGGACGCTACACATGAGCGTGCAGATCATGTCGTATATGAGACCGTCGATCCAGAGCACTTCTGTAGGATGTCCAAACTAGGTCTTTGCACAGTGGGACGTGTCATTGCTGACTTTAACGAGCCACAGCTGCAAATATGATCCCTCATGAAGTTACTACTTTACACCAGAAGATAGTGGAGATGGGTAACGTCAGTAGTTTGAGCAACACTTATGGGTGTGTTTATATTAAAGGTTTCTGAGTTTTTAGAGTTTGAAAACCGCCTCCCGTCGGGAGGCTCCCGGAGGACAAGAGGAGGAGACGACTGCAGCACACACAGGGTGAATATTATTGGGAAAATAAGGTCTGGTCATTGTTGACCCTGTTTGTCGGGTAATGTCTGATTCTGACTCAGAAGAACGTTGTCTCTCTGATGAAGATATTTACTCATCCAGTCAGAAGGAGTGATGCTGCTGCGCGGAGCAACAGAGTCTGTGCTTCTCATGAAGAGAGTAAGGCTAATGGAGCTTAAACATTCCACACCCCAATTCTGAAGCTTTCTTACCGTGTTCGGGACATGGTGGATTTAGAAAGGATAGTAAAAACACGTAGTGGGAAGGTAAAAACCAGCCATCATATATAAACTCCCATACTTCACTATGAAATTAGTGTAAACACAGAAGCAGGCCCCTCGGCGTTAGCTAAGCTACCAAATTGCTGATAAACATGGAGGCGGTCCGCTCAACTGGACACAAACGAACAAACCCAGACATTGGCTTAAACATCAGCTCACAAACAGGCTCCAAGGAGGGAGAGGAGAACATCCATCTCAACTAGAGCGCAGCGTCCATCTGAACTTTAACTCAGCTAAGAACACAACTAATCGCCATCTGCGGCACCGCACATGACATGAAAACCCATCGCTGACCCTAGTGCGCCATGGAGTGTTTGTTAAATATTTAGTCAGTGTCCAACTAACTTCACCTGCGTGCGCGATAACTGTAGCTCACCTGGACGCTAGCTAAACAAATAATTGCTCATGTATAACCCTGGACATCACTAACCAAACAATGTGTGTTCATTCATAGTTGTGATGCCTTCAGTGAGAATCTTCCAATGTCAATGGTCATGAAAATAAAGACAACACATTGAATGAGGTGTGTCCAAACCTTTGGCCTGTACTGTAGCTGCTGTCCAAACAAACAGATTTAAAACGTCAAAACTCTCAACAGACTAAAGGTTATGAAAAGAATATAATCACAATTTTGAGTGTTGTGACATTTTTTATTATTATTTTATTTATTTATTTATTTATCATCCCTATCGGCTCCTAGTGGCCAGAACCCGGTGTGGTCCACCATAGAGAAAGGCTGCATAGCATGATGACTTTAATTATTTGACGGGTTATTTGCTCAGCTTTCTGCAGTGAGCCTTAAAAACTCACCCACACCGCCTGGAGTTTGTTCTTTAAAACTCGTGGTAAATCCACCTTGCTGACATATTTGAACGAGCTTCCACTGTGCTGTATTTTTCGCTGCAGAAATTAAACTTAACATGATGGAATAAAAGTTTGGTAGACTTGTTTGGTTTGGTTTTGCACACCTGCACAGTGTCAGGAGGGAGAGGGGGACACAATGCTGCTCTCAGGCTCTCTGTGGGCTACAAAGTAGGACCACCAGACAGCTGGAGTGATCAGCTCTGAAAGGTGTTGATCAGAATTTGCAGATCACGCTTTTTTTTTCACGAAGATTGGCCACAGATTATTCTTCCTGGGTTGGCAGCCTGGGAATCGAAACCAGGAATTGGGAGAAATTATGACACGTCTCTAAATAAAGTAAAATTTTCCAGTGCAGTGTGGAGACAACCCATAGAAGCACTGATATGATCTCATTTCAGAGAAAAATAGAACAGGTCAGATGCACCTAATAAATAAAATTACTAACAAACTCAGGAATCAGTTTCTTTGCTTCATTGTTCTGGTGCTGAAAATATCACTAACGCGGGTCAAAGGAGATACACAGATGAATGCACCTCTTATTTATTATTTGGAGACTACATTTACTGCAGCTGGCAGAGGCAGAGATTGTTTCTATTGATACACAGAATTTACAGAATCATTTTAAATGTTAATAGGGGAAGACTGCAGGAGGGAGCGGTAAAATACAGGGGGTCCCCAGCAAAAACAAGAAACTTTACGAGTCTGATGAAACCCGCTGGTTTTCCATCAGGCAGTCACGGGGCAGCTCCAACGACCCAGTGGCTGTGCTGGGTCAATGTTGTTATCGAGCTCAGTCCGGCTCGGCCTTGAACGAGCCGAGGCGACGTCGTGCTCCGCTTAAGAAGAGGTGTTATTTTCCCGCTTCAGAAGAAGCGTCCAACGTGTTTTTACGCTTTCTCCGAGACATGTCACGTCGCTAAGTTGTTAGCGCCGCGCGCTAACACGTCAATAGTGCAACGTAGCCTGCTGGAGGTTTTAAGGGTTCAGATGAAACACCCGACCTCTCAGGCTGCTCACACATCGATCTTAAGTTGTCGCTGTTGCCCTCACGCCGTACTACAGTATTAGATGCGGTTAAAGTCAGACATGAGAAATTTTTTTTTTACATGAATAAGTGATGCTTAGCCTGGTGGGGGGAGGAGAACCTGGCCTAATCACTGGAGGAAACCCTGTCAAGATCGTCAACACTCGTTTATCTTAATGCTATTGAAACATGTAAACCAAAAAGCATTAAATCCACTGCTACCTTTCTAATTTTAAACCCAGTAACTTATGCTGTAACTTCACCTTGCCCTGCCTGCTCCTCCTTGCTGCCGCCGGCTGTGATCACAAGCGACAACATAGTAGTTCCCGCTGCTTCTTCGGGATACTCATTTACAATAACAGAGGAAAAAGACCAATTTCAGAAGAGAAAATAATCCCAAATGCTGATGTAGACAGAATTATGTACATAAATAACAAAACATTGAAATTTGGTACATTTATCTGTAGTTTTACACAAAATATAAGAAAATAGATGAGGGAAACGGGTTGCATACCTTTCTGAAGAAGGGATTTTATAATCCAGGTCACTATTGTCCAGATCTGGGAAGACTAAATCCTCCTCATCAGAAGATTAGCACCGCCATCATCATATCCAGGACCTCCATAGTGGGGGAAAACTTCTTGTTTTTTCCTGCCATTGTAAAAATAAGATGTCGAAAAAACCAGCAAACTGAAAAGCTCCTTTCGTAAATAAATGCAAGGGAGAAAGTGTCAGCGCTGCAGGTAGACACTTTGCGTCATTCGCACGTGGACGTGTCTTCACGTGCACATGGTAAATAAGGATATTGCAGGATCCCACTGGACAATTTGCGTTGTTCACACCACACCTTAAACCTCTTAGCTAATAGGAACGTGTGGTGTTGCGTTTTGTTGACTTCTAGTTGAATCGTGAACACCGCGGGGCTCCTGAGGGGAGAGTCATTCTTCTGGTTAAAATGGCGTCGCTGATTTCTAACTGGCCTGTAGAGATCAAATCACAGCAAAAACAGGAATTAGCTAGTTTTGGTGTTGGGAAAATGGATTACATGATTCAAGTGGATTTTTTTAGCGGAACACAGATTATGATCATATATCAGCAAAGGTAAGAGAATTTATGCTGCTGACTGCCGGAAAAACAGCTGTGTTGTTCTCTGTTTGATTGCGGCTGGCTTTGTGAGTTTTCATGGTACAGAATTGAGACATATTGTCTGAAAGAAGAGAACCTTAACTCTATTTTGAGCAGCTGGATTTCTGGATAGGATCATATTTTATTGTCACTATTGTGTGTTTTCCTCAGGCTTTGCTTGATATGCAAACTGCAAAGTTAACATTTTTACTTCTGGTTGATTTAAGCAAATAAATACGTTAACTCCAACATCAGCTCAAAAACAGACCCAAGGGAGAGAGAGAGAAAGACACCCACCTCATTGGAGCTCAGATCGAGATAACGGTGTTTGATAAAACTTTGTGGAAGCTCGGGCAAGTGCAACATGCCCAAACGTGATGACGTGATCAAATGGCCCTACATCAAAGATTATACAGGGGTTAAATCAAGAGCATTTGAGGAATTTGATAAATCGAACCATTTGATGATTCCTTTCAGCCCTAGCTGTTTTTGACTGATGATCATTGACGTTTATCCCAAATAATAACTGAATATAATCCCATTTCAATGAAGGTTTTTTGAAGAAAACTGTGTCTATGAAAAGTAAAGACAAAAAGCATGGTTAAACATGTGCTGTTTAAATATTATTTGATTTGATTAATAACAACTAACATCAAAAACCCTTTGATGCTTTGTTCAAAGTTATTTCTATAGTAAGCGTGATTATTTACTGTTGAGTTTCAGCCTTTTCAGATTTTTAGGTGTTACTGTTAGATTGAACACTGCAGCAGCAGATCTCCACAGACAGAAGCTGCTGAGTTTACATCAAAACATGACTTCATCGTCCGTCACCCCCCATAACAAATGGAGCAGTCCTGTAATGATCAGGCCAGCCTCCGCGCCGCTTCGCAGCTGGCTCATTCCACCTGTTTGTGACTCAGTGGTAATGGGGAGGTGGAGGCAGAGAATCCTCCACCCTGCAGTCAGCGGCATTATGAGCTGAGAGCTGCAATTACTGAGGCTGACTCATTAACCTGGGTGGGACAAGAGCCCATAAACACTCCTTAGGCTGTTTATATTTACTCAGATACACAGCAATTCCTGGATCAACTGCTTTACACCTGATGAGGGGTCTGAGGTCACCAAACAGATACACAGGTACACAGAAAAACGCTCCTGTCATGGTCAATCCTAAAGTCATACCTGAGTCTTGTTCTGAACCAAAGTGTGTGGCTGGACTAGTACCTGATTTCTGTGTTGGTCCTGGTCCAAATCTGAAAGCAATGGAACAAAACAGAAGGTAATCCAGGTTTTTGTAGTGAACTCATGTTGGCTCTGTCGCCCTCTCAAGGCTTGCTGCATAACCTCATTGTCGTAAAATCAAATCTCTGTTGCGCATAAGAGGCCTGTTTACTGGCTGTTTTCCAACTCTTAAGAGATGCGTCTTGAAGACTCAGAGTCCTTCTGACAGTAACGCTGCCTGAATCCTTCGAGAGGGTAGTGGAAACAATGGACCCATTGATCCGCAAGGTACCACTTTGTTTATTTTTCTGACATGGAGACAGGGGGCTGCATCTGAATACATCTTGGATGTGAGCAGAGAATGCATTTTGATTGGCCACAATAATATTTTAGCTCACGTAGTGCGCCCACAGTGAGTTTTTACCCCTGTGAGGCTGAAAATAGCAAACCAGTTCGATATTCACTTCAGCATCTAGTGAGGCAGAAAAGTCACGTTTTTCACACCCTCTGAGTTTGCAGGTATGTTTATATGTTTATTTTATGGTATTGTTTCTGTAAAGCGCCTTGGTGGCATACCTTTTGAGTTGAGTTTGGTACTGTGATATAATGAAGGAAATTTGTCGTATTTTTTTTTGTTTGTTTTGTTTTTTTGCTAAGCCTGCCTACTGTCCTAATGAGCTCCATGCAATATGAACTGAGTGCCAGTCAGCACCATCAACATTTAAAAATATGGACATTGCCCGCAAATTGCTCTGCCATGGGGGAAGTTGAAGCCAAAAATGGGAAGGTCCCACCACTGTTTTTTTTTTTTTTTTTTTTTTTTTACCAAGTCATGCCAGGACAATCCAAAAATGGGAAAAGAGGTGGAGCTGAGGGTGGGGCTGTTACGTTTGGAACAGGGTTGAAACAAATGAAACCAATGTATAATGGGGAAAGATAGGAGCATGACTGTACTCCAAACATTGTGGTCGTACGGTTCATTTGTTTGAGAAAATTCAAATTAAAAAAATGTCTCTCCCCACTCTAAACTGAAAATTCCGCACTCTTAACTTTTGAACTTCACATCTTCTGTGAACAACTCTTTACTACCCCCAGACCGTTTGGACTACCAAAACAAATTATAACTCAAAAAGTAGGAATTTTTGTCAGCTTTTCAGAATGGGTTTCATTTTATCTGTAAGTGTTACCGTTCTTTCGCTACAAGCCTCAGAAAGAGGAGAGACCCTGATTTTCCCTCATTGAAACCCATGTTAAAGGAACAGAGATTTTCTCCTCTGATCGGCTTCAGACAGCTAAAAGTTTCTCGTCATAGCTTCTAGACAATTCATGGTAGGCACATAAAAATAGACACAGATGACCAACAAAGCCTTCTGCCGCTCACGCTTTTTGAATTTTTCAATTCGGTGCAGTACTTTTCGAATGGTGATGAGAAGTTTGACAGGTCCAATTTCACTTCTGAAGGACAGATTTAAAGGCTTCTCTCATTAACAGGAGTACAGCTGCTGGCCTCCAACAGCCAGGGGGAAAAGGCGGGAAAACAGTGCTGCTCTCTGATTGGTTGAGAGTGTTCAACCATTTTCCGTCCACTCAGGATCCAGCATCCACACATATGACACATCAAATCGACCAGTTTGGTCTCAGGAATCTTGTATTCAATTATCTGTTACCATGGCAACACAAGGAACTACATATCACTTTAACCAAGTCTCATAGGAATGATTATTAAAAAGCTGAATATTGAGCATATAACAGACTCCTGTTTTTGATCTTTTTGAACTATCTGTACTTAAAACTAGAAACAAGTTCAATTTGATTGACCGTCAGAAGGTGGGAAAGTGCCCCGCTCCCACCCAGCCCCCTGATTGGTTGAGAGAGGTCAATCATCTTCTGGCTAAATGGAATTACACACCCACACATGTGAGACATCAAATCGATCGGCTAGGCTTAAGGAATCCAGCCAGCCAGCCAGTTAGTTTCTGAATTCGGCTTATACTACTCATTTCACAGTTCAACTAAATATAAAAATTAAACTGTTAAACTAGTCCTACTCAAACAACAAGTGTTTAGACATTTTTGCTATCCAGATTTTTAAATAATGTTCAGATTTCAGTTTTCTGCTGTTTAGGATTGTTTTCTTCGTTCTTCACTTTTTGTGCTTCATTTACATTTTGGTGCTTTTTGCTTCTAAATCTTTCAAAACATTGAGCTCATTTTAACAGTTTTGCTTAGTTTCAGCTTCAGCAAATAGTTTCTGAATTCAGCATTTGATGCTAATTTCACAGTTCAGCTAATTGTAAAAATTAAACTGTTAAACTAGTCCTACTGAAATAACAGGTGTTTAGACATTTTAGCTGTCCAATTTTTTTAAACAGTGTTCACAGATTTGAGTTTTCTGCTATTTAGGATTAGTTTTGTTGATTCTTCACTTACTTTTTGTGCATTTTTTGCTTCTTGGTACTTTTTGCTTTCACATCTTTCACTACATTGAGCTCATTTGACAGTTTAGCTTAGTTTCAGCTTACTTCAGCTATTCAACAACTTCAGCAATCAGTTACCAAATTTAGCATAAACTGCTAATTTCACAGTTTAATCTTTACATGATTAAACTGTTAAACTTGGCAAACTGAAATAACAGGTGTTTAGACGTTTTAGCTGTCCAGATTTTTATTTAATTTTCACAGATTAAAGTTTTTTTGCTATTTAACATTATTTTTCTCTATTCTTCACTTACTTTTTGTGCTGTATTTGCTTGTTGGTGCATTTTGCTTCTACATCTTTCAAGACATTCAGCTCATTTTGACAGTTTTGCTTTGTTTCAGCTTCAGTTCAGCTGTTCAGTTAGCCTGGCAAGCCAGACTAAATAAATGTATTATTTAGTCTGGCCACGCTCCATTGACGGCTCTCGGTTGTGGGGCGGGTTCTACCGTTGTCTTTCAAATGATCTCCGCATTCCACTGGACAATGAATGTGACATACTCTTGTTTCACTCTGTTGCATCATCCCACCCACCAGGCCATAGGCGTCATTTTAACCGGGGACGCCGGGGACATGTCCCCGGCAAAATTTGTGATTGGCAGCTGTGTCCCCCCCACTTTCAAAAACGCCTGCTGATGAGGATTTTTGTTTTACCAGCTCAGATCTTATCAGGGGTCGGCAACCTATTCCCATCAAAGAGCCATTATTACCCGTTTCCCACGGTAATTTTGGACGAACCTTAATAAGCAGTGACTTAAGTGAAGCAGGCAGGTCGCGCTAGAAAATTTAGTTTAAAAAGACGTCATAAATGTTTTCCCCCGTCATTTTTATTTATAAAATATGAAGTAAAAACTCACAATTTAATTTTCATTCATTTGTCATTAATATGTAGTCTACACCCGTGCGTTAAGTGGACCATCTTCCAGTAAACGCACAGCATCCAGCCCACCTCTCCAAATGCGTAAAATGTGCATCAGCCGCTTAGGCGCGTCGCGCGCACCATCAGCTGATCAGCCCAGACAAGAGCAGAGCAACTAGAGAAAGAATAGAGGATAATTCTGTCTGGATGTGGATGGAGATTACATTTTACAGCAGCCTGATCATCATTTAAATACGTAAACCATCACCTGTCTTCTAGTCCACGCTATCAGCATTATTTTAATTGGTGTGTGTGTGTGTGTGTGTGTGTGTGTGTGTGTGTGTGTGTGTGTGTGTGTGTGTGTGTGTGTGTGTGTGTTTTCCACTTCAAACACTGGTCTAACCAACCAGACCAGCGTGTCCAGTAACGTATTAATGTTACAATTAAACTGTTTCCCTTCATGTACGCTAGGAACATTTCACCTGCCGTGGCCCGACCGCTTCTGCTCCACATAAACTTTGTGCGTGATCAAATGTCTCTATGCATCATGCGTCTCCATTAGAGACGGGAACAAGCGCTGTTCAGCCAAAGTTTCATAATTTCATAAAAAGAACATTTTTCCAAGTGACACATCCCTCAGAGAGACCGGGTTTCCAGACCGCTTCAGTGGGAGGAAATCACCGCATGCACCGTTCTGCGCTGCGAACCCCTCAGATCTTCAGCTCACTGTCCACCGTGGGCGCTCCAAGCCGCGCTGAACAGTCCAGTATAAAGCTCTGATGTTCTGATGGGAATATTTTACCTCCGCGATGTGCGTTAACGATTAAAGTGTCAGCTCATCCATGTGCGTCAGTTTGCGTCGGGGTAATTCTTTCAAACCAAGCAACATCCTTGAGTTCATCTGTCAAAATAAACAGTCAAATGGAAATATCTGTAACCTGCCGTTTAACTGTTTTGCCTTCTTGTGAAGATTGTTGCAAAGAGAAACAATTAAACTTTATTAACCCCAGAGCCACCCAGAGCGCATGTGGGAAGGTTCCTCCCACTGAAGCGAGTGTTTTCCAAACCCGGTCTCTCAGAGAGACTTGTCACTTAGAAAATGTTCCCTGATGATGAAACTTTGGCTGAATAGCGCTTGTTCCTGTCTCCAATGTGGCGACACATCCAGGAGCCGTCTGTGGAGAATCCCAGAATCTCACATCCTCTTCAGCTCATAAAGCACCTATATGATTACGCACAAGCGTGACGCGTCAACCCGGTCTCACAGTAAGACCGGGTTGGACCTGTTCAGGTTTACGCAGACAATATTTACATTTAGAATTGGCATATAGATGTAAAATTAATGCAGTAAAATATAAAGCATTTTATTTAAATATCCATTCATTATTTTACAAACACAGATGGATGGAAGAGCCGCATGTGGCTCCAGAGCTGCCGACCCCTGTGCTAGCCTACTTTATTGTCCCCAGCAATTTTTAAACCCCACTCAAGTGTATGGTTATTGTCCCCAGCAATTCTGAAAACAAACTGACGCCCTTGCACCAGGCATATAGAGTGCCCTAATTGGCCCACAAAGCGGATAAAGCTCTGTGATTTGTTCACTAAGCAGATAGAGCACTATGATTGGCCCACCATTATGGACCAATCACAGCTCTTTATATGTTTGAAACCCCTCTAGAGAGCTGTGATTGGCTAGCCAGAGTCCTGGTAGGAGCTGCTGTGGTTCCAATGGAGCATGCCTAGACCATTCTTTACAAAGCAAGAATTTGGTCTAGTTCACTAGGCTACTGTTCAGTAGCTTCAGCTTACAGTTTCAGCTATCCAGCATTCAAACAGCATTTGTGCAATAAATGCAATTTTTCTAGTTTGCTTTGCCTTGATCACACATTCTGTACTGCAATGTAAATGCAAACTAATGATTGGTGTTTCGACCATGCCTGTCACGTATTTTGACTTTTATCAGCTTGTAAAAGTTCGTCATTAGCAAACTACAAACCAGAGATTGACAGGTCACATGTAGTGACGTCACTACAGAATCTCCTCTCCTCTAGTGTAGCTGTTACTTGCCTCATGGCCAGATTTATGGTGGATCTTTTCTCCTGATGGAAGGATTTGAAGTTTTGCTGAACTTACAGCCATTTTCCCTCTGTTTTTCTCCGTGTCTAGTTCAGTGGCATCACTTTCGTGAAGCACATTTGTAATCCTGGACTTATTTTCACACAAAACATAAACTAACGTTTCTCCTCATTCGAAAATAAGCTCGTTCTTGTTATTAAAATGCTTCTTTGAAATTCACGGACATCATATGTGAAATCCATGGCAGATAACAAGCGGAATTAGAAAATAGTGTTTTTAGCCCCATTGACTAGCATTCATTTTTTCATTCTTCCGGGGACCCATGGTCCGGAAGTAGATGGGCGTGACTTAGGCTCCACGGGTGGAGATCAGCAGGACATTAGCTACATGATAACGCGGTACAACGACTCCAATGTCATTGCTCTGCTCTGTTTTTCTTGCTAAAAGCACCCGGAACAACTCTGTTAGCTTTGGGTTAGCATGTAGCTAATATTTTGCTGATCTCCAACCGTGGAGAATGAGTTGATCTGAAAGACCAGGGCTCCCGGTCATGTTTTCGGAATAGTAGTATGTCCATGGAAGGTCTCGTCTTTCTTGCCTCTGATTATTATAGTGCTGAGTTAACATTTTCTTTACAAAACAGCTTTCTGTTGATGGCGATGGCAGGAGAGCAGTTCAGTTTTAAATAAGTGTGTCTTTGTAATAAAAATTAGTCTTTGTCCCGATTAGAGTGACCGTAGACCGCACAGAATTTTGGCATTTAATTGCCCAGTCACCAAAGTAAATGGTGGTTTTTGCAGCGCTGGCTACTTCTGGACCCCCATCTACATCTGGTAACGTTAGATGCAACGTCATGTGAAACCCAGCAATACAAATACAGGCCATTTACCATGAGTATTATATTCAGTCACTCCGTTTGGAGAAGGAAATTCCTGCTAAACTGGATCTGTGTGCATTTAACAGGCAGCCTGAGGAGTCCCGTCAAAGCTTGAGCACACCTTCACTTGACTCATCTGCTCCCATTAATTTGGACCTCTCCAGCTGTCCACCCAGACTTGTCAGACCAGTGGGATCAAACGCAGCCCGCAGCTGACCTGAATGGAGGTGGTGACCGGGAGGATCTGTTGAAACATCGGGATGCCTGAAGCCTCTATGCGATGAAGTGAAGAGGATTGCTTTAACAAACCGCTGATTTTGTCCACTCAGCTCTTATCTGGCTTTCGACAAAACGTCTGATGCTCTAAGTCATGTTGTTTAGAGAGCTCCCGCTGCTTCCCGCAGCTTTCAGCTCCACAGGCTAAATGTTCTCACTGAAAACACCTTAAACCACTGAAGCTCAAAGTGTTCCGGACGTTTGATGCAGCCTTCCTGAGGAGATCTGAGCAGAAGGTTTTACCTGAGCGCCTGAATCGTGCACCATATTGAAACTGGTGGGGGGCGGGAAGCAGAAATAAATAGCTCAAGTGCTGATGCAGCAGTTTGCTCCAGTCACTAAATCAGCCTCCTGGATGCATGAATCCATTTCTGTGTTTTTATCGTCAGCTGATCTGTTTACATCTCTGTCGTTGTTGCTCTTTCACTATTTGAGCCTGGTGAGTCATGGCATTGTCATCTTGGAATATTCGCAGGGCTTTTTGTCTTATTGTTTTTACTGCTCATTGATTGTTTTACTTTCATTGTTTTATCTGTTTTATTTTGTTTTTAAGTAACCTTCCTGTGCAGCACTTTGGTCAGCTCTCACGCTGTAATTTAAATATGCTATACATATAAAGTGGTATGGTAATATACCTGTGCCATCAGGGAAGAAAACATCGAATAACCTGGTCATTCAGTGGCCCAATCTCAATACTCGCACTTGCGCCCTTTCGCGTTCCCGGCCAGGGGTGCGAGTGCGTAAGGTGTCCCGATTCGCAAGTGTGGAAGTTGACCACGCCCCCGTTGCACCCTTAATCTGCACTTTACCCAAGTTCGCAGCAACGCGGACCTCGGGCAAGGGTATTACCCACAAGGCATTGCTGCGGGAGAAATGGCTCAAGTTCCTTTTCTGAAAATATGTATTTTCTAATGAAATTAGTTCATTTTAGGATGATTAGTTAATGATCTGAATGTTTTAGACAAAGCAGCAATGGTTAAATTTTATTTCAAGTAACTGCTTTGCTGTTTGTTTTAAAGTTGTTAATAAAGGTTTTTGAAAAAAGTTTGACAGCATCCCGGCACGCGTTGCGATCGGTGACGCAATGCTCCGTGTCTCAATTCGGCAATTATTTGCGCACTTGTGTACTATGCACTCGAACCCTACTGTGCACTTTCTCCAAGTGCACCTTGCTGAAGACCGCAGGGTGCAGTGCTATTATTGGGATTTGGCCAGTATAATCACGTAGTCAGCTGACCTTGTTGTTGGAGCACATCCTGTTGCTGAACCTAGACCTGACCAACTGCAGCAACCCCAGATCATAACACTGCCCCCACAGGCTTGTACAGTAGGAACTAGGCATGATGGGTGCACCACTTCATCTGCCTCTCTTCTTACCGGCACCATCACTCAGCAACAGGATCTGTATGGACTCACCAGACCAGTTTTTATTACTGCGTTGGACAGTCCTTAACCCAGTTTTAGTTGTTTCCACAATCTCCTCTGCTTGATGCCAATAATCCGACCCTTCTCAAACAGACTAACATCTTTTCCAGGACCACCACATGTGTCTTTCTACATGGTTGTTTAAGAAATGAGAAGCAGCTCACTGCACCAGTTAGGGTTATATAACTTGTTGCAGCTGAAAGATTATCGCCCATGCAGTAATTATCCAATAGGAGGCTCGTACCTTTTTGCTTAGCTAAATACAGGTGGTGACTTTTTGTGGATGGCCAGTGTAACAAATATAAGACTCGAGATGTTTAGTGTTTAGTTTGTTTTGTTTAAAGTGGAATATGAGTGGCAGCTACTGACACCAGGGGCTCAAATTACAGGTTCTGCTTTTCATTTGTTTATGCCAGCAGGATAAATGATGTTTGAGTGAGTAAATAAGTTATGTTAGCAACACATTAAAGACACTGTCATTTATAATTAACATTTATCTTCCAAGGAGCAAATATTTCTTCTAAATCGAAAAAAATAGCTGGATCAGGATCTTTATGTTTTTATCTGTTTTTGTTATTTTTTGAATTTAAATAATCTCCAGAATAAAAGTATGTTCTGTCAACACATAAAAATCATTAGTATGTAAATCATGGGTATTTTAAAATTATTTTATATTCAGTTTTCTTCACTATCAATCCTCTCATTTCCTCCCATTCCACGTAAAGCACTCAAGTCTCTAATATGTTTCAGCTCTGTACTGTACTGTATTGTACTGACACAGAGAAAATCAACAAACACGGAGCAGTTGCTCCTGAGGCACTCCATCTCCCGTCATCTCGTCTGAATCTGGCATCACTTGGGAGTTGAAATCAGTCCCTGAAGTGGATCCACTTTTGACTTCTACAACCTCTGATCTCCTCGGGTGTCTGAGCTCTGTCTCTGATTGGTCAAGTGTGATCTGAGGTCAGCTGCTGTCATGCATTAGCCTGGCAAGCCAGACTAAATAAATGTATTATTTAGTCTGGCCACGCTCCATGGACGGCTCTCGGTTGTGGGGTGGGTTCTACCGTTGTCTTTCAAATGATCTCCGCTATACTGGACAATGAATGTGACATACTCTTGTTTCACTCTGTTGCATCATCCCACCCACCAGGCATATAGAGTGCCCTGATTGGCCCACAAAGCGGATAAAGCTCTGATTTGTTCACAATTTCCCTCTGGGATTAATAAAGTATTTTTGAATTGAATTGAATTGAATTGAACTAAGCAGATAGAGCACTATGATTGGCCCACCATTATGGACCAATCACAGCTCTTTATGTGTTTGAAACCCCTTTAGAGAGCTGGGATTGGCTAGCCAGAGTCCTGGTAGGAGCTGCGGAGGTTCCAATGGAGCATGCCTAGACCAAACTTTGCAAAGCAAGAATTTGGTCTAGTTCACTAGGCTAGTCTTGCATCTGATCTGAAGGGTGATTGGTTTACAGATGTAGATTTTGGAAGACCGACCAGCTGCTGCATCTGAGAAACATCTGTTGGAACTCTGCTCTAAACTCGTTTAGTTTTTATGAAGAACTTAATATTTTCCTGCAGAGGGGAGGATCACAAAGCATCTGGACACCTCTTTTCCAGAATTGTGCTTTTTTCAGACTTGAATCTGTTTGGTTAAAGAAGGTGCATTTATCCTTTGGTTTTGAATTTTCTAAACCATGTCTCAATAAGAAACATCTTCTCTAACCTGCCACTGGCTTGTCTCCTCAGTTACCTCTAATGTGGAAGTCATGTTTGTTTTTTTGTCTTTCTTCTGTGTTTCAGGTCTTGTGGCACCTGGATATCTTCCGCCGTAGTTTTCGTCAGCTGACTTGTCACAAGTGCATGGATGACTCGTGTATCTTCTGTGCTCTGAAGGTGAGCCTGACCTTGGATCATTCATTCATTCATGTGATTCAGCATGTTGATATTCCCAGGCCCTAGGCAGGTCACACAAAAACATTATAGGATGTAAAACTGGACACACACATTCACACACTACTTTTTATACATCAGTTACAGATCGACTGGTTTGCCTTTGTAACGTTTTGTAAGTGGTTACTTTTAATAATTTGTCAAGAGAATATAAAGATATTCAATAAAATGTAAAATCCCATAAAAATATGGTTTATCAACATTATTAAGCCTTTAATATTTGGGCAATGATGAAACTGGATAATTTGGGTATGCCAGGGAAACAACACTTCATAATAATTTGACACAGAGGCAAAAATGTAGTTTGTAAAAATCAGTTTATTGCTATATTTCTATGATGATGCAGAACAAATGATTATAACGATCAACTGAGACACGGAATGAGCAATGATGAAATATGAGCTTTGATGTTATCTTAAAAACTTAATTAAGTGTCATAGAAAATTGTGATGTCTGGGTTGAAAAATAAGTCTGGCTGAATGTTTACTTTGGTTGAACAAATTATCATATTACTAAACCCATCAGACGCCAGGTGTGTTGTACGGTACCCGTGTGATCAGGCTTCTCAGCGATCCTGCTGGCCACAAAGCCTCCTCGGCATTCGAGTAGTTTGATTTCTGAATGGCAAAGGCCGCATTCCTCTGATTCTTCATCAGCTGGTCAGACATAACCTCTGGGTCTGCCGGCAAGACGTTTCATGTCTGATGAGTTGCTCCTCTGATGGACTTTTGCAGTTTTGCTAAGAAAGTTCGACCTTGGAAAGGATGGTTCATGTTCTTCTGACCCAGTTTGGCAGAACTGTCACAGCTTGCTGGAATTGAATTTTTAAGGAAGTGTTACCTCTTTTGTAATGTTTGTTGTTTACAAATTTTGGCAAATCAGAATCTAACAAGTGTAATGGGTTTTTACCAAGAGTCCTCAGACATCACTCCTTCCTCAGTCATTTATTAATATAGTAATATTAATACAGGGTTCTCGCGGAGTCTTAAAAAGTCTTAAAAACACTGCATTTAGGAATTTAAAAATAATATCTTAAAAAGTATTTTAAAAGTCTTGAATTTTGACTGCTGGGTATTGAAATTTGTGCTTCATTTGTCCTCGAAAGTTTAATTTGTCAACCACAATCACTTTGTATTAAATAACGTAGCATAAATAAGGAGTGGCGGAACCAATAATTGAGAAAGCAGAGCAGCCTGGGGTCAAAATACTGCGAACACGCGATGTATTCAGCTCAGCAGTGATATAAAACGGTAAACATAACACAGACCACACACACCTCCAGCAGAGGAGAAATGAGAAACTCTTAGCTGAGAGAACGGCTGACTGACGCCTAGGGCTGGGTGCCAGAACTCCGGACCTCTTTGGGACTGAGTGAAAACATTCGGTAGGTACTGATATCAGAAATAAAGTATTAAAATGTCCCTATGTGCCGCCGCGAGTCACATGACTGATCCAGAGTCACGTTATGAGTGGCGGAGCGGCATCTCCTGCAATTTGTGGATAAAAATGCTAAAAAAAACCTCAAACGTTTGGGTGCATTTTGCTAAAGAAGCAGCAGCTAAATGCAACGCCAGCGAGAAGAAATTTAACAAAACACCTTGTCGTACAGTGCATCATCTTCAGAGCTGAAACATGGAAAGTGTTTGACTGCAACAAAGTAAACCCGAGTCTATCACCTTCCAAGCACTGGAGGAGTCTGACGATGGAGGCTGATAAAAGCAGAAATAGGACATAAATCCAACTTAGCTGCTGTTTATCAACGTTATAAATGCAGCTCAGCAGGGTTGTTATTACTGCTGTTACTCACATGAAGTCAAGCATTAATGAAGACTATTTTTATGTATATATTTGTGCCTTTACTGTTTGCACTGTACCTTTGCTCTGTTTTTGCTTAATTTTTTAAATAAATTATAATAAAAATTAATATAACATAAAATAAACAATAAGAAAAAAACCTTTAAGTGGTTTGTTATCCTCTCTTAAAATGAAAATATATAGATTTCAACAAAAGTATCGATAAGGTATTGCCATCAAAAACCAGGTATTGTTAAAGTAGTAGTATCAAGAAGTATCTACTGACGCTTTTATATTTTAAACGTGTTTTAAGTTACCTAGCTACCTTTTCTGTGAAAGCTCAAACCGCTCTTCTACTGTTCTCTACAGAGTGTTTGGCAGAATATAATAAAAAAGAAAGATGAATAAATTAACACAAGTTCAAGGATTTATTTATTTTTTGCCAGTAGGGATGTGAAATAGTTATTCATTTTTTATATTAGTGGTCATGAAAAGGTCTTACAGTCTTGAATTTAACTTGATGAAACCTGTAGGAACCCTGTAATATGTGACTATACTTATAATAAATCATTATTAAATTCAACAAGTAGACTCATTTGGTGTATTTAAGATCTAAAATGAAGCATTATTTCCAGAATAAACAAGTATGGTGATTTATTCATTACTGTGATGCAGTCAAGACATTATTAAAACACTTCAGATAAAACTGTCACGTTGCAGGTTAGGAGGAGGTTAGGACCCAAGATGCAGAAAACCCCAGATGGCACGAGGCATGAGCGGTTTAAAAGTAAAATCCTTTTATTTAGGATGAGGAACCAAAAAATCCAAAAACGGGCAGGAAGCCAAAAACCAAAGTCCTGAACACCAGGAGAACGAAAGCTCACATAGAGCACAATCCAAGAGACGAGGCACAAAAGCTCACATAGAGCACAAAACAACGCTGACACAAAACAATGGACCGACAACAGACAGAGACGAAGACAGGGTCAAATACACTGGGGCATGGTGGGAGGCAGATGGGCTGCAGGTGTGTGGGGAGAGAAACCAGGTGAAAGCAATTAACTAATCAGGGAGGAAACTAACATGACCTAAGAGTAAAACAAGAAAAGCAGCAACATTAATATTCTAAGGGGAAGGAAAACTACAAACACCAGTGGGAAAAAACACACTAAAGAGACTAATAAAATGAAAAGCTGAAACTATAAAAACTGTAGAGGGGTGACTGGGGAAGACTGAAGGAACACAGGACCTGGGAGAGATGATCTGGAGGGCTGTAGATCTGGGAACACAGAAAGAGAAACTACAGGGGCGTGACTAAGGAGGACCACGGGGAGCACAGGACCTGGAGGGAGATACCTGGGGGGGAAGGAAAACCTAGAGGGGCTGCAGCTCTGGGAACACATGAGGAAGACCTAGACAAAGACACAAGAGGGCGCTAGAATACACAACAGGAGAACCTAGAGACGAATGGAGAACACAAGGAGACACATGAGGGGAGACGCAAACACAGACCATGACA
This sequence comes from Nothobranchius kuhntae, assembly GCA_006942095.1. Classification (NCBI taxonomy): domain Eukaryota; kingdom Metazoa; phylum Chordata; class Actinopteri; order Cyprinodontiformes; family Nothobranchiidae; genus Nothobranchius; species Nothobranchius kuhntae. The sequence goes on from SSNQ01000305.1 coordinate 1,755,903, forward strand.
AAAACATTCATTGTTTAATGTAATAGTTCTTAACCTGTAAAGTAAAGAAATCATTTTATGAGCCAGAATAAAATATTTTAATTAAAAGGGAGTTGGATAAAAGTATTGTCTCCTGTAGAGATGTCCTGTGAGGCGACCTTGGCATGGATAGGATACAGATTCATCAGGAGATATTTCATTACCGCTTCCTCCTGATGTCATGGGTGTCACACTGATGAACCAGGCTGTGGACAAATACTTGGGCTTCATCTATGTTACACCTTCAACCAACGTTTGAGTTGATGGTCATGTTGACCACTCCCTTATTGGGTTCCAGACTGGCCTTTACAGAAAGAGCTTTTTTTTTTTTTTACACAAGTGAAGATGGCTGAATCATCGGCATACATGAAATTTGACATTGCCACATGAACTTGATAGGTCACTGATCTATAGAAACAGTTTTGACCCCTGAGGTAGGCCGAATGGAATATCTCACAAGATCTTTAAAATCAGTCCATTTCGTGACGTTACACCGCCTTGTTTTCTGTACCCCCTCAGAGCATCTTTGCTCAGTTCCAGTACAGCAGTGAGAAAGTTTTACCATCTGACGCCCTCCGCAGCGCCCTCGCCAAAACCTTCCAGGACGAGCAGCGCTTCCAGCTTGGCATCATGGATGACGCTGCGGAATGCTTTGTGAGGTCACAAACACAAACGGAGATCAGCTCACTGAGTTGTCGGAGCTTTATTCGTGTTGTGTTATTTCACAGGAAAACATCCTGATGAGGATCCACTTTCACATCACAGATGAGACCAACGAGGACATCTGCACAGCCAGACACTGCATCCCCCACCAGAAGTTTGCCATGACGCTCTTTGAGCAGGTGAGACTGAGGTTCACCTTACAAAGGCCGTCTGGTCCCACTTCAGAGTTTATACCTGTGTGTGTTTGTCTGTCTCAGTGTCTCTGTAGCAGCTGTGGGGCATCGTCAGACCCACTACCCTTCATTCAGATGGTCCATTACATCTCCACCACCTCTCTGTGGTAAGTGTCTATCTTTAGCAGCTGACTCGGAGTTAGAAAGTTCAGGCCACGCCTCTTCTCCCTCTGGTTGCTAGGAAACGCATTAGAGTCGCCCAGACAACCAATGTGTCGGCTGCTGGTACCTGAGGTGTATTTGCTGCTCAGACAAAAAACTCTGATGGATGTAGCTGCAGGAGGACGTGCCGATGTCGTGATGACATTAATCATCCAGACACGTCCTCCACATGCCTGTTGGTCAAACTGACGTTCTTGACACATTTGAAACAGCACAAGTTGACCAAAGTTAACAAAATATAATTACTATAAATGTTCATGAAGAAACAAAGGGCAGTAAGATAGAATAAAGGCACCAAAATATTTCATCTTAAACTCTAAAAACTCCAAAGCTTTCAAATATAAACACGCCCACAAGTGTAGCTCAGCTGAAGTTACACATCTCCACTATCTTCTGGTGTATAGTAGTAACTTCATGAGGGATCATATTTGTGGCTGTAGCTCGTTGAATTCAGCAATGATGCGAGTCGCAATATTGCGACTTTGGCGCTTAAAGGGTTAAGACGTAGATGTGAGTTTTTTGCAGAGAAATTAAATTGTCCCCAAAAATTGTAGAATTGTGTTGACCTACTTAACCCTTTAGAACCCAAACCCCTTTGAATTAGAAAACAGATTAGAATAAATACATAAAAATGTAGTAAAAATCATATGTATGGATAGAATGTCACTTGAATAACAAGAAGCAATTTAGCAAATGTTTGAAATGGGTTGTGACACCAGTGTCACCTCGGGTCCTTAAGGGGTTAAAAAGAAATTGAAAAAAGGGAAACAGTTTGAAAAATCTGAGACTCTGGAAGCAGAGTAGGTCTGAGTGTATATTTTTCTACCAGGGGTGTCAAACTCTGTCCTGGAGATCGCTAGTCAGCATGTTTTAGGCCCAGTCCCAGTACCCACACCTCAGCCTACGCTCCTCTGCAGAGTCCCCTTAGTGGAACTGTGTCCCCTTTGAGTGCGCTCTAAGTAAGTGTTAAAATACCTGCACAATTGGGACAGTGAGTGTTGCGTCATCAACTGAGGCTTCCTAAATAAGGATGTTGTCCGTGACTTCAAATGGCGTTTTTCTTTTTGGACTCTGGTAGTTTGTCCTAAAGTTGACGTGGTAGCAGCCGGCTGTTTCACCTTCTCTGAAATTATTGAGTGGAGAACCTCTCACACCAGTGGTGTTCTGTTGATAAATACGTGAGTGTGTAATGAATGGAGGACTCGGGGAAGTGTGGCTGTTTGATGAGACAGACAACTGGCTGGTCCAGTGGTTGCTTTCAGTCTGAAACTTGTTGTTGGTGGTGGTTTTTAGACAAATGTGAGAGAACCAGTTCTTTCATTTTCATTACACAACATTTTTATAGCTATACTATGTTAGAACGTTGTTAAGAGGCATGAACAAATGTTTGAAGCTAATTTGTTTTCCAAATTTGCCTTTGTAGCTTTAAAAACACAAGCGCACAGCGAGAAGGAGAGTTGTAGTTTTGTTTTAACAACAGTGAAGTTAAGCAGACACTGGAGTGCTGAAAGCAATCATAACTGTAACGTTTCCCTTTAAAAGGAACCCAGGTTACAAAACTTTGTGGTTCTTAAAAGATAAATGTTAGTATCAATTATATGAAAATGGTGTAAAAAAAACCTTCTTATTGCCTTCATTTTTACAAAAATTCAAAAAATTGTTTAACTTGTAGGTCGCAATTGTTGTTAGCATCGCAATGCACTCTGGGTAGTGACATCATATGGTTGTACCTCGGTTGCACCAGCCGGCTTTGGGACCCTGTAGTGACTGTTCAGCGGCATCAACATGTCATCTGTTCAGCCTTTTCACTTTGAACCAGAGTGAAACATTAATGAGGACATCACTGATGATGTTTCATAAAACGAGCATCAAAATGAAGAGCAAGAAGGGCGGGAAGAAGTGAGAGCAGGACAAAACCGGTGGTGTGTGTGTGTGGCAAATGTGTCTCCATGGTAACAAAGAGAGGGAGAGGCTTTGTTTTCAAGAGCTCACGTTTTTGTCAACAGAAGTTAACCGTAAACTATCGTGTGATAAAACTTATTCACTTATGAATGATTTTGGAGATTTTCGGCATCCAGAGCTGTCGTGTGCTTTATAGAGGATATTCAGTGAAACCACTTTAATAATTTTTGCAGATTTTATAAATCTGGAGAACACTGTGTTGCTACACTTACTGCTTGTTTTACTGGCGGGAGAGGTGAATGTTCAGCTTCATCCGTGACGAGTGGCGTGTCCGATGGTTCGCTGAACGTGACAGAAGCGGCAACTGCAGGGGCAGGTTGTCGGCTCAGGAGAGCGTCTTGTCTCTGCGAGGGTGTTTAGGCTCCTTGTGTAGGAAAATGGTCGGTAAAGCATTTAGCTTCCACCTTCTCTTATACCCACCCACTCTGGTGATCTCTTTAAGTAGTTGTGGTCGACTATAAGCCTCAAAACGCATAAGGAGAAAAATGTTGGGAACACAGCCGCAGATCTTTGGGAAGTTGTGTCCGTCCACAGGCATCTTCCCACAGCTTTCTCCTCTTCTTGCCAGTGGGAAAGCTGTGTAAACTCACATCACTCCCCTTGTTGCCCCCTGACTGGACATTACATCCAGAAGCAGCACAACGTGGCATTTTACTTCATTATTAATACGGTGAGTGCGTAAACAAACACTAGCGTCAATAGCTATTCTTCCAAGTGCAACCAATATACGTCATCGCCCCCAGAGTGAATTGCGTGTGGAAAATATGGCGTCCTACGTAGGTCAAAAATGAACTAAATATTATAGATTTATAAATAAACAGCAATGTTTTGTGTGTTTCTAACAACATAGTTTGGTACAACAGAAAACTTGTGGCTTATTCAGGCATACACGTCCTCATAGCTAGAGTTCCTTTTAAGAACAATTTTTAAGAATAGACCCTGAAGTAACTTAAGGTGCTTACACATTAGCATCGGCACGGTCGGCGTTTGGTCGGGCTGGACGGCGTGAGTTTGGGCTGGTATGGCAGTGCAGTGTTCACATATAAATCTGAGGGACTTCTCAGGAATGCGGAAATCCTCGAGCCTGTGGGCGGCGCTTAATACACGCTGGAAAGTTCGCTCCATATAAGGTCAACAAAAGGCGGACATGAGCTGTGTTGCTTTTGGAGACTCTGAACCACATTATTTTATTAATTTGCTGTGTGTGTCCTCATAATCTTGTGCCACACACACACACTGATTTCTCCCCTGAGCAGCTGTCTGCTCACCAGGTCAACAGCTCCGATGTGGAGAACAGGTGCGCGCGCACACACACACACACACACACTTACACACAAAGCTATTCTTTTCTGCTGTTCCCACACTTATCGGCAGCTCCGGATCGGCAGCTCCGTGCTACACAAGGCCGGATTATCCATTTGGGCAACTGGGCAATTGCCCAGGGCCCACGAACTCTAAAGGGCCCAGGGCAGCAAGGGTACGAGCAAAATACTGTATCTGTAATCTCCCGCTTTATATTAAACTAGGGTGACCGTACATCCGGTTTTCCCGGACATGTCCACTTTTCACTCTCTGTCCGGGTGTCCGGACTGCGGGTTCTTGTATTGATGAAAATGCCTGGCTTTTCATCCAGGAGCAGGGATCGAATTATGGGGGAGCTGTATATCCTACACATCCAGGGGAGCCGGAAAAAAGTTTTCTACCTATATTACATCATTTATGGATTCTTCTGAGCAGAGAGCACTGAGAGCAGCACAGCGCTGCGTTGTTGCGCAACGCTCCAGGCAGCTGCGTCCAGCGCACGGTCCATTCTCAAAGTGGCGCAACCAAAAAAACTATAATTAGCACACGGATCGTTCATGTCCGCACATGTTCTCTACTTTCTGTCTTATTTGCGCCTGAAGCGATCTACTGCGGAGCTCATCACCTGTGCTGCGGTGATTTCACCTCACTGACGCAGCATCGAAACGCGCTCTCCGCTTTGCGGTCAGGAGATCCCTTTGATCTGCTCAAAAGTAACTGATGAGGTGAAAAAGTAAGAACCCAGGCAGCAGATTTTCTGGAGAGTTTAGAGGAGATGCAGGAAGATGAGAGACAGACAGGACAGGAAAATAGTTAAATAAAAACAAGAAAACAAAACAAAGTGTTGAAAAGTAAAATGTAGGTAGATTTATCTCCACTACACGTTTTTACCTGTATAAAACAATAAGTTACACACATGTAATATTTATACATCTGATACAATTCAGATCACCTTCAAAACTCAGTCACACACCCAGGGCCGTTTCAAGACATTTTGGGGGCCAAGGCAAAATGCCCCCCCCCCCCCCCCCCCCCCCCCCNAATAACTGGGCTCCCCAGAAGCCTCTGTGTAATTCATGCCCTCTCCATGAGTGTTAGTTATACAGTGTTTATAAAAGCCCCTCAGACATTACTGACATGTTCTAATATTATCAGATGAAAAACTAAATTATCAGACATGCTGTCTCATCTGCTTCTTTTCTAAACTTGCAAAAAGTAACAAAACCATTTGAAAGCCACATTTGTGGATTCTCTGAAAGTTTCCGTGGAGTGTGTGACAACTTATTTTTTCATTAATCCTCTCGTCTAATCTCACAGCTGAAACAAGCATCCTTAATAATCTGTGCACAGGAAGCTTACCGATGCTGTAGGAAAACAAAAGGTATAATAATTTATTATTAATAAAACCTTGTTGCAGCACTAAAGCAGAAAATTGAGATTTTGCAGTAAATACTGTATGTTAAATATTTACATATGAATTGTTTTAGAGCCCTTTTATTGGCAGAATCTGATATTAATTTAGTTCTTACAAAAAAATGGGTCCCAACGTGGTTTGTGTGGCGTTGCCATAGTGTGACGTCATAGGCACAGATCCCCTGTCCTCTTGTTTGGAAATGGAAATATGATCACCCTATATTAAACAAACTGTCCACCCGGGCTTTTGCGCTGCACAGAGACGCTTCGCTGCCTTCGACTTTGAACGTCAGTTGAGAGTCAGTCTCATGCAGACTGACCAATGAAGAGAGGGCCTCAAGTTAAGACCCTCTCCTCATTGGTCAGTCCACACAAGGTGGGTCAAAGGTTACCCTGAGCGGGTTACGTGCTGTCAGGCATTCAAGCATTGAGTATATTTACTGCATATTACAGTAAAATATTCTGTATGTGATCATACAGTATGTATGTGATCCTTGGGTCGTGATGATAGGGCCCTTGAATATTGTTGCCCAGGGTACAACAAAGTGTTAATCTGGCCCTGGTGCTACAGACAGAAGTTTACTCAACAGCATGAAAATGAACCCCCCCCCCGCTGGTTTATTTTTCTCGCAGTTCGGCGACAGTAGGCATAATTTCAGCCGGCCAATCGGTCGTAGTGTCGCCTCTGTCCCAGTCTGGACACTGGGGAGATGGTCTGAGAAAAGCAGTCGCCTCGGCACAGAAAATGCAAATCGGACCTGTGTGTGAAACCAAATCCCAGTGCCGTTCAGTAACGTATGGGCCCATGCCGACGTTAATGTGTAAGCGCCAATAGTGAAAATTATTGGACCCAACAGAACCTTGACGAAGCCCACACTAAGAGGGGCTGGGGCTTCTATAAAGACACAACAGTAATCTTTAAACCACTCTTCCTCAGTAACCAGGCTGTGAAAATGTTGGAGTCGAGGGAAAAGGCGACTCCTAGTATGTTTGGGGAGCTGCTCCGCAACGCCAGCATGGGAGACCTGCGCAGCTGTCCTGTAAGAGTGCGAAAAACTCAGGTGAACATCCACTGGTTCCAGACCTTCATATCTAAGAGCTTCCCTCTCTTCCTCAGAGTCAGTGTGGTCAGCAGCTCCGTATGGCCCGTGTTCTCCTCAACAGTCCAGAGATCATCACCATCGGTCTGGTCTGGGACTCCGATCACTCAGACCTGGCTGAGGATGTCATCCACACTCTGGGGACCTGCCTGCGCCTCGGAGATGTAAGACACGAGACCTGAACCAGAATTAATCTGAGTGTCATCCGCAAATGTGATGAGCGGAACTTTTGTCTCTGCAGCTATTTTACCGGGTGATGGAGGAAAAAGCTCGGCAGTCGGAACTTTACCTGGTGGGGATGGTCTGTTACTACGGGAAACATTACTCCACCTTCTTCTTCCAGACTAACATCAGACGATGGATGTACTTTGATGATGCACATGTGAAGGAGGTACGCTCTAAACCAGATCACCCAGTTTTAATGTTGTTGATCAGGAACGCACCAAAAATTAGGCCACCAAAATTTTCCGGCAGAAAGTGACCCAAAAATTAATTTATCAGTTTTTGGCAAAAGACCTAAGTCAACAAAACAACACAGCCGAAACAGGCCATCAGGTAAACCCTGTTTTTGTTTTATCTCACTCTGACCTTATGTGGCTCCTTGCTTTTTGTTTCATTAAAAAGTAGTACATTCATACTGATTTCATTTTATGCTGTTTTATTACAATTGTTTTAATTTGGGACCAGGTTGTTTTGAGCATAACGAGAAATGAGTGAAGCGGCTTTCATGAGATTGCATTAAACAATCAATATGGTGCATGCATTTAGTAAACAGAAATCAGAAACTTCAGAATTCATGAACAAAAAAGATTTTATGCAAACGTGGAGCTGCAACACAAGCAAAGTACCACTTTGTCCTCACCGCTTCTCTCCAAATCCATGTTGTCTGCGCGAGCACTGACAGCGAGACTGTTCAGTGTTAAAATATTTTTTTCCACTTTGTAGCCTACTGCAACGTATGGAGATGAAGTTGTGTGGTTGTAACCCTAACACTTATTTATCCATAAAACCCTGATTAACCTAATTGGTTAAATAGATTACAGGCTTGTCTTGAAGACATAAAAAATTGGATGTCTTTAAACTTTCTGCTTTTAAATCGAGACAAAACTGAAGTCCTCATCTTTGGACCGGAACTTCAGAAAAGGAAGCTTCAGCTTCTCCAAAATAATGCAGATAGAGTTCTGATGACAATTAAAAAGAGAGATCACATCTCTTGTATTAGCTTCCCAGCATTGGCTGCCTGTTAAAGGTTGACTATGGAACACGGACAATCTGGCGAACTCTGGTGTTCAGGGGTGGTTTTGCAAAAACGACTAATTTTACAGCCACTGGGATGTTGGTTCTCTGCTGACATGTTCCAGCACCGTGTTCAGAGACAAATCGTACAGGATAAGAACTCATTTCCACTAATATGATTATTTTACAACAGTATTTACCAGAACATCTTCTGGGCTCTGAATCAGCTACTTGACTTGTCAAGTCTGCCACATCACCCCGCTTCTCCTCCAGCTTCATTGGCTGCCAGTCTACTTCAGGGTTCATTTCAAGATCCTGGTTCTGGTCTATAGGGCCTTACATAGACAAGCACCATCTTTCATTGGTGATCTTCTTAGTCCCTACACCCCCAGCAGGTCCCTGAGGTCCAGTGATCAAAGCCTACTGGTTGTGCAGCACCAGGCTAAAGACCAAAGGTGACAGATCATTTGCTGCTGTGGCCCCCAGACTCTGGAGCTCTCTCCCCATGAGCCTGAGATCAGTGGACTCAGTGAACTCCTTTAAAAAGCAGCTGAAGACTCACTTGTTCAAGCTGGCTTTTGTATGACCTTCTTCAACCCCTCTCTCTTTATTCTGCTCTTGCCACCTATTCCACCTTCCTCAGGATCCACTGATTTCTCTCTTTCCTATTCACTCTCTCTCTTTCTTAACATTTTTTCTTTTAAATCATAATTGCTTATTCTTGCTCATTTTAAATATATTTTTAAACATTTTCTGAATTCTTTTTTATATTTTTACATTTTTTGTTTTTGTTTTTGTGAAGCGCCTCGTGACTTCTTCTTCTTCTTGTTCTTCTTCTTCTTCACACAGTCTCAACCTTGCCTTGCTGAGTGGACTTTTTAGCGCAACAATTTTCACATGAAAATTGAGCTTCATTTTTCAGAAGACACAGAAATAAAATTACAGGGTTCAGCTGGATCTCTATGTCTGGAGGTGTTTTTACGCCCCTGTTCCTGTGGGGTCTGCTGCAATATGCCTGGCCTTCTTCTGGATCTCTCCATAGTATACCGAGTCCAAGTCTGGCAGTGGACTTCCACCAATCCCCTGAACTGTCCTCACCTTTTGGACCAAGTTGGTTTTATCTTGTGCTGAGCAGCTGCCGTACCAGACTGTCATGCTGACAGAGGATGCTCTTGAAGAAGAGCCTTTGTTCGGCTTTTTTCACCAGCTGTGATGTGTTCAGAGGCTAACTCACATCAGACGCAATGTGGATACCAAGGAATTGGGTGTTATCCTCACCCTCTACAGCTTCTCTACGAATGACACAACATGCCTGTTCTGGAAACCAGAGTACCTGGAGAAAAGCTGTACGTGCATGAGGAGAACACGCCAACTCTTCACAGGAAGGCCACACAAACCCGTGACCTTCTAGCTGTCAACAGCGTTATTGCCTGTCCCATGCAGCCTAACAGGATTTCAGACGGAGATGATGAGACGTCTGCCTGTGTCTAATAACCGCCACCGTTCATGTTGCTAATTGCTATGGAAAACCAGCAAGTTGTCATTTTAAAGACGAGGCCTGTGCTCCACTTGTGGAGATTTGGTGACATCTACTGCTTTTTAGTTTTAGAAAGAGTCCACATTAAAAACATTCTCGAGTTCTGAGATGGGAAGTGGTTTTGTTCGTTTTAAGCATTTTCATAGAGAGAGCACATTTTTTATTGATGACAACAGAAAAGACCGGGTGATTCTTCTGCCCACCTCTGCTCCTCCTTTGCTCTCATGCTGCTCCTCCCTCCATCATCGCCGCTCTCTAACAACTTCTGGAATGATACGTGTCATTCCCTTTCTTTCTGCCTGTTGTGGAAACAAGGAAATCCCTCCATTGTTCATCACTGCGACAGGACTGAATCACGGGTGGGGCCACAGCGTGAGCACACACACACATACACACACACACACAGCAGATTTTTTTCTATCTCTTTCTCTCTGTTGAACAAACACCCACATGTTTTTGCTCTGGATGGGTTGGCCGACTCCATGGTGGGAAGTCCTGTCAGAAGCAAGCAAAGCTTTGGAACATGGAGGAAGGGTGGAAATCATAAAACAGGAGGATTTCTTTTGCACACAAAAGAAAAAGACTAACTAACAAAGTTAGAGAAGACCACGTATCTCCATCAGGGTGACGAAAAGTGAAGGGGGAAAACAACCTGGAGCTGGTAAAAGTCCTGGCTCATTCTTGTGATTGTAGCAGCTGGTTTGAGAGTTTCCGTCATCAGAGCTGTGATTGGTTGTTTTCTTATTGATTTCAGACAAGTTTTGATCCATGATGACTGGCCAGTCAACCTGAAGAGCTGCTCATTCTCACTTTGATGTGATTAAAAACATCGGCTGGGTTTTGTGTTGTCCTTCAGATTGGCCCCAAATGGAAGGACGTGGTGTCTCGCTGCATTAAGGGCCACTACCAACCTCTGCTGCTGCTGTACGCCGACCCTCGTGGGACACCAGTGTCTGTGCAGGACCTGCCCTCAGGCCTCGACCTGCAGCACCTGGACCGAGCCTGCTACGACAGCGAAGACTCGGGTAACTACAACACAGCTAGGAGACGTAGTAGTAGCACAGCAGCACACGCTCAGGTAACTACAGTTGTTAAAGGAATGAGGGATCAGCTAACAGCTGGAGAAACAGTAGAAGCTTGATGAGATGTGTGTATTTGTGTGTGAGCACACCAGCGCCAACCTCCTCCCTCCCCCTTCCTTGTCAGGTCGAGAGCTGTCCATATCCAGCGACACTCGAACGGACTCATCCACCGAGAGCTACTCGGGCCGACAGCCCTCCCACCTGCACCACGAGTCCCTGGCGAGTCACTACTCGTCTGACTCCCAGGGAACTGTCATCTGCACGGGAAGACCCGACAGGACCATTCACACCTCACTCTGCAGCCTGGATACCTTAGGTACCAGTTTAACTTTTACTAACACCGCCTACAGTTGTGTGATATTCTCTCATCATGGTGTGGCCTCTGACCTCAGAGGGGCGTGAACGTCTCAGATCTCTGCCTTACGCACTTTTACGCTGTGTCTCACTTTTGCGTTGTAATTGTCATTGTGGTGATCACCCCATAAACCATCTGTTGCCGTGCGTCTCGTTGCTAAGGCCATGTGACGGACGGTGGGCAGCACCAGTCACTGAGGAGAGGAGGTGGGTCCAGGGATAAGAGGCAGACCTCGAACCGGTCCTGGCGAACAAAACTCGACAGCGAAGCCTCATCAGCTGGTTACCACAGTGAGGGTAGGCGGGTTTGGACCAGTACAGACTCACATAATGTCTAGAAGATATAGGACAACAACAGTAACAACGTAAATCATAGTTCTTTACATTAATTTATTCCACGAGTGGTTTACTACAACAAATGAGAACTTTTATCAATAACTATAACCAATAAAATTTGTTCTAATTTTAGTTTTTATCAGTCAATAAATTGTTTTTGGGGAAATGAAAAATATCTTTTTTCTAAGTATAACATTTGAATCATGACCTCAAGTTTTTTGTCATTCATCATAACATCATTCCTGTTGAGTTTTTTTCTATTGTCATTTATTTTCTCTCCTCCCTCATTTTGATCTATTGCTCTTTTTGTCATCCCCTAATCTTCTTCTCCATCTGACCTCTTTCCAGGAGAAACTTTAAATGAGCAGCAGGTTCCTCGTCACCTCCACAAGCTTTCCTCCTCCCTCTCCTCTACCAATCGCCTCCGAGACTTTAAGGAGACCGTGACCAACATCATCCGACCCCTCTCCTCCTCCTCTTCGTCCTCCCTGCCAGCTGCCTCCTCTGAAATCTCCATTTCTGGTCAGCACCTCTCTGCTGCAAATGCAGCTCTGAGCTCTTCCTCAAGTAAACTGCAAGACTGGGAGGCAGACAGCACAAGCAGCGAGTCCAAGTCCAGCTCTTCTGGAGGAGGTGTGGCAGGGAGGTACCGGCCAGCATGGAGGCCACGGAGGGAGGCCCTCAACATTGACACTATATTCTGCCGAGAGAGGCGCAGACAGGCAGGATACAGCCCCCTCGGGTGTCCCCCATCTGAAGACTCTGGAGCTCTTGACCGTGAAGGAGCAGACAAATCTTTCACAGTCCAGGAAGAGGTGATTTCTGTCAGGCCGGGCTCCTCCAAGACTCTGCCCAGCTGCTTCAGAGAAGCTAAGCTTCCTCCTCCTCCCCCTCCCCCCAGGCTGATTCAGAGGATAGAGAGTGGCTACGAGAGCAGCGAGAGGAATAGCAGCAGCCCCGTCAGCCTGGACTTGACCTTGGGGTACAGGTGAGATACTCAGGAGGAATATATGAGATAATCAGGTAACATTTGGGGGGTGGGTTGTCCTGAGGCATGAAATATTCTACAGGAAGCTAACCTTTAGATTCTGGTTTAATGCACAGGAGCCTCACTTTGTGCAGAATCCTTATTAAAAATGTGTACTTAAGCTCAGCAAACACTTATACTCATGCTAAGGCATTTTTGGACCCATGAGACTGATAAATCACACCTTGCCCAGAAATGTGCCCAGACACATTTGGATCAGGTCCTGTGTCCTTCAAACACACATTATGCCAATGTAGCGTGTTAATCTACATACTAGAATCAACACTGTTTGCTATCAGTTGTTAGATTCTGAGAAAAGACCCAAACGAGTTAACAATAAAGCTTCTATCATATATAAATATCTAGGATATTATATATTCAATAGAAGTTCATATGCCAACGAGCTTGGTCTAATTTTAATCCAAAGATTAATGTTTAATTTAAGATAATTAAATTTAATAGCAAAAGTTTATTTATTTAATCAGAAGTTAGAGGAATCTTTGCTTTTTCAATAACCAGAAATACGCACCATTCTGTGTTTCATTTCGAAGATGAGAGTCAAGTTTTTAAAGTTAAGAATTTATTACTAACACTTTTAAAAAAATGACAATTTGAAATGACAATTTTTGAACAGACAATTTGATATTAAAACTTGTTTTGAAGGCAAACCTGTGACTGAATGAAAGCTAAATTGAAAATGCGAGTTTTGGATGCGTGAATGTTCTCAGAAGGTTTCTTTCAGAGAGAGAAGCGCGTTCTGGGTTGGAAATGATGGTTTTGCAGCTAACTGAGTCGTTACTTAGAGAGAACAGCATCAGACACAATCTGTGTGGTACCTTACCCATTCAGGCGACCCTTGTACGGATCCGGAGGTCAAGGGAGGATGTTGTCGGCCTCAGGGTACCCGGTCCCGTAGCGAAGACTCGAGTAAAACTTACTCTCTGGTCCAAAGATGTCGCAGGGTACACAGTGTCGAGCGTCTGGCTTAACTCTGAAGGAGTTTCGAGTCTTACTTCTCAAAATCAATAACTCTGAAGGAGTTTTGCGCACTAAAGCCATTAAAGTCCTCTTCTTCAGTGTCGGAGTTGAACAGCCTCAGAAGAGCTTCGTCACATACCTTTTCTGTGACGATGCCAGTGTCGCTGTCCGTGTTGCTGTCATCATCCCCGGGTGAAGCTGGCTTGAATGAGTTCTTCCCGCTGCCGTCTCCAGCGCAGAACCATGGATTCATTCATGCCAAGCTTACGTGCGGCAGCACTGTTTCCCTCCTTCACTGCCAGATCGATGGCCTTCAACTTAAATGTGGCAACATATGAACTCATACGTGTAGTTACCATGACGAGGGGGTATGGATTTGAAATAAAATCTTCATCGTGCCGACTGCTTGCATGTGCTGGATTAAAATGAGCACTTTCTTCGATTTCCACTTTTGACTTCCACCTGTTTCACTTTCTGCTAAAGCGCCCCTGGCAGGTGAAGGAAAATCTTCAGTATAGCCGCACCTCATTATAAGCCGCATGGTTCAAAGCGTGGGAAAAAAGTAGCGGCTAATAGTTTGGAAAATACGATAATTTTGAATAAATTAACATCAACCAGTCAATCTACGTTCCTACCCTCACCTATGGTCACGAGCTTTGGGTAGTGACCGAAAGAACGAGATTGCGGATACAAGCGGCTGAAATGAGTTTTCTCTGCAGGGTGGCTTGGATCTCTCTTAGAGATGGGGTGAGAAGCTCGGTCATCCGGGAGGGGCTCGGAGTAGATCCGCAGCTCCTCCACATTGAGAGGAGCCAACTGAGGTGGCTCGGGCATCTGGTCAGGATGTCTCCTGGACGCCTCCCTGGTGAGATTTTCTGGGCACGTCCAACCGGGAGGAGACCTAAAGGTAGACCCAGGAAACGTTGGAGGGACTATGTCTCTCACTTGACCAGGGAATGCCTTGGGATTCCCCCAGAAGAGCTGGCCCAAGTGGCTGGGGAGAGGGAATTCTGGGCCTCTTGACTTAGGCTACTGCCCCAGCGACCCGACTCCGGATAAGCAGATGAAGATGGATGGATAGATTAACATTGTTTGAACATCTCTTTGCTGTTGGTGGAAATCTCACATATTTTTTTTTTTATTTTTTTTTTATTATCTTTATTTCATTCAATAAAAAATAACACAACAGATACTAAACAATATTCATGAAAACACAATATATATTTGAATGAAAGGGAGCAGATAGAAGAAAAATCTTATTATTTCTGCCCCCTTTTTAAACTTAAATATCAATTTATATTTGTGCAGTCCCTCACCAGTTCTTTCAGTCCCGTAACTGTTTACATTTGTTAATTATTATGTCCACATCAATTGTCCGTTGTCATATCCACTCAACACACGTGATTTAATGTGTAGACTGAACACTTTTAGAGTTCTTGACTCTTTCCATTCTCTGTCCAGGCAATTCCACAACTTCACACCATTCACAGATATGCTCATTTCCTTCATTCTTGTTCTAAATCTAGGTTTTTTGAAGATTTCAAATCCCTTCAACGAATAAATGCTATCTCTCTTTTCAAATATATGCTGAATATTCTTTGGCAATGTACCTTTATTTGCTTTATACATTATATGCAATATTCTCCAGTTGACCAAATCATGAAATTTAATTACTTTATATTTTATAAATAATGGGTTAGATGGAGCTGTACTATGAGTGTTGTCTATAATTCTCATTGCTCTTTTCTGCAAAACAAACAAAGGTTGTGTATACGTTCTATATGCAGTTCCCCAGATTTCTACACAATAATTTAAGTATGGCAGAATCAGTGCATTGTATAGTAATAACAATCCTTCACTATTTAGTACAACTTTACGCTATATAATACTGCAATGGCTTTGGCCATTTTACCTTTTATATAGCCTATATGTGATTTCCAGCTTAGAGCTTCATCAATCATTACTCCCAAAAAATTGATTTCTTTTACCCTTTGAATTTCCATGTTATCTATTTTTAATATTACGTCTATATTTTCTTTGTCATTAAATAGAATGAAATTAGTTTTTTTAAGATTAAGTGTTAATTTATTTATATCAAACCAGTTTTTAACTTTTATTAGTTCAATATTTATCACACGAGTTACCTCATTTATATCAGACCCTGAATAAAACAATGTTGTATCATCTGCAAACAAAACAGAACCTAGTTTGTCAGACACATTTACCAAATCATTGATATACAGGTTGAACAATTTTGGTCCAAGGACCGACCCTTGTGGCACTCCATAATCAATATTTCGTAGCTCTGATGTAATGCCATTTATCTGAACATATTGCTTTCTGTTATCTAAATAACTTCTAACCCATTGATGAGCAACCCCTCGTATTCCATACTGATATAATTTTTGCAGCAACCTTGAATGATCGATAACATCAAAAGCTTTCTTTAATATTCAACTGATAAGTATGGGTTCAGAAGCGTTTTGTTGCTGAGGGACAAAGGAAGCTCTGCTCTGTGACAGTGGGTGTGATGAGATGTCACAGAACTACGACAGATAAACCACGCTGTAATTTTAAATAGAAGCCATTATAGTCACTGAGAGTGGCTACATGGGGAGCACAGCGCCACTTCCGAGAAGTGCCGCGCCAAGGCGCTGAAGGTAGGCGCCAGTTCTATTTCAAGTACCGCAGCTGTTTACAACATTGTGGAGTACTTTACAACAGACATTACGATGCGGATCGGCTTCACGACACAAACCCAACCTCCAGCACATACTTTAAAGTACAATTGATCTTGAAATATTCTAATAAATAGCTTGCTTACCCATTTTTAATTAGAGTCTCTCAAAAGACGACAGCATGTCTGATCACGTAAAAACAACAGTCACTGTCTACTTTTTGTTCTCAAGTCCCACGTGATGTTGTCGCTATCGCTCGACTTTCCAAGAAGCACTCAGCGGAGCGGCGCATCCTGTGTGACCATTTGACTTCCCAAAACCGTGGCGCGGTGCATCTGGCTGGTGTATCCCAGGCTTAACAGTGAGACAGCATTCATGGCAAAAGTTCAGATATTGCAGCGATATGTAACAGAGTGTTAATTCTCTGTCGTTTAGTGGGTTTTTTATGTATAAAGGAGGATGAGAAGGATGAATGTCCAGCAGACAACTTAGCTAGAAGACGGGAAAATGAGACCCACAGCCAGAGTCCGACGCCAATGTGAGGGTTTTGAAAACGATCCTTCCTTTCTCAGGAAGATGAGCTAGGTCATGAGCTTAAACTAAAAAGAAGTGTTAACGACGCTTTTTAAAATATTTCAGCTTTGTTAGCGGTCTGTTTAATGACGTATGTTTCGGGAAGGTGCGCTCATGACATGGCGTGTCCTGCTAGAGCGAGACGTCGTGCAGTCTGCCTGACTGACATCTTGTGTCGTACAGTGTGCCACTTTTCTGGAGTTCTCACTGTGTGACATGAACAATCCTTTGGGACGGTCAAAAATCGCTCAATGTGACCCCGGCATTGTAGACATATTGTGTCGACTTTTACTTTGACAGATGTCCAGCAGTGGAAGTAACGTATTTTGATGCCCATTCTGATTGGTTGGTGAAATGCTACAGTAACCCACACTAAGACGTTTTTGTAGCCCAAGCCGAAAGCCCCACAGCTTGCCGGACCCTGCTTAAACCTCATCTGCTGGCTCCTCTAAACTGGCAAGCTTCTCTCCCGCGTGTCCATGCTCTTCACCCTATCTTTAAGGCCGAGGCCAGCAGAGTAAACTCATTTCAGCCGTTAACTCATTCACTGCCAGCCGTTTCCTGATCGCTAACGGCCTTCGCTGCCAGCGTTTCTCACCGTTTTTACTGTTTTTTTAAGAGTCACAGAGCGTTGCGTGCTAGGATGATGTCGACGCCAAAACAACCAAAACAAAGCGGAGACTCACCTCTTACATCAGGAAGAGTCCGCGTGTTTTCAGCATTATCCATTCTTTCATAATCCGTTGTCGAATTGTGATCGGCAGATGCTTTTCCGGTTCGCGCCTCACTTTTTTTACAGGAACGGCCCAAAACGATCTCCTAACACATGGATTTTCTGCTTCCTGATCACGTGATGTGTGACGTATGCGGATGAAGATCGTCTTCAGGGCTGAGAAGTTTGTTCTCTCAGCGCGGGGGCTCGTTCCGACTTTCAAAGAGTAAAAACATGCAAATGATGACTTTAGTCGTCAATGGCAGTGAATGAGTTAATATTCACGAATTTGTTCTTTTGGTAATTTTTCAAAACTCATAACCATAGGTCAGGGTTAGGATGGAGATCGCCCTTTTAATTGAGAGCTTTCTGATTTAGAACCCTCTTCACTACCACACAAAGTTTTAGAGTCTTCCACTGATCAGCATCAAAAAGCGTCCACAGTAACATTAATGGCATTAAAAGCATTTGTTCTGTCGAAGTAAAGCATAATTTAATCCATTCAGAGGACGTGAGCAGCTGTGTGAAGCTAAGTGTGGTGTTCAATAACCAGAAGTGCCATTTTTTCCAGTGCTCCGAACCACAACAAAGCCACGTTAATTAAGTCGTCTTGGGGAAATTATCTTTTTTTCCGGACCAAAGAAACAGTTTTATTTAAAACAGAAATGTAAAGGACAGCTAAAACTGTTTGAAATACATTAGGTTTGCAAATGCATTTACTTGGATAGATTTTTAAAATGTATTTCAGGGTTAATGAGAGAAAATCCACACAGACCCAATGCAGAATAGTGTGTAAAGTTGGGCTCTAACTTCATTTTGAACAACCAATTGTCTTCTCTCTTAGGGAGTTCGCTGTGAAGAAGCCTTTGTCCTCCTCCTACTCTTCGTCAGGGCCGTCCTGGAAGAACATCAGGTCCAAGAGCAGTGCCTCGTTGCTGCAGGAGCTCAACTTCTCTAACATGGAGAGCTCTGGTACAGAACCTAAATATGAGACCAAAAAAAGTTTATTTTTAATAACATACCATAAAATATTTTCTAATATTCGTGATCTGGTAAATCTAAACATCTACAGGGAAATTTTGACCCTTTATGGAAAATCTACTTTTTGGAGCTTTTTAGTATGCAATGTTTCCTCATGATAAATACCCCAAACCCATTGTCGGCTGCATTCATGTGTTTTCCTGTTTCAGCTGAAATTTTTATTTTGCAATTCCCGAAATGGCCTGATGTCTAAGTTGTACTTCACTCCATCTTGCTGCTCCCAACACCCGGCCCTGCTCCTCCCCAGAAGCTAGTCTCTGGTCTGAAACTTGTCTTCACTGGCTAGCTCAGGATACCTGGCATAGGTGACAAGAATCATTTTGCAGAAAATAATCAATAAAACCAAAATATAAAAACGCAAAATCTGCTTTAGGTGGCTAAATAAATTACTGCCGACATCATCAGGATTCAAACCCACATCAGCACAGCAAAACTGAGATGGAAGGCAATCACTGTAACCAATACAACAAGTGACTTGCCTAAGACTTTTCTTTTTTCAGAGCGGGCGTGGGCAAAGTTACACTGAATCAGACCGTTTAATATTTGTTTTAAATTCAGGCTGATGAGAATAACGGACATCTCATTAGTGCCGATGTCGGTACAAGATCGGCTCGGGGTCCTTCAACTGCTGATGACATCACATTACTGCAAATCTACTCGGCTTTCACACATACGTTTTGGAAAGACATCAGCAGTTTTGTTAATAAATTCTTGTTTGTTAACACCTAAATGTTTTCATTATAAATGTAATTTGTTAATGAAACACCATATTACCTTTGTTTTGTAAAGAATGTAAAACTGCATAAAACCAACATCGGACTGACAAAAAATAGAACAGTTCCTATATGTGAAGTTTAGTTGTTATCTAAATACATTCTTTGATTCAAAATATTGTTTGGTGTTTTTCAATAAAGTTCTTATATTTTATTTTGCCCCATTTCATCAACATCAAGAGCTTTTGAGCGTCACCGTTTATCATTAGCTTATATTTTACATTTCCTTTGGAAATTCAAACATATTTTCTCCAAAAACTGTTGATTTTTGGACTACAGGACTACAACCGCTAAGACTACGACCGCAAATTTGTTCTGACCAATCAAAATCATAACGTGATAACGTCACTTCCGTAAGCTTCATGTTCAGCCAATCAACTACTTCGACATCATCTGCAGTCGAAGGACCCCGAGCCGATCCTGTACCCGAGCAGATCCTGCACCGACACCGACAGTAATATTTTATCATATACTGTGCCTACCTTTGTTCTCGAAGGTTTAAAATAGCATGGTCAGGGACCTTTAAATTCTGCTTCAAGCAATTTGTAATTTGTTTCTCTGCCGTCAATCCAGCTCCCTCTGCTGGCCGTAGTGAGCTGGATGAGCTGCAGGAGGAGGTTCTTAGGAGAGCAAGGGTGGAGGAGCAGCAGCGACAGCAGGAAAAGGAGAGGGAAGCGGCGCTTGGCTTCAACCCAAGACCCAGCAAGTACCTGGACCTGGACCAGCTGCAGATCCAAGGTACCAGAACTGTCTCAGGACTGAACAGAGATGTTGGTGGACTTGTGTGAGTGGGTGTATGTGTGTGTCTGTTTGTGCGTGCCTGTGCATGTGTGTTTGTGTTTGAGATTGTGTCTGTACACGTGTGTGTGCATGCCTGTGTGTTTGTGTGTGTCTGTGCACATGTGTGCATGCGCATATGTGGGTGTATGCATGTGTGTGTGTGTGTGTGTGTGTGAGAGAGAGAGAGTCAGCAGATGTGTTGAACAGCAGGAATGTTCTTGATTGATTGAAACACAAAGGAAGTGATGAACAAACAGCAACACAGCTACTGTCGCCAAATGCAGCCATTGTTACTAACTCTGTGTGTGTGTGTGTGTGTGTGTGTGTGTGGGTGTGTGTGTGTGTAGGTAAAAGTGACAGCTTTGACAGGTGTGTGTCGGAGGCAGAGCTCTTGCTGGACCAGTCATTACGTTTGGAGCAGGCGGGTGAAGTTGCAGCGGCGCTGTCTGCCGTCAACGAAGCTGTCTGTAAGCTCCTCCCACTCACAGTGACTCCTCCCCTTCATGCTCAACAAAAACACTATAACACAGACACCAAATAAAAGGGGACATCATACATTTCTTTGAATATTTAAACTTAGTGTGGGTCATTAGATCTGTCAGTCCCACAGTTTAGTCTATTGGTGTTAACTCATTCACTGCCAGCTGTTTCCTGATCAGAAAAGCCCCTGGCTGTCAGCGTTTTTGAGTGTTTTTACTGTTTTGAAGGGTCACAGAACGTTGCGCTCTATGATGATGTCAATGCCAAAACTACCAAAACAAAGAGGAGGCTCGCCTCTTACATCAGGAAGAATCCGCGTGATTTGAGTGTTATCCGTTCTTTTATAATCCGTTGTTGAAATGTGATCGGCAGAAGCTTTTCCAGTTCACTTCTTTTCACAGCTGCGGCCCAAAACGATCTCCTAACACATAGATTTTCTGCTTCTTGATCACATGACATGTGACGTACCCTGATGAAGATCGGCTTTAGAGCTGTGATGTTGGTTCTCGCTGTGGAGGGGATCGTTCCGATGCCTGCCCACTAAAACAATGCCAATGGCGACTTTTGTCGTCATTGGCAGTAAATGAGTTAATAAACTCTCTACATTCATCACTTCATTGTTTTAAAAAATATAAAGAAAAATTAAAGCAACTGTTCAGAAATAATAAAGAATCCTAGTTCTGTCACCTGGATGTTCGGTACTTAACCTATGTGTCGACGACGTTGTTTTTTCTGATCCCAAACCACTTCGTTTGAAATAAATCTGTGCAAAAACCTGGTGTCTCCTCCAGCACCGGACAGTTGTAGAAGATTTGTAAACTCCGAGACTGCCAGTCAATTTTCCTCATTATTTAATGAGATTGTGTCTTATGTACCAGACTGGACCTCTTTGGATGGGATACTAAATGATTTTAATGAGACCTGTACAGCCATGCTTGACTCTGTTGCACCTGTACGTCACAGGCGTGTGGGTCCTGCTGTAAAACAATGGGCTTCTAAGATCACGTGCACTGCACGGAAAGAATGTAGGCAACCAGAGAGGAAATGGAAAAAGGATCATTTGCAAGTGTCTCAGATTGCATTACGAAAGAGTTGGAAATGTTATCAAGATGCTGTTAAATCTGCAATGTTCACTTACTACTCGAATAGTGTCTCTTCAAACTCAAATAACCATTGGGTACTTTAAATTTGTCCTGCGTGTAAATGACTTCTTATAATCTGTATCATCAGCTAAAGTTTGTGATGATTTTCTTAATTATTTTATAAATAAGGTTTCCACTCTGTGCCCTCGGACTGGATTTTATCTCAACTTCTTCAGTTAGTGGGGAATTTAACGCTTTTACCTCATTCATTGCCAATGACGACTAAAGTCATCATTTGCATTTTTTTTACTGTGTGGGCATCGGAACGAGCCCCCGCACCGTGAGAACAAACATCTCAGCTCTAAAGCCAATCTTCATCCGTGTATGTCACACGTCACGTGATCAGGAAGCAGAAAATCCATGTGTTAGGAGATCGTTTTGGGCTGCTGCTGTAAAAAACGTGAGGCGCGAACCGGAAAAAGCTTTTCCGATCATAATTCAACAGCGGATTACGAAAGAACGGATAACGCTCGAAACACGCGGATTCTTCCTGATGTAAGAAGTGAGTCTACTCTTTGTTTTGGTTGTTTTGGCGTTGACATCATCCTAGAGCGCAACATTCTGTGACTCTTAAAAAAACTGTAAAAACGCTACGAAACGCTGGCAGCGAAGGGCTTTACCAATCAGGAAACGGCTGGCAGCGAATGAGTTAAACTACTTAATCTCGAAGATTTGCATAAGATAGTAGCTGAAGTTAAGCCCAGTGGTTCCCCAGATCACGTCTTGCCTTCCCATTTGTTTAAGGACGTTTTTTTTGTCGTCGGTCCTATAATAAATCCGATAATTAATCTGAGTTTATCTTCTGGCTCTGTCCTTGACGACTTCAAGAAAGCGGTTTTCCATCCCCTTCTGAAAAAGCCTGGGTTAGTTGCCACACTTCCAGCGAACATTAAGCCTATTTCTAAGCTCCCTTTCCTGAGAAAACTATAGGAGAAATGTGTACATATTCATCTAATGGACTTGCTGAATGAAAATTAACTGTTGGAAACTTTTCAATCAGGCTTTAAAGCACAGCATAGTACTGAGACAGCACTGATGAAAGTGGGGAATATTTTGCTCGCCACTGATTGTGGCGAACTTGTCCTCCTCATTTTGCTTGACCCCACTGTTGCTTTTGACATGGTGGATCATAATGTGCTAATTGACCGCCTCAGACAATATGTGGGAGTTTCAGGTCTGGCCCTGGAGTGGTTCAGAACATATTTTGCAAATTAAGCAGTTTGCATCAGAATGTGTGGTTTTTCATCTGCCTCCTCACCTGGGGTGTTCCCCAGGGTTCTGTGCTAGGACCACTTCAATATTTGATCTATATTCTCCCACTGGGGGATATTCGCCATCGCTTTGCCATTAGCTTTCTTTTCTTTTTTTTTTCTTTTTTTGTTGATGACTGCCAACTTCATCTCCTCCTTGGTGGTGAACATGGCAAATCAGTGGACAACCTAGTGGACTGCCTGTTTGAAGTAAAGAGGTGGTTGTTGTCAAATTTCTTGTGTCTCAATGAGGACAAGACAGAGGCTGTCCTATTTGGACCTAATGGCTGCATTGACACCACCTCGCTTCACTGTGAACCATTTAATTCAAGGTAAAAAAAAGCTGTCACAAACCTAGGAGTTGAGCTTGATAATGCCTTGGGTTTTGATACCATTGTAAGTGGAATTGTGGCCACCTCTTTTTACCATCTGCGTCGTTTAGCTAAAGTAAAACCATTCCTGACAAGACACCACTTGGAGGTGGTAGTTCATGCTTTTATTACAGCACAAATAATTTACAGCAATTCCCTCCTATTTAGGGTGAGCAGGACAATACTGGCAAGGCTGCAACTAGTGCAAAATGTGGCTGCAAAAGATTTTGTGGGAAAAAAGAAATTTGACTGTTTCCCCGATCGTTGAATCCTTGCACTGGCTGCCTGTGGATTTCCAGATTTGTTATAAAGTCCTTTTATTGGTTTTTAAATCATTAAATAGGCTGGCCCCCGCATACTTGCAGACACTGATACAGCTATATACACTGGCACGGGCACTCCGCTCAGACAATAGTTTCTTGCTCAAAGTACTTAGGACCCGCTTAAAGACTAGAGGAGACGGGGCTTTTTCCATGGCAGGTCCACAACTCTGGAATGAGTTACCCTACAATGTATGTGCTTTTCCATCGGTGACAGTTTTTAAGGTCAGGCTAAAGACTTTTTTATTTGATCTGGCCTTTACCCTTGGCCGTTAGTGTGCTTGTAGTGTTCTTTAATTAGTGCAATTTGTGTGTTTTTATTTATCTTTTAATCTAGTTTTTAAATCCTTGTCCTGTCTTTACTGATGTTTGTCTGTACAGCGCTTTGTCGTCACCTCTCTGCCTGAAAAGCACTTTAGACATAAAGGCTGAGTTGAGAATCATCAGTAGTGATGACATCATTAACCACAGGTCTGAGCAGCACCTGAACTTTCCTTTCTTTTAATGATGGACTGGATTTTAAAGACTGGTTCCACCTTGTTTGATTCTAACAGAACTTCTCACTTGCGTCAGAGATGATTAAATTTTGTCTCATTGAGAGCAGTGAGATTAGATGATGTATGCAGCTCCTTCAGTTTGAGATCAGAGCAGGTGGTTGCATGCAAAGTGAGCAGCACATCTAAATGCTATTTATCTCTGTTCAGTAGGATTAGTACAGAAAATCAGAGCAGGTCCTTTGAGTAAATTAAGTGTGAGGTAAGATGGACAGAGACCTAATGCACCTTTATAAAGGAGAAAGTAGTAGCAAGTTTGAATGCACAAAGTGTCCCAACCAATTAGGTCTATGAAAATAATTAAATTCACCTACTCTTGTCATCCCTACGTGTTTTAGTGTGAGTGATGTTATCCAGAAAAAGCCCGATGTTGGGCGTTTTTATGGGATGCTGGCTACATGTCTCCACCTGGACATAACTAAGCAAATAGGTATGAGCCTCCTATTGGAAAATTACTAGCCAGGCCTGCCAGACTCCTCCTCTGTTTAATTCTGCACAGAGAAAGGGTCTGGGAACTCTCCTATTCAAATAACCCCACCCCCTGAGAATTCTAACCGAGCCAATCAGCTCTGAGTAGTGTATGTCACACACCATAGCACCGAGTTTGTCGAACATGGTGACTGAAGCGGAGTTTGCTGCGGCTCTAACCTCTGCTCTAAATGACTTGGACACGTCTTGAAAACAACAAGTAGAAGCGCTAAAAGTCTTTCTTCTGAAGAAAGATGTTTGCTCCATAGTCAGACGCCATTTTTGACTACAGCTAAAAAACTACAGTGTCGCGCGGTACAGTTGGCATTTCCGTCTTTTTTATGATTGGTTATTTTTGAGCTGCCTAGTCCCGCCCCTCATGTGCCTCTCTGCCTGTGAGTTACCAGACTCTTTCTCTGTGCAGGATTAAACAGAGGACGAGTCTGGCAGGCCGGGCTATATAATTACTGCATCAACAATTTACTTCACCCCAATTGGTGCAAGGAGTTGCTTCTCATCTTTTAAACAACCATGTGGAAAGACATACGCCAGTAAAAGAGCTCAGATCACCATGTATACTTCAACGTAGGGCTGAACGATTTTAGGAAATGATTGAATTGCGATTTTTCTAGCAGAAGTTGCTATTTCAGTTCAATTCACAATTTTCTTCAAGCCATCCTGTATATTAAGTTAAAAGATGGTCTAGAATCTAATCTAGTACAACAAATTATTCACATTAATATTTAATATCTAATCATACAATAAAAGCAGTTAGATATTAATATTTTCTCCCATTATTATCTTTTTTTATGTGCTTGTGAAGCAAGTTGTGATTTTTATCTAGAGAGGAGCTTTACAAAAAAACATGTTCTTGTTCTTATCCAAAGATGTATGGAGGAAATCTGAAGGTAGAAACAGCTTTCAAATGTATTAAATAACAAAAAAATGCACACAGTTTTCCTGCATTACCTGCAGGCTGGCTGCATGTTTTTTGAAGCTGTCAGATGGTTTTTCCTCACTAAAACTTCGCTATAAAGCCTAGTTTATGCTGCGGTCAGCTTTGTGAGAGAGATGCACACGCATTGAAAGAGACACTCTAACACGTTAGCTTGTTTGAACTAACGGGTGCCGTCAGAAACATTCAAACCATTTTTAAAAGAGAAGTTGAGCTTTCAAGTCAACTAAAGTGCGTGACTCCGCACTCGCGCTGATGAAGCATAAACCAAGCTTTAGAAATCAGCCTGAACCTGCAGATGTGGGAGGAGTCTCTCTTTCCCTTACTCAACTAAGTTCTCTCTCTCTCTCTCCCTCACTCACCTACACTCGCTCGCTCTCTCTCTCTCCCTCACTCAACTACATTTTCTCTCTCTACCTCTCTCCCTCACTCACCTATGCTCTCTTTCTCTCTCTCCCTCGCTTAACTACATTCTCTCTCCCCCTCACTCACCTACAGTGCCATTATCATCGGCTCTAAGCAGTGCTTTGTGTGGAAAACCAAAACAGGGAAAATAACCTAAATGTGCAGCTCTGTCAGCTATGGAATTGGGCTCGGCTCTGGACGGTACACCCCACCCCATCTCCTCTCCCCGGGCTGGCTGTTGCTACCGCTGTAACACAAGGGGAAATTCCAGGTGTAAAAAAATAGTTACACAACAGATCCTGGATCAGTCAAACACAATAAAATACCGCAGATTTGACGGTCACGTGATCGTGCCGTTTGAAATCGTTTCGGTCCAAAAGCGATAGATCGTTCAGCCCTACTTCAATGGCTCCCGGTTCTGTAGGATCCAGTTTAAAATCCTGGGCCCTCACTTATGTACAGATCTGTGTGTACCGTATGTCATGTGAAGGAATTAATTTACACATTGTTTAGTACTCATTATTTAGTACTAGTAGTGTGTGGAAACGGTCTTAAATATAAGAAAACCTCACACCATGCATACAAAAGCATCTAGTGGTAGAACGATGGAACCGCAAAACTGAAGGTCTCAGTCAACCACACGTTCTCCATCCACAAATTATTTTACCCAATAAATAATTCTTTCTGTAGAACACAGCTGTGTCACATAACCGGCACTGATTCCAAATGTGATTCCTGGAGGAGATCCTTCTGACGTTATGCTGTGATTTGGGACACTTTGTGGAGCAACAGACAAACCACCCAGTTCTGTTTCCAGTCCATGTTCTATTTAACAACTAGGAGAACCCCCCAGAACCTCCTCTGCTCCCCAAGCATACACACTAACCAGACTGAATGACAGCTCAGAGGAGACTGCCCTCTCAGACAACATTTCCAAATAAAACTCCAAACAGAACAACGTAAATGTAAATGAACTCGCTAATCTCCTCTAACCCTAACCCGTAGCCTAAGTCTGCTCTTGTTTTGAAAAGCTACTCAGTGTTTCTGGGTTATTTTCATCTCTGAAGAGTTAAATAGATGCAGTGTTTTTTAATCAGAATTAGAGAAATATTGAAGAATATCATTTATATTCTTTGGTATAGCACATTGGCATTAGTTTAGCTTCCGTTTCAGTTGTTTGACATTCATTTTGTTTTTGTTTATATTTTCATACCTGATCACATCATCAACTCTCAGATATTTAATTTCCTGTTTGCTTTTACACAACAGTCATCACAAGTTATTATTTCTGCATCCTTGTTTTTCTCATTCATTCTTTTTTTCTCTGTTTTCTTTTCCTTTGTTTTCTCGGAATATTTTTGTCTATGCATGATCCCGACCCCTCGCTGCAGCCAAACTGCGGCTGGTGGCGGCTGAGGGTGGAGCTAGTAGTCACAGCCGACTGCAGCGCTGCCTAAAGAGAGCCCGAAGCCTGCAGCAGCGCATGCAGCTGCAGCAGCAGAAGCAGCAGCGTGACTCAGAGGCAGACAGACAGCTGCAGGAGGAGGAGCAGCAGCTCCTGGAACAGCCCAGGTATTTAACCAATCAGATCCCAGGGAACACTCTGGGGCCACGTCTGGGGTCATAAGTTCTGCTACTCCATCTGTTGGTTTCATGAGGAAATCTCCAGAATCGGTGTTTGTGTAGGATGCCAACATCGGGAATTATTCAAATTCACTGTTTCCTCCAAGATTTTTAACCAGACGATGAGTCGCACACCTCTTGGTGGGTCGCACACCTGATGGTGGGTCGCACACCTGATGGTGGGTCGCACACCTGATGGTGGGTCGCACACCTGATGGTGGGTCGCACACCTGATGGTGGGTCACACACCTGATGGTGGGTCGCACACCTGATGGTGGGTCGCACACCTGATGGTGGGTCACACACCTGATGGTGAGTCGCACACCTGATGGTGGGTCACACACCGTTTTAAATGGATGCTGTAGTTTGACAGGGTCAGAGAAACCAGGACCTGAATCAGCGTTTCCAACGGTTGTGTTTAATCTCTTCTTTGCAGTGAAAAGCCTTTCAGAGTACTTCTGACAGACACCCAGGACAACCAGTCAGCTGCCAATCAGGCTCCGCCTCCCATGACCTGTCTTGTTAAGCCCCTCCCTCCCAAATCCATTTTGCTTTTCGAGCCCCTCCCCACTTCTGCAGCATCCTCACATACGGAGGACGGCAGAAACCAGAGCCCCTCCCCTTACTTTGGGAATCCCCTCTGTAACTCAAGGTCTCTCCCTACCTTATGTGTGGACACATCCCTGAAAGACTTGGCTGCTCCCCCTCCACCTGAAGAGGATTGGTCCAATCCATCACAAGCACTGCCTCCACCCAAGCCACACCCATGTACTCCATCACCTGTTGGTACCAATGGCAGATGTCCTATGATGATGGAAGCAGAGCAATGTTTCACCAGATATCCTGAGGACACACTTCCTGATCCTAGCCACACCCAAATATTAGCCCCTCCCTCCCATCCCACCAGGAAGTGGTCCTGTTTAGCCCTGGACCAGTCTGATGTTGTGGACTCTTCTGATCCAGTTCTTAGCTCACCCTTTTATTCCCCGTCAGACTCCCCCAACAAGGCCCCCTCTGAGACCTGGTACAGTCAGACCTCCTCCCTGTCCCACAGTCTGGACTACAGAGCTGCCTTGCCAGTGGAGCGCTGGGCAGAAAATGTCAACAGGTACTACAGCTCCCAGAATACAGTGGGAGATGGAGCAGGGTTGCCTTTGGATAGCCAGGAGCTCTCAGAGCTGGACACACTGTACCAGGCCAGTCTGCTGGCTCCCAGCATGCCCCGGGGCCACCGCGGCGTAAGCCCTCAGCCAGCTGGCAGCAGACCAGGTGAGACCTGCAGGAACTGATTCTGGCTTGACTCTAATGAAGGAAAATATTCATTAGAGCCAAATATTTACTGAAATGTTTTCTTTACTGAGATGCCTCAAATAGTAGAAACTACTTTTGACAATAAAGAAAACCTCAGCAGCACATAACATAATAGAAGCGTTTTCACTGCAAAATCAGCGGCAACTCCCGTCTTACTGGAAGCGTTTCAGATGCACGGCACCTGTGAATACGTTCCACGCAGCTGGTCACAAAACTGTGACTTAACAGCTGGATTAGCCTACATATCTGGGGTTAGTCCCACCTCCCTCCTGCTGCTTCAGAAAGCTTACAGTTAGAATAGACATATGTTACTGTAGAATAATTTAAATGTGTTTGTGTGGGGGGCTTCTGTTATGTCAGAGGTCAAAGGTCACCTGGGGTTAACTTTTGATCCCATGCACATGAACAAAAACCTGTGATTTTTCCCTCCACCCTAAACAATAGTTTTCATTTTGTAACACTTAGCCACTCAGCAAACATGCACATTTGGGCCCCATGTGGGATGTCTCTGGGCAACTATTCAGCCCACAGTGGGAACCACAGTCATTGTGAAATGTAGGACACATGCAGGTTCCATCATTTGGGGCCACGTAGGGTCCCAATAGGGCTTGGCCAGCATATGTGAGCTGCCATTGCGGCCCCACTTTGGCCCATCACTGTGAGACCTTCATGTTTCTGTGGGGCCCTCATGTGCCCCTCATCTCACGGTGGTGCCCTTGCCCACACATGTGGACTTCCTGCTATGACCCCAATGTGGCCCACTGCTGTGGGACCCTCATGTGTGGGCTTCCCACTGTTTATCATTTAATAAAAATAATAATGTATTAGATGTGTATAGAGTTTTTCATTATTCATGCACTCACACATTCACACACTGCCCGTGATGATAATCTACTAATTGGCCAATGCTGCCATTTGTGCCCAACTTGGGCAAGTTGGTCTGAAGGGAACTGGGTTTGAACCTACAACCTTCTGATTACTGAACAGCCCTATCTACCTTTAGGGCTATTTCTGCCTTACCATTACACTCACTAAATATTATAATAGCATTCAAAACTACATATTTTTAAAATGCATCGACTACAAAGACACCCAGTAAACCTGCCGGGGCACACCATGAGTTTAGTGGGCTGTGTCTGGGATAGTATAGGCAGAGCAAACCCACACTTGCTCCAGAGTGAACACACAAGGATCTTGTGTAGGAATGGGTCCAGTATGTCCTTTCCCATGAGGGCCTCTTTTGGATTTAGTTAAGGGAAACCCACAGATATATATGCCCAATTCCATCCCATGCTAAGCCCTTGTGAGGGGACCCTGTGCCAGCCCAATGGACGTTTGCATTTATGCGTTAGCTGTGTTTACTTCTGTGGGCTTCCCACAATGGTATCTGCCCAAAAACAACTCACAGTGGCCCCATGGGTGTGAGCCAATATGGGGAATCCAGCAGTCTGCCATGTTTAATTCCTCAGGGGGATTTCTGTGGGCACGCCATAGTGGTATGTGCCCAAATACTAGCCACAGTGGCCCTGTGGGCGTCAGCTCATAAGCTTTACATTTGTGTGTGTGTGTGTGTGTGTGTGTGTGTGTGTGTGTGTGTGTGTGTGTGTGTGTGTGTGTGTGTGCGTGCGTGCGTCCGTGTGCGTGTGTGTAGGTGTGAGGAGGATGTCAGTAGGATCTGGCCGGTCCAAAACTCCGACAGCTGAGATTGAGAGATGTGCCTACAGAACTCCAGTCACACCTGTGCAGGTATGAACAGAATGATTTTATAAGTGAGGCATTTCCCTAACCCTAAACCAGGGGTAATCATCCTTTGTGAAGCCGAGAGCTACTTCATAGGTACTGAGCCACAAGGGTCTACCAGGTTGATACAATCGTGGCCTTTGAACTAGAATAAGTCAGAGTTACACCAGACTTCATGTGTAATAAAGAATAAAGAAATATGTTGTTTTAAATTTTATATTATTGCATTTGTGATTGAAAAAATGGCAGCAGATTTTATTTGTTTGTTTATGTTGCACTTGTGCTCTTTGGAGAAATGGTCTA
>SSNQ01000305.1:1786982-1797212 GCA_006942095.1 Nothobranchius kuhntae
ATTACTGCAGCAATGCGGCATGGAGTCCATCAGTCTCTGGCACTGCTCAGGTGTTATGAGAGCCCATGTTGCTCTGATAGCGGCCTTCAGCTCTTCTGAATGATTGGGTCTGGTGTATTGCATCTTCCTCTTCACCTCATAACCTTTCTATGGAGGTAAGGTCAGGCGAGCTTGCTGGCCAATCAAGAACAAGGATACCATGGTCCTTAAACCAGGTAATGGTAGCTTTGGTACAATGCATTGTTAATCTACACAACTAGAATTTAACGCTGTTGCTATTTCAGCTTTGTTAAACCCTGAGAAAGATTAAACGAATTGGCAATGAAACTTATATAATCGATAGAAGTTCATACACCAGCTGGCTTGGTCTATATTTAATCAAAAAATTAATATTTAATTTAAGAGATTTAAATTAATAGCAAAAGTTTATTTTAATTCAGAAGATCTAAAGAGATCTTTGCTTCGTTCAATGACCAATATGCACCACTCTGTGTCTTATTTCAAAGAAGAGTCAGGTTTAAAAAGTTAAGAATTTGTTACTAACCATTTAAACTGTGACAATTAAAACAATTTATAAAGGACAATTTATAAAAGCTTCGGTATTAAAACTTGGTATTAAAGCAATCTGTGTTTGGATGTGTGAATGTAGGTCTCAGAAGGTTTTTATCTTAGAGAGAGAAAACGCGTTCTGGGTGAAAGAATTTGGTTTGCAGTTAAGCTAAATTATTTCTTAATAAAAGAGGCATTCAGACGCAATCTGTGTTCTATCTCACCGTTCAGATGACCCTCTGTTCAGATCCGGAGGTCAAGGGAGGATGTTGATCAGCCCCTGGGTACTAGGTCCGGTAGGGAAGACCAGTGGTGCCGACTCTGGTCCTAGAGATGTTGCAGGTGACACAGGTGGATGGTTTGCGTCTGAGCAGATTCTTAGGGAATCTCGTAGCGTCAGCTTGTTGCAGATGGCGTTTCTGTTGAAGCAATTCTATCGGCGTGACAGAAAAGCTTTAGTAGAGGTTTCGAACGGCCGACTTGATCCTCTGGACTCTCGTTGCCACGGAGAGAATTTGGTGAGCTCAAGAACTCAACTTGAAGTGTGGAGTTGGTTTTAAGAGATGGCCGGTAATCTTATTCTAACCAATTAGATTTTGACATGTTAGAGGGAAGGACTTAACATACCTCGGAACACGCCCTCTCAGAGACAGAAAGTTCTGGGTTGTCATGTGACAAAGACATGTGAGTGCAGTTAACCTTAACCTGATTTACTGTGTGCTGCATGATTGTGTATAAGTGCAGATGATCTTCTTGTCACTGTTAAACATTACTGATTATCATAAATAATATTTATTATTAACCAAAGAATAATAATTCATTTCAGTAATTAAATACATTTATAATGAACCTTGATGATTATTTATGAACATTGTAATAGACAGTGAAAAGAGTTTATTAAAAATTATTCTTTTAAATCTTGAAGTGTCCTTCGTCTTGCGGATGGAACAGCAGTCAGATAAAGGCAGTCAGATTATAGGGGTGGTAGACCGACATTCAGTCTCCTGTGATGGATAATCTGTAGATAGATGTACAGCCAGGACAGCTTGACCCAGCTGAGGAAGTGTGACCTTTGGGTCACAAATGAGGCCATTCATGTCGCTACACCAGGTACTGGTAGCTTTTGTACTATGCAAGCGCCAAGTCCTGTTGGAAAATGAAATCTGCATCTCCATAAATTTGGTCACCAGCAGGAAGCTTGAAGTGCTCTAAAACTTCCTAGTAGGCAGCTGTGTTGACCTTTGACCTCAGAAAACACAATAGACCAACACCAGCAGACGACATGGCACCCCAAACCATCACTGACTGAGGAAGCTTTATACTGGACCTCAAGCAACGTGGATTCTGGACCTCTCCTCTCTTCCTCCAGACTCTGGGACCTTAATTTCCAAAGGAAATAAAAATGTACTTTCATCAGAGAACATAACTGTGGACCACTCAGCAGCAGTCTCGTCATTTTTGTCTTTAGCCCAGGTGAGACGCTACTGATGCTGTCTCTTGTTCAAGAGTGGCTTGACACAAGGAACCCGACAGCTGAACTCATGTCTTGCTTACATCTGTGCGTGGTGGTTCTTGATGCACTGACTCCAGCTGCAGTCCGCTCTATGAATTTCCCCCACATTGTTGAATGGGTTTTGTATCACAATCCTCTCCAGGATTTTTTGCTGCAGCAGCAAAAACGACAGCTGTGGGCCTCACACTCAGCTGTTGAATTGAATTGAATTGAATAACTTTTATTTGATGTAGAGGGACAGTGTGCATTAATAAACATTTTACAATGTAAATGTACCCAATTACAGCCAAAAGGCTAATTTCCATTGGTAGTCCCCCTGCCGATTGGCACATAGTATGAAACAACATTTAAAGTTATAAACATTTTAAAAACAATACAAGTAAAACAACATTACATAGAGTACACCCCCCACCCCACACTCACACACATACAAAATGAATCATATTCACTCTAACAATAACACTCATATATTGGTTCTTAAAACTAGTGCTGACAAACTTGAGTGTCAATCAACCGTTACCTTAATTTTATTTTAAATGTACTGTATGTGACAGAGTCTCTTATGTTTTTGGAATTGTATTCCAGACTCTAGCCGCCTCACAGGTGAAAACTGATTGTCCAAAGGAACTTTTCCTGCATGGTATCACACAATCCCCTCTAGCAGCCCCTCGAGTAGCACGTGTTACAGATGATCGAAATTCTACAAGACTACTAAGAGGAGGTGGAGCAAAGCTGTTTTTGATCTTGGACATAAGACAACAGTTTTTAAAAATGACAAGATTGCTCCAGTTTAGGAGCCTATATTTACTAAAGATTGTGCAATGATGAAAGGATCTTGGTTTTTTTATCTAGAATTTTGATAGCCTGTTTATATAAAGATGGTGGAGTTTGCAGAGGCCCAAGCAGGTAAACAATAATTTATGTGAGATATTATGAGAGCAAACGTGTAAATTTTTGCAGCTTCTGTTGACATATGATTTCTAAGGTGCTCAAAATTTACAAGTGTGGAATTTATACATTTGGTTACTTTTTAAACATGTTGTTTAAAAGCCAAGTCACTGTCTAAAATAATACAGAGATATGTGTATTCATTTACATTTTGAATTCTCTGTCCAGAAATATCATTAGGTTCTGAATAAACCTTTTTTGTGTTTTAGTAAAAAACATTGCAAAAGTTTTTGAGAAATTTAGTTGTAAATGACAGCTATTCAACCAGTTTGAGACATTTACCATGACCTTTGTAAGTTGTGCAGCTGCCTCAAAATGATCATCACCTTTAACAAAATTCACGGTATCATTTGCATACATAAGCACTTCACAGCCATGACACACAGATGGTAGGTCGTTAAGTCATTCACTGCCATTGACGACTAAAGTTGTCATTGGCATTTTTTTACTGTTTGGGCATCGGAACGAGCCCCCGCGCTGAGAGAACAAACATCTCAGCTCTGAAGCCAATCTTCATCTTCATCCGCATATGTCTCACGTCACATGATCAGGAAGCAGAAAATCCATGCATTAGGAGATTGTTTTGGGCCGTTCCTGTAAAATAAAGTGAGGCGCAAACCGGAAAATTGTCTGCCGATCACAATTCGACAACGGATTATGAAAGAACGGTTAACGCTCAAAACACACGGATTCTTCCTGATGTAAGAGGTGAGTCTCCTCTTTGGTTTGGTTGTTTTGGCGTCGACATCATCCTAGCGCGCAATGTTCTGTGACTCTTAAAAAAACTGTAAACACTGTGAGAAACGCTGGCAGCGAAGACTTGTAGCGATCAGGAAACAGCTGGCAGTGAATGAGTTAATGTAAAGACTGAATAGAATTGGACCCAAGATTGAGCCCTGTGGTACACCTGTAACAAGATCTTTAAAAGAAGATCTGTTATTTTGTATTTTGACACATTGAGTTCGATTAGTGAGATATGATTTGAACCAGCTGCACGTAAATTGTGAAAAATTTAACTGAACAAATTTAGACTGAAGGATATCATGGTTAACAGTGTCGAACGCTTTTTGTAGATCTGAAAAAACTGCACCAACCACCCCTCCTCTTGTCTATCATAGACTTAACCCTTTCAACAAAGTAAACAGTTGCTGTTTCTGTTGAGTGATGTGCCCTAAAAAGCCATGTTGCATGGGGTGTAAGAGTTGATTAGAATTAAGATGATTAATTAGTTGACCAGCCATTACACCTGCCCTTCAGACACTCTTTCAAAAGTGAAGACTGGTGCAAAGGACTTTGTTTCCTTTGAAATATATTGTTGATGTGATGGAAAACTGGTAGCAATAGCATCTACAGATTCTACAAAATAGTGGTTTAGAGCTTCAGCTACAGCAGCTGAGTCATCTGTTAGTGTCATTAGTTCTCAGTTCTATCTTTTTTCTACTGAGTCTCCTGGTTCTGGTCCAGTCCCAGTTAACATGACTGTCCCTAAATGGATCCTGTCTGCTGCTGAATATGAAGGACCAGAAGAAGAATGGACTTGTATTCCATCTGGTTAAACCGTCTTTCATCTTGTTTCCTGTAGGCTCACGGCTCTGCGTTGTGCGTAGATGATCTCTGCTAAACTCATCAGATCTTTTCTCGTTATCCCTACTACTTGTACACTTTTCTACCACATCCTGTCCTCCCCTAACCTCTCTATTGATGTTCTTGGACACGGGGCTTTTGGAGGTGTTTTGAGTTAGTTGGCCAATTGGAGTGTAACACCAGGGGTCTTCAGTATTGAACCTTTTCACAATGTTCTAATATTCTGAGATACTGAATTTGGAATATTCATTAGTTATCAGTTATAATCATCAAAATTAAAGAAATTAACATTTGTAATATCAGTCTGTGTGTAATGAATGAATCCAATATACAAGTTAAACCTATTTAATGAATTTACTGAATTTACTTTGTTGTAATTTTCTAATTTTATGACCAGCGCCTGTATAGTTGGTGTAAAAGTTTATAAATTAGGACCCACATGAATTAGTTAGTCTTGTAATTGGTAGGTTGTCGGGTCAGTTTCGGGCTCTGTCCGTGTCAGTTGTGGTGTCCTTGGGCAAGACACTTCACCCTCCTTCCTGCTAGTTGTGGTCGGAGGGACTGGTGTCCTCGTCTCCATCATGTGCCACCAAGTCACCAAGACTTGAAACGGTAAATTAGCAAATGGCCTGTATTCATATAGCAGCCTAGAGTCCTCAGAAAAGCCCAAGGTGCTTTACAACACAACCGTGACTCACACGCTGGTGGTGGTGAGCTACATCGTAGCTACAACTACCCTGGGACACACTGATGGAAGCCACCCGTCCCTCTGGCCACCACTAGCAGGATGGAGGTTGTCTTGCTCAAGGATACAGTGACTGTGTCAGACTAAGTGGGGCTTGAACTTGCAACTTGTGAAAATCATTCATAAATTTTAAATAAACCCAACAAACATGACAGAAGGGTGACTCACATCCTTTGTCTTGTGGCTGGTAATAGATGAAAATCCTTTTTAAGAACAGAGAGTAAAAACCATCAGCTAATCTGTTTAAGGCCTTTTCAGGGTTTCCTACAAAAACCACTTCCTGTTTCTCTGCAGCCGCCTGCAGGTGAAGACGAGAGCTACAGCGCTGAAAACCTGCGGCGTCTCGCGCGCAGCCTGAGTGGTACCGTCATCGGGTCAAGACCTCGGAACCCTCCGCATGGCTGTGTATGTCACACACACACACACACACACACACACACTTCTGTTTGTGCTCGTCTCTAAGCACCAGCGTAGCAGTCAGGAAGGGTGAAACTGTACAAACGGGAATAGAAGAAGTAGAAGAAATGACTTTTTCTATAGCACCTCTCCAGATACAAATCACAAGAATAAAAATTAAAAAATTTTCTAAAAATAAACCGTTTTCATTATCCCGGAGAATTTGGTTGCTTTTGATGAGCTCGGGTTGAACTAATTCAGACTCCTGATTTTAACCCATCTAAAGGAGAGATCAGAAGTTACCCAAACAGCTGCTGAACATGATTTTATGTCTGAGGTGGACAGACCGGAGGAGGGAGATGTTTCAGCCCCCAGGACCTGCCTCAGACTTAAACCTTTATCAGCAGTTTAGTGTCTGACCCGGTCCGACCCAGCTGCTGCAGCAACAGTCGCACTCTCCAGCTCCTTCTCTGGAGCTCCTGCTCAGGAGTCTGGATCATCATTGTATTACCTCTAGGAATATCGTGTCCTGGATCAGCGTATTAAAACAAAGATCTAGCCAGAGGCGTACGGTCCACCCAGGGCTGATGATCACTCTACCTGTTCTTGCATGAGCAGACCCGTCCAGACATTCCTCTGTAGGTCACAACCAGGTAACAGGTGTATTAGCTCACCTACTTTTCATTCGTCCTGTGTGGAGAGCAACAAGCAAATAGAGACTGGAGGTTCCTCCTCTTGTGCACTTCATGTGCTTTTTCATCTTCCTTCCTATCATTTCAACATTTTTACCTTTTCATCTTCTTCATGTTTCATCCTACAGGATCCCTCCCTCTCCAGACCCCCCCTCAGTTACTCAGACCTTCATTCCTCCCTCCATCACCCCTCCACCTCCTCCACAGCACATCACTCCTTCCACCAACTCCACGGCCCCCCAGCTCCACTGCACCCCCACACGCAGCCATCACGGCCCCCCAGCTCAGGGTTCTCCTCCCGGGGACACTCAGGTAACCCACCATCCCTCCACACCACTCCTTCATGTCATCCACCGGTTTGGTTTTGAACCTTTTGTTAGAAACAAAACTTCTGACATGTTGATTATTTATTTCATTAATTAGTTTTTTAATTATTTATTTTCCCTCTGGGAACACAAAAGAGTGTTTAGAATAGAAAGTGGTCCTGAAGGTTTAGATGATCTGTTTATCAGATGCAAACAGAAACAAAACGACACCAGAACCAGGAGGTGACTAATTGTTGCCTTACCCCCCTACAGGAGCCCCGAGGCCCCCCCAGCAGCAGTTTCTGGTTGTGTGTAACAGGAGTCCACCTCCCTCGGCTCTCCACAGTGTCGCCCTGAGCTACAGCACTCTTCCTCGGGCTCCCCATCACACTCCTCCTCCCTCCTCCTCCTGCAATTCCTCCCTCCCCAGACCCAGAGCTGGTCCTGCTCCCCCTCCAGGTCTACAGAGACTCTACGCCACTCTGGCCCCCCATCATCTCTCCATAAACACCTCCAGCACCAACAGGCACCAGCGCCAGGCATCTCTGCCAGGGAGAGCCAGCGGGAGCGTCGCCTATGCTCCACAGCGCTCCGGAGGACAGGGAGATGGATCTCAACCGCTCCGCCTAGATATGCCCCCAGAGACCGACTGGCGGCGCGAAGCCGACTTCAGAAACAGTCCGTACAGCTTGGTTCGGTGCCATCCGCCCCCTCAGCGGTCCAGCAGAGACCCCTACAGAGACCCCCAGGTCTGTTCGCTCTGCCAGCATCTTCCCGCTGAGCCGTCATGCCCGTTCTGCTCATCCTGCAGAACCCGTCTGTCCAGGCTTCGTCTCAGCAGCAAATGATGGACTCACTGCGGTGTAGGCTGATAAGCTTCAGAGGAGCTAGAGCCTCTGACCCAAAGCTGACCTACGGACAGAACTCAGAGATGAGTCTCTGCTGAATGGAGACGCAGACAGTTGGACTGGTGGGTCAGAATAGTCGGACTCAGAGAACTGCAACGATGTGTCAGATTTTGATTTTGATTCAAATTAAAATGAGATCATCTAGAAATGAAAAGGCTCCTAACCCAATCTGATGATGTCATTAACACAAATAATCAATCCTAGTTTATCTCAGTATTTATTTGAAATGTAACTTAAACTGTTAGGAGACTGAAACGGAAAGAGAACATCCTGATATTTGATCTGTTTCAGCCTCTGCAGCAGCAAAAACGACAGCTGTGAGCCTCATGCTCAGCTGTTTCTGAGTCTCCTGGTTCTGGTCCAGTCCCAGTTAACATGACTGTCCCTAAATGGATCCTGTCTGCTGCTGAATATGAAGGACCAGAAGAAGAATGGACTTCCTGTATTCTGTCTGGTTAAACCGTCTTTTATCTTGTTTCCTGCAGGCTCGCGGCTCTGCGTTGTGCGTAGATGATCTCTGCTGAACTCACCAGATCTTTTCTCGTCTTGTTTGGGATGTGCCGCCTTTAGATTCAAATTGAAGCTTTATTTTAACAAGAGTTGCCGCTAATATTTAGCATGATGTTTATTCTAGCCTGGATGTTTTGTTCTTAGGGCGATGCCTCTGCTGCTCCCAGCTCTGATTTAGTGCACTTTAGAAGTGTTAATAGTAGGTTTATTGTTGGCTTCCTGAGGTCTCCTGTCCCTTCCTGGGAACAGTTTCTGGTTAAACGATGAAGGAATATTAAAACCACACAAGTCCTAGTCCCATCTTCTCACACCCCACATACCTGGGCCCTCATTTATCAAACATTTGTAGAAACTGTCCTAAATTCCTTCCTACGCATAAAATTTTGAATTTTCATATGAACAGTCAAACTCCAGATTTATGAAACATGCAGTGACCTCTTACGCACGTTCCTCTGCAACCGTCTGATGATAAATCCCACCTGTGCGTACCCAGGTGCTCGTTCTCAGTCATTTACATACAGTAACGCCCTCAATTAACATATTTGGTCAAGCTGCATCCTCTGCAATTTAGGGAATAGGGAGCCTAAGTCTCCTCCCTTTCCGGTTGGCTCATGGGTTTCTGGAAGAACGAA
The DNA here is from genome assembly GCA_006942095.1 of Nothobranchius kuhntae. Lineage (NCBI taxonomy): Eukaryota > Metazoa > Chordata > Actinopteri > Cyprinodontiformes > Nothobranchiidae > Nothobranchius > Nothobranchius kuhntae. The sequence continues at coordinate 1,795,765 of SSNQ01000305.1, forward strand.
AAAATGAATGCAAGGCAACGGGGCTAAAAGAGCTACTTTCTAATCCGCTTTGCCTTAGACCAGGGGTGTCAAACTCATTTTAGCTCAGGGGCCACATTGAGGGAAATCTAGTCCCAAGTGGGCCGGACCAGTAAAAAAAAAAAAAACTTCAGATTGTTTTCTTTGTTTTAATACAATCAATATGAAACAAGGCTGGAGCCCGAGGACAGTGTAGTACAAGTACAACGCCTGAAGTGTACTTGAAAATTTGAAAAAAAAAATCTAAAAATCAATAAATAAAAAATAATTCCTTAGTGATTCAAAGAGCTCACAGATCACATGGCGAGATCAGTTTCATGCAGCACTTAAAGTATATTTGACTCATTTTACTTTACATCTTTTAGCTTTCACCAGCACATCAACATCAGAAGTTACATCCTGAGTGGCAGCCAACTTCAGGATGCGATTCAAGTTCTTGTGTGAGCCTTGAGCGCAGCTTTGTTTTATTTATACTCATTACAGAGAAAACTTGCACACAAAGATAAGTTTATTTTCACTCTACATTGTAAAGTATGAAAATAGTTTTCACAACCATCTCGCGGGCCGGATTTAACCCGCTCGCGGGCCGCATATTCGACACCCCTGCCTTAGACCCTGGATTTCACATGTTGTACTTATATTTAAATGAAAACTAATGATGGGTGTTTCGACCACACCAGTCACGTACTTTGAGATTTATCAGCTTGTAAAAGTTCGTAATTAGCATGACTACACATCAGACATCGGCATGTTGCATATGAGTCTTCTGCTGATGAGACTATTTCTTCTGTCAGTGGAAGGACCAGGTGAGCTGTTGCTTTAGTTCCTAGAAACTTGTGCCTGGACTGTAGTGACCTCGTCGTCGTCGTCTTCCTCCGCTTATCCGGGTCCGGGTCGCGGGGGCAGCATCCCAACTAGGGAGCTCCAGGCCGTCCTCTCCCCGGCCTTCGCCACCAGCTCCTCCGGCAGGACCCCAAGGCGTTCCCGGACCAGATTGGAAATGTAACCTCTCCAACGTGTCCTGGGTCGACCCGGGGGCCTCCTGCTGGCAGGACATGCCCGAAACACCTCCCCAGGGAGGCGTTCAGGAGGCATCCTGACCAGATGCCCAAACCACCTCAACTGGCTCCTTTCGATCCGGAGGAGCAGCGGTTCTACTCCGAGTCCCTCCCGAATGTCCGAGTTCCTCACCCTATCTCTAAGGCTGAGCCCGGCCACCCTACGGAGGAAACTCATTTCGGCCGCTTGTATCCGTGATCTCGTTCTTTTGGTCATTACCCAAAGCTCATGACCATAGGTGAGGATTGGGACGTAGATCGACCGGTAAATCGAGAGCCTGGCTTTCTGGCTCAGCTCCCTCTTCACCACGACAGATCGGCTCAGCGTCCGCATCACTGCAGACGCCGAACCAATCCACCTGTCGATCTCTC
>SSNQ01000305.1:1797223-1821895 GCA_006942095.1 Nothobranchius kuhntae
CTGTTATTTATAATTTTATAATAAGTTAATAAATACACTAAACCCACAGTACGTGATAGAAAATAAGATTTATAAAGTCTGAATATGTTTTCCCACAGCTCAGCTCTGTTAAATAAGCAGATGGCTGCTTAAGCTGGACAATATATAAGAAAGTGTTCACAGCTAACTAATCTTTTATTTAAAAAAGAATATTAATTTTTATTTTAATATTTAATTTCTAAGGTTTGGATGTCTGTGAACATTACATATTTTTCTGATTAGTGTAAAAAAGGTAATACCATGCAAGATATTCTTAATAACAGGTCTGGATGTGGTTCGGTCTGAGGTATAAAACTGTGCCCTGGGCCTAAAGCCCTACAGATAGATTTAGTTTCTATAAACACCAGCAACAAATAAACAACAGCTGGAATCTGCTTTGTTCCTTAAATTGAATCACGTAGTTTAGTGAGTTCTGCACGCTCATACGTTCAACAGCGTCTTAGCCAGCTGATTGGTTCTTTTGGTAGATCAGTTCATTTGGCGCCAGTTATGTGTCTGCATACCCCTCCGAAAGTAAGTCGTGCCCCTGATTGGATTCATGTGGTTTATCTGTCGCTCCACAAAGGGTCCCAAATCACTCCAGAAGATCTCCTTCAGGGAGATCAGTGTGCCCACGAAGGACGCGTTCCCTCCAGAGATCACGCTCTGTCAAATCCTCCAATAACAGGAAGACAAAACAATCTTTCATAGCGCTTCTCACGCAAAATCACGTGGCGCTTCGCAAGAACAATACAATTTAAAAAAAATTAATGAAAATATTTAAAAAGATTAACACCATCATAAAAGTGAGAAGTGTAATAATTGTGATTACAAAATAACAGGAAATCAGCCATTCTACGATGTCAGATTCCCGTCAGTCACGGGTGTTTTAGCACCAATTCTGTGACCGCCATTTTTACACCAAAATAAACATTTATTAGGTAAAATAATTTGTGGATGATGAACATGTTGACTGAGACCTCTGCTATTGTAGATCCCCCGTTCTACCACTAGAATCTGTTCGTAAGCATGGTCTGAGCTCTTATATTTAGGAACATTTCTGAGCACAAGTACAAATTGGTAAATACCACACAATGTNGTGAAATTGTCCTTATGCTCGAATTATGCACAGATCTGTTATTAAGCATGGTTGATAAATGAGGGCCCTGATGTTACAGATCTGATCTGAAAGTAAAAGTTGCATTAATGTTAGTTCCTCCTCTAATGCTACCGAAGCTAAACTCCAAACTTCCCCTTAGTTCAAGTTTGTTTCAGATCAAACAGTGATGTTTTCATTGTGTCAGAGTTTCTTTAGTTTTTGCTTTCTGCTTTGCCAGATATTCTGTTGAGTTTTGGAATATTTTTGATGCTTATTTTTCTACATTGTCCACTAAACTGAGACGATACGATGATTAAAACATTTGAAGCTCCAGCATGTCTCCGGTGATGATTCAGCTCCTGTCTGACTTTGTTTTTGGATTTCGGGGGTCTCATTTATCACACATTGCGTAGAATCCTTACTAAAACCGTACTTAAGCTCAGCAAAAAAATTTACTCACGCCAAGTAGGTTTGTGATCTATCAAACATGGAGTACGCACAGCTGCACGCAATCTTCGCTTCATAAATTATTTTGTTACGAGCCTCTTCTGGGACACAACATTGTTGGCTTGGCAGTCAACTAGGGTTGTGTTGAAAATAGTCGATTCTCATAAATACCGTATTTTCCAGACTATAAGTCACACTTTTTTTTTTTCATAGCTGGCCGGTCCTGTGACTTATACTCCGGAGCGACTTATATACCAAATTATGTATACCGCGGTGCAGCGGGCCGACTCCGGACCAGAATGAGCTCTCCTGCCCCGCCATCACCTGCTGGAGGCTGTTGCTCCTCCACATTACATCACCTGCTGGACACGTCTGCTCCTTCACCACGCCATCACCTGCTGGAGACCGTTGCGAGCTTGGCCTCGCTCCGGGTCCACCTGGAGCACCAGCACTCCTACCGCTCTCTGGATGTGACGTCTGGGGGATTCAATCGATTTGTGTATCAGTCTTTGGACTGTGGGAGGAAGCTGGAGTACCCGGAGGGAGCCCACGCATGCACAAGAAGAAAGATCAGTGAAGCGAATCCAGGACCTTCTTACTGCAAGGCAACAGCTCTAACCACTACGCCACTGTCCTAACGGAAAGAACAACATCCAGGTTGAATCTCAGGTACAGAAGTAATTTCAAAGTAGTAACTGTTATTTTAGAAGTGAGAAACTGAGTAGTTAAACATACGACTTTACTTAAAAGTAACTATTAATATAATGAGTAACTACGTTTTGAGTAACACCGCCTTTTGTCCTCGCTGATATTTTTGTAAGTACAACCGGAAGTGACTTTGTGGTTTATTTTGTAAGGGTGGACCGGTTGTAGCTATTCGTGTTGCTAGGTTATTGTCGATGACATCATGAGGCTTTCGCGTCTCCATCTGCGACATGACTCTTTTTCTCGTTAACGGTCACTCCGGAGGTTTGTTTCACCGGAACCGAGAAGCTTCAGTCGGTAAGAACGACTCTCTTAACCCGCTTCCTCCTCCGCGGCGCTTCGGGCTGCTTTTCTCTGAGCTAACCGTTAGCAGCTGCCAGGTAAGCGGATCGGAGCGAGGACAGGATGACCTGTTACTCATCTAATGATGGAGCAGATGAAACCGGAGAAAATCACGGTTAATGGTCGGTCCTGCTGGCTTTAATCGGTACGTTCTGAAGGAGAAATGTCACATTGTCCACTGAGAGTTAGCGTCTATGAATTATTTCACAGAGCGGGTTCCCATAAGGTGGTTTCTGTGCTGCATGCTTGTATCCGTTTTATTGGGTTGTGAAGTAATAAGAATGTGTTAGATGTTCTGTTGAGTTCATAAAGAGCAGCTGCTCCATGAATCAATGCAGATTTACTTCTGTCAGTATTTGTTTTCCTCGTCTAATCCTGGAATTCCCTCCCTATAATCTGCATTTTAATCCATTCTAATTTATTCTTGTTCCATAACTGTTTAATGCCGGTTTGTGGACTTTAGCTGCTTTTTACTCCGTTTCAGTCTTGATTCCTGAAAACCTTTAGAGTATTTTTTTTTTAGTTTCAGAAAATGCTCTAACTCAAGGGATGAGCCAGAGTTTCATCACGGCTCAGACAGCTAACTGGCAGCTTTCTCTAGATTTACTGACTTTATTATTTAAAGTGTGAACATGCTGGAGCTTCTGTGGGTTATCGGGGGTTCTACAGGGTTACATTTGGGCCCAGTTCACAAGGCTAAGTGATTGTGCCGACTTTTGACTTGATTCCACTCTTCTGACAACCTTAAGACCCTAAGTTTGGGTCTTGTTACCAGCAGAGACTCAGTGTGTTACTATTCCTCTAGCTAAGTATAAGAAAAACACTGTTTGGTTCTAGCAGCAATCAGGGGAACCTCTGGTGGTAGTTGGGTATCTGCTGAAGGATGAAGCTCAGATCCTGAATCAGGATTTGTCGGGTTTCTTAAAAACCTTCAGATCATCTAAACAGTTGGCCTCATACATCTTCTTTGAGGTGTGTTTTCTGTGATGTTCTATTAGAAGGACTGACTGAGAGAAAAATCAGCCCCTCCCCCTCTCTCTGTGTCTCAGGTATAAAGTGATGCAGCAGAAGTTGTGTTCTACAAGTTCTGGTTCCTTCCTGCTGGAGAGGAACGGTCAGGCCTGTGGGGCTGTCACCGACTCAGTCTCTTTTTGTGATCTCCCCTTCCGCTGCCCCCGATGTGGTGAGAAGGAGCGTTTCCGCAGCTTGGCCTCGCTCCGGGCCCACCTGGAGCACCAGCACTCCTACCGCTCTCTGGATGTGACGTCTGGGGGATTCAGCATTACAGGAAAACTCCCAGATCCGCTGACCTCTGCCTTTCCCTGGCAGGACATGAGTCTCCCAACTCGCAGGGGGCAGCAGAGTGCCGTAAGGCCGCCACACCTTCGCTCCCTTAGTGACAGCAGGGACAGCGGTTACCTGCACTCCTACAGCTCTGTGAGGAGGCGCACTCAGAGTGTTGGGGTGGGCACACAGGCAGAGGAGGAGGAGGAGGAGGAGGATGAAAGAAGCAGAAATGAGCAGGACATCAAGCTGTCCAACAAAAGGTCAGACACAGGCCATCAATACCACAACCACCATCACTTCCTGTTCTCTGCTCCAGCTTCCTTCAGCCCAGACCCACACCAGGAGCCAGACCCAAACCTGGAGCTGGTTGGTAAGTCTCACGGTCCCAACACATTCACCGCTTGACCCGTGACGTTAAATCTTGTTTCCTCCAGCTCAGAGCTCCTTCTCTGGCGTGGAGACTGCGGCGGCCTCAGCGGCGGTGCGGCGGCGGCTGGCCCGGATCCTGAGAGCGGCAGACAGCACCATGCAGCGCCGGCTGGCCCAGCTCAGCACGGAGCTGGCCAGAACCGACACGGAGCTGCTGTGTGAGCGTGCCCACTCGCAGCACCTGGCCCAGGAACGCCAGGAAGTAGCAGACCGGGAGCGGTCTTTGAGCCGGCAGGTGGACGTCGCCGTCATGGTGATCGCAGCGCTGAAGGAGCAGCTCAACGCCTCAGAGAACGAGCTGGAGCGCCGGGAGAGGTGAGCGTCTCTGGAGCTGCTGCCTGCTGGTAGACCTGGTATTTATCTGCTTCATTTTGGACTTTCAGAGAGGTTCTGACCATCCAGATGTTCCTGGAGGCAGCAGCTCGACAGGAGACGAGTGGAAAAGTCCGGATCCAGCGTTTCATCGAGAACCTGTTGGGTCGCATTGCTCTGGCTGAGAAGCTGGTGGAGTATTACCAGGTGAACAGCAGCCAGCCTCGGTGTAACCACTACAAGGTACAGCAGCCAGCGCGGTGGTTGTGATCCGTTTGCTTATAGATTCTGGATCAAAGTCGGGTTTTTGTGTACATTTGACCCATTTTTAGTTGAGTGTGTTTTTATAAACGTTGTTTTTTTTCTCATTCTGCTCATTTTGCATCGATCCAAAGTTAAAGTTGTTTTCTTTTAGCAGCAGAGTGATAACGGACCTCACAGAATCACGAAAAGCAGGTGAGTCCAAACCCCTCCAGATCTCTGTGCTCTGTCTTTAGCTCCTGTTAGTCCGAGGATCCTCGTGTCGGTCTTGTTTTCATCTTGTTGTCACGTTTAGTTCCTGACTGACCCCTGCTGCACACTGGAAGCGTCAGCGGCGTGGAAAGGTTTACTCGCGACTGTCGCTGCTCTCCAGTGCACACCAGGAAAGTCCCAGCTGCGAAGCGGCTTCACCGCTGTGCTCCTCGCTCGACTCCCTCGTGTTTATGCCATCCACCATTAAAAATCGATTTGGTTCAGATTCTCAAGAATTAGAATCGATTAATGTGATTTAATAAGTCGCATTTTGGGGGGAAATTGAGACCAAGCGTTTCACATTGCAAGACAAGTACCGGTAACAATAACAGAATAAACAACCAGGGCGCAGCAGCGCGCCACGGTCTCCAGCAGAGGATGGCGGTGTTTCAAACCCTCCCAACGGGCGGGTAGAGCGCCCGAGGCACCCCGCCACAGGCTGCAGCAGGTGATAATGGTGTTTGAAACCCTCCCAGCGGGGCAGAGGAGCTGAAACCTGGACCGGAGCCGGCCCACAGCAGCGCGCAACGGTCTCCAGCAGGTGATGGCGGGGCAGGAGAGCTCATTCCTGGCCCGGAGTCGGCCCGCAGCACCGCGGTATACATAATTTGGTATATAAGTCGCTCCGGAGTATAAGTCGCAGGACCGGCCAGACTATGAAAAAAAGTGCGACTTATAGTCCGGAAAATACGGTATTTTTGAGAATCGACTATTTTCAACACAACCCTAGTTAACTGCCAACAATGTTGTGTCCCAGAAGAGGCTCGTAACAAAAATAGAACCTGACCCTTCCTTTGGCGGCGTGGAGCGGCGTGCTGCTTCTGAAAGTCGCCGCGTCGCAGCTCTTTAAGTCACCCCCATAGAATATAATGGATTGTGTCTGAAGCAGTGGCGTTCCACGCTGATGCTTCCAGTGTGCAGAAAGCTTTAGCGTGTAAAACGCCTCATCAGAGTCGCAGCCTGAATCTGGACCTCAGCCCGGTTCAAACAGCAGGATACATGAGTTCTCTAGAAACATGATAAATGATACGTGTGTGTGTGTGTGTGTGTGCGTGTGTGTGTGTGCCAGCTTTCGGAGCCCGTTGTCCGAGTTTTGGTGACTTCAGATACTAAACTAAACTGAAACAATCTTAACTAAAGAAGCAGGAAGTAGGAAAGAGCAGGAGCACCCTGAGTGGAGAACCGGGCCGCAGATTCCTGTAGATCAGTTGCTGTGGTTCCAGTTCTGTGGCTGAAGCTGTCCCTGGTGTTCGCAGGTCAGCAGGAGGTCAGCTGTTCCCGTCTGGTCTCTATGACAACAGAGCCCAGTCCTCCCAGTTTGGTCCTTCCTTCTCCAAAGCTGGTTTGGATCGGGAATGGGAGCGCCGGGAGCGCTTGGCCCAGTCTTCCAGGCTGTTCTGTCGGCCCGAGCACAGAGACGACATCTGGAACCGCCAACGGCGCCGGTCCACTGGATACGAGGCATAGAACTTTAGAGAACCGGGTGAAGCGGTTATTCCAGAGTGTTCATGTGAGGGAAGTTCTGTTCATCGGGAACCCAGAGTTCTTCTACGGTCTGCTGTTGGCTCTGTTTCCAGATGATAATCTATGAGGCTTTACTTCTGTTTGGGACAGATTGTAGACAACATCCACAAGTGGAGCACAGGTCTCCTCCAACGCCACACCTAATGTCATCATCCTCCTCTGATCCAAATGAAACCTGAAATCAACCATTCACTAGGTGGTAACCGAGTCAGGATCTGCCACGGATTCTTAGTCTGGATTAAATCCCGGATGGGTGAGTGGCGCCTTTAACTGTCAGCACAAACACAATGACCCCAACGGTATCCTGATACCTTCCTGTACAAACCGACCGTCCGGTGGGTTACTGTCTGAGCTGGACCCAGGAGATGTCTCAAGCTGTCCAACAAACACGAGGGACTTTTGGCTCAATGTCCTTCAGTCGGTCCCGTGGAAAACAGCCCTAGCTGCAGGTTCGGTTCTGTTTCAGATCAGGTTTCTTATCCAGCCTGGGTCCGGTACTGATCCACCAAGGGGAGCCAGGGCGAGATGAGAAACTAGGTTCAGGAGGTTCTTGAGGGCCAAATCAGCATGAATCCGCTGCATAAAATAGTCCCACCCACCAGCTGTTCCCCCCTGCTCCTGTACCGGACCTAAAGGCATTCCCACCATTCCTTCGTGTGCCGATGAATCCGTTTTCTGCCCAGTCAGGACAGCTTTTACCTGCAGGATGAGTTTGGGTTAGAGGTGAGCTCAGGCCAAGGAGATGTGCTCTTTTAGGTGTTTAACTCCTTCACACACTAACGGGGGAGGTGACCAGCCCCACGCTGCTCCCAACACACACCCGCAGTAAATAAACGGTCTGACCACCAGAACCAGAACCCTTAGGTTTGCCTCTGATGAGAATGTAAATGTCCCAGACCGTGTCTGTTGTGAACACGTCTTTGCTGTCATTGGTTAAGTTGTTTTTATCTATTTGATATAAACATTTGTACTCGTGGTCCAGTGGAAGCAGCAGTTTCCCTCCTCTGTGGGGTTTTTATTCATCAGCTTGTTTCTGAGTCACTTCTCTACAGTGGCTTCTCTGATATCATGTTGAGGATTTCCTGCTGAAAAACATGTTTAATCAGTCAGTCAGAGTAAATGTTTCATTAGTGTCATAAAGCAGGAGCTGAGCTGGGTGGAGGTTGTTTCAGGGTACGGTACCACGGTACTATAGTTAATGCTGTTATTACCTAGGTTATAAACACTTTATGACCCGTTAATAGTAAGTCAAAAGGACCTGATCTATGAGATGTCTGTAAACTAAATAATAAACACAGGGTTTCCCCCAGCGCTTTATAAGCCTGGCGGGCTTATAAAGCCCCGCCCGACCCTACCGTGTCCGCTGACACGAATGGCGCAGCGAAACTAGAGCCCTCCGTCAGCTGTACCCAGGTAACACAACACCCCCCCCCCCCAAAAAAAAGCCGCCAGGCTTAACTCACCTAAACCCAGAAACAGTTTAATAAGTATTAATAAAGCCTGTAGACCAGGGGTGTCAAACTCATTTTAGCTCAGGGGCCACATTGAGGGAAATCTAGTCCCAAGTGGGCCGGACCAATAAATTAAAAACAACTTCAGATTGTTTTCTTTGTTTTAATACAATCAATATAAAACAAGGCTGGAGCCTGAGGACAGTGTATCCAAAATAGTACAAGTACAACACCTGAAGTGTACTTGAAAATTTGAAGAAAAAAAAATAAATCAATAAATAAAAAAAACATTCCTTAGCGATTCAAAGAGCTTACAGATCACATGGCTAGATCAGTTTCATGCAGCACTTAAAATATATTTGACTCATTTTACATTACATCTTTTAGCTTTCACCAGCACATCAATATCAGAAGTCACATCCTGAGTGGCGGCCAACTTCAGGATGTGATTCAAGTTCTTGTGTGAGCCTTGAGCGCAGCTTTGTTTTATTTATACTCATTACAGAGAAAACTTGCTCACAAAGATAAGTTTTATTTTCACTCTACATTGTAAAGTATGAAAATAAAGTCGACACAACCATCTCGCGGGCCGCATGTTTGACACCCCTGCTGTAGACTGTAAAGATTAATGGTTAATCCAGGATCTCACTGGACTGTGACTGATGGAGACAGATTACAGACCGTCTGAGCGTGGTTCCTAAAGGTTTTGGGTCTATGGCATGCCATTGTGTGTTTTATGGGTTTGCATTGACCTTTATAGTACATTGGGAGATGTTACTCAGCTGTTACTGTTTTGCTTCAAATCCAGAGCAAACAAAGTGAAGCGTTTTTATTAGGGCCGGGACTTTAACGCGTTAATTATGATAAATAAATTAGAAAAAAATCAAGTGTTAAAAAATTCACACATTTAGTTGCAGCTTGCATTTCGAGCAAGGTGGAACCTTTGTCATTGCACGACTTCCTCGTAGACTGAATATCACTGACGCACACAACAATGCACAGTGCTAATGGCTACTAATGGAATAAATACAGAAAAAACAAATTATTTGATCTCGTCTGAAACAGTTCTCAGTAAAATTGACATATTTAAACTCTGTTTCTACAAAACTCGTATAACTACTGTTCTGTGTTTGGGCAGAAATCAGCCTTTTGTTATCTGTGGTTTCTTTTTCTGCATTTTTGTGGGTTTTATGTTTGACCAGAAGAAACCTGCAGCTGCCACTGCTCTACTGCTCCTCCTACTACAGCGTCGTGTTTCTGTGATGGCATGCTTCATATGTAGCAAAACGGTAAAGTATTTATAAGCTCCTGTTATTCTGTAAGTGTTTTGTAGCAGAGAAAGGTCTATTTTGATTGTTTATGAAGGAAAGTTGCACTAATACGAGAGTTTGGATTTATGCGGTTGTAGCTGACAATCAGCTGGGTTTATGCACCAGTAGCAACGTTAGCATCTCCCCTGAAGGAAGGAAAGGAAAGAGTTCAGTGTTAGATTCAGACACCTTCGGTGGAGAACAAAGCCGTTTCCATGTTGTGTAGACGAGTTAGTGGGTATTCCTGAGTTCATGGCGTTTGTCTGTAGGGGTTTCTATTAAAGAAATAATCTCTAGTTTTGTGCCTTTCCTTGACAACTCTGTAGTCTGTAACTCACTGTGCAAAATGCAATACTATAAACAGCTGGAGCAACATGTGGTGAAAGCTGTCAGTTTGTGAAGCCCAACCATTAAAGAGCAAACATGTTGCCAACATTCCTGTTGTCGGGTCCTGTTTGTCATCAATACAAACCTGGAAAACTTTATTCCACAGGAGAAGTAAATCTTTAAATAAAATGAATAAACCAATCATTGTTACATTTATTTTGACTTTAATCTTTATGAAAGGCATCATAAAGCCATTTTTTTCATGTTTTATTGAATTAACTTGATTTAGGTAATAAACTGAATCTTCATCCGAGCCTGAAAGGACTAACCCCGGCTTTCCACTGGCCGTGGAAGCGGTCACAGAATGTAATAGTGGCGTTCTGCCCGCAAGCTCGTTCCCAATCGCAAACAATTTTGATGCGAAATGGGAATGAAAGTGTTCCACACAGCTGATCCTGTGACGTCACGAAATCACGGGAGAATTGCAACACCACACGTGATTTTAGAAATTCACACACAATATTAATATGTGTGTGTGTGTGTCTGCTCTGTCTTCTCGATCCCCAGTGAGTCGTGGAGGATGGCTGCTTATACTGAGCCAGGATTCTCTGGAGGTTTCTTCCTGTTAAAAGGGAGTTTTCCTCTCCACTGTCGCTGCATGCTTGCTTAGTATGAGGATTGCTGTATAGTCACTGACACTAGTCAGTGACTTGATGCAATTTACTGGGTTCCTTATTTAGTAAACATTATTTCTGATTGGCTTAATGAACTGACCTGAATTGGAATGTTTATTATGTGAAGTGCCTTGAGACGACTCTTGTCGTGATTTGGCGCTATATAAATAAAATTGAATTGAATTGCGTCATCAACCGCAATGCATGTCGAGAGTCTGGTCTCTGTGATACTTTAAAAAAAAAAAACTTTAACAACTTTCAAACAAACAACCAAACAATTATTTGAAATAATTCTACATTCGTTGCTGCTTTGTCTAAAAGTTTCAGAGCATTAACTAATCATCCTAAAATTAACTACTTTCATTAAAAAAAACATATTTTCAGAAAAGGCACTTGAGTCTTTCTTCCCGCAGCAATGGATTGTGGGTAATACCCCTCACCCGAGTCAGCAGCGATGCGGACTTGGGTGAAGTTCAGATCAAGGGTGTAAAAGGGGTGTGATCAACTTCTACATTTGAGAATCGAGACACCCTACAGACTCACACCCCTGGTCGAGATCGCGCAGTTGAAGGGTGGAAGTGTGAGGATAGCATGCCCTCGCACCTGGGCGGTGTGTGTGTGTGTGTGGGGGGGGTGTTAGCCTTTGGTTACAGTCGTTGTTTTGGACACTGCCAAGTGTCTTGAACAGCCTTTGTTCAGAGAGAGTTTGCTGCATAGGCTAACTGCTAAGTTAAGGTTAGGTTAACAGATAAACTGGTATTTTGTTGGAAGAACACAGTCAAGTGACCTTAGATCCACATTTCATTCCAGGAACAAATGATTTAGGTTTCATTTAAAAAGTGTGTTCCCTAAACTACCAACATCAGATTCCAGTCCTGAGTGTAGACAAGACTTTCTGCAGCAGCTCTTAGAGCCTTGTTTGATTTGCTGTTCAGTTCTGAATCTAGCTTAAAACATCGATGTAAAGTCCTGGGGCCTCATTCATGAAGCTTGCTTACGCACAAAATGGGGTGGGACAACTGCATGAACAACTTTCCACGCAATCTTTGGGTTTTATAAAGGAAACTTAGCAGAAAAATGTGGCAACTTTAAGTTGACCAAGGACCTGGCTTACGCACATGGGGAGCACCTGCAGTGCTGCTGCTGAGAAGATACATTATTAATTCCAGCAGCATTATCACTTCTACCCCCCCCCCCCCCCCCCCCCCCACCCTCACCCCCCACCCACACACACACACACACACACACACACACACAGAGTCTGAAGAGCAGGATATGGAATGAGACAAAATGTCATGCGTCTGACAGCATGAGCGTCCTGTCACTGTGACCCGACTGATCATGCACCCTGGCTACTTGGCCAAGAGGATGTCCCTTTGGCTGACTGGTTAGTGTGAGTGACTCTCATCCGGGAGTCCAGGGATCGGATCCCGCCCAGGCCCTCGCCTCTCCACCCTGCCACATGTCAATTATAGAACCAACACAGAAGACATGATTTTTATCTTTTATTTTCTTGCCAATTCTTTAAGTGTTCCTGAAATTACAGTCAGGACATCACATATTCTGTGCAGTTCTTCTCGCACTTCGTTCATTGCACCAATCACGTCGCTCTGTGCCTGCAGGACAGCGTCCGTTAGCACCCGGCCACCTCCAGGAGCGCCCGAGGCGCACTGGTAGGACAGGCCGACTCTGCAGTCACATCTATGGTCGCCGCCCGGGATGCCTCGTTGGACGCTTCGTCCAGAGTCACTGGGGGGAAACAACAAGATTTGGTTTTGTTTTATATTTTAATGACGGACACATTTGATCTGTATTAATAAAAGGCTTAAATGTTACCAGTCTCCTCTGCATGGTCAGTGTATCCCTCCTTCTCCAGCACGAGGCCACGCACGCTTGCCGGTTCGAGTACTGCTGAGATCCTAACGGCAAGCGGTGGGAGATCAGAGGTGCCAGGACCTCCTCCAGTGGCAGACACACTCTGGCGTTGGCAAAACATTTTGTTTTTTAGCCTCCACCTTCAGATCGGACCTTTTTCTAATATCCACCACAGATCTCTCTGAAGAACTCACAGCAATGACGGCTTCAGCAACGCTGTGCCACTCCGTGGATTTTCTCTTATTTGTTTTGCAAAAGCGCTTCCTTTCATTTCTCCACCTCACCCACAAGTACCTCAACTTCTGCTTCGGTGAAATAGCGCTGATCTGCAGTTGCCATCGTTAATGGCGGAGCACTGCAACAAGCCGGCTTATATATATGCATGAGATCCACAAGATACTTTGCATTGACCATTTATGGCAGAAAGTGGGCGTGTTGAGGGCGGGATGTGATCCAGAAACATCTGAGAACCTTTTTAGGTAGAATGTGATTTATAAAGCTGTGCTACTCCATGTTTGATAGATCACAAACCTACTTGGCGTGAGTACATTTTTTTTCCTGAGCTTTACAGTTTTAGTAAGGATTCTACGCAATATTTGATAAATGAGACTACTGATGAATTAGAGACATCATCCCTTTAAGAGGGAGTGAGATCCTCCTTCAAAGCCACCATAGGAGTGTGACCATGTTGGCTTCCAGGAGACGGTGAGGAGGAACCAACGGACTGATCCATACATCCCCAAACCCTCTCCTGTTAAGAGACATTGTCTGATGCAGGATGTCTGCAGGCGACTCAGCAGGACGCAATCTGGTGTCGGTAGACTTTGAGATCTTCGGTCATGTCCAGGGTCAGTATGTTTAACTGTGAAAGCCCGCGGCCTGTAAAATGATCCACTGCAACCTAATTTAGGAAGCAGCAGGTTCAGCTGCTGCAGAGCGAGAGCTTTCCTCACTTTCTGCTGCTGGATTTATAAAAGCAAAGAGAAAAGAGCTGTTTGTCACTGATTATCTCTGTTTATTTTCAGGAGTCTGTTTCAGAATGGTGAGTTCATCGGCTCGTGTGTTACTGATTCTTCAGCTGAAAGCTCCTCATTAAACACAAACATCTTTATTTTTACCCTGAAATGAATCAGATTGAGAACAAATGTTCTGTAATACATGAGATCACTTGTAATTTTATTTGTCTTTGTATGAAGCTGTAAATGCAAAAATGTAAAGCTGACTTTGAGTCAAACTATATAAAGCACATTTCACATCAGAACAAATAAAAACATTATGGATGAGATCAAAGGTTGTGGCCTCGGCATGTTTTTAAAAAATTGTAAACAATTAAAATGTCAAGCAAAATAGGATAAAAAGCCACAAATTGAATTACAGTGAAGACTGGATTTGAAAAGACTAGTCAGATAAATGCATATCTTGAAAAGAAATACTATATATATATATATATATATATATATATATATATATATATATATATATATATATATACAGGTCCTTCTCAAAGAATTAGTGTAAGGGGTTAATTTACATCTAATTAATGACCCATAAGACATGAGATTCCACAATGAATATGGAATCAATCTTGTGGATTTTTGGGTAATTTTAACCAGAAGATTGGAACTTTTTATTGCAGGGATTATGTAACACTTCGTATTAACTGAGAGACAAGAGAAGAGAGAGTCACCTTTAAAATGTTTAAGAAGATTTATTTCTAAACCATTTTAAACAATATTAACTAAATTCTAAATGAATGGATGGATCTGGTGTGAATGAGACATGAGATGAACGGTGTATGTGTGAATGATGTTTGTAATCAGAACTCTCGTATCCGGAGAAGCAAGTCTGAATGATGTGATGTTTGCTTTTAGCTATGATCTGAGTTTCATAAACACATGAGACGCCATGTTGTCACTCTACACATACCCTTAGGATGAGACCTCCGTACAGATCCAGAATGCCAGGTCCTCGAACCCCCCTTTTGGTACTGGAGCCGATGAAACAGCGTCAGCAGTACGACAGATTAGTCTTTGGATTGTCTCCAGGTAAAAAGCGACAGTTGGTTGACAGCGTTAGATGGACCCCCTGTGGGTCAGTGAGTTCAGCTTTTATTCTGAAAGGAACCGTTGCTTGGTTGGTAAAATGCAACAGATTTTATCCAGCTTGTTGGTTCTTTGCTTAAAAAGGAAGTCCGGGTGGCCGGTCCGATACTTCTCTTAGAATGCGGTGAACTGCAGAGAACTCAGAGAACTGAACTAAGATGGCGTGGGGACTGGTTTTATTAATCTGGATGTTTTGATTTCTGGTCGAATCAAAGTTGGCAGATTTATAAACACCACAGAGACTGCAGGGAGTGCAGAATTATTAGGCAAGTTGTATTTTTGAGGAATAATTTTATTATTGAACATCAACAACCATGTTCTCAATGAACCCAAACAACTCATTAATATCAAAGCTGAATGTTTTTTAAAGTAGTTTTTAGTTTTAGCTATTTTAGGGGGATATCTGTGTGTGCAGGTGACTATTACTGTGCATAATTATTAGGCAACTTAACAAAAAACAAATATATACCCATTTCAGTTATTTATTTTTACCAGTGAAACCAATATAACGTCTCCACATTCCCAAATAAACATTTCTGACATTCAAAAACAAATCAGCGACCAATATAGCCACCTTTCTTTGCAAGGACACTCAAAAGCCTGCCATCCATGGATTCTGTCAGTGTTTTGATCTGTTCACCATCAACATTGCGTGCAGCAGCAACCACAGCCTCCCAGACACTGTTCAGAGAGGTGTACCGTTTTCCCTCCTTGTAAATTTCACATTTGATGATGGACCACAGGTTCTCAATGGGGTTCAGATCAGGTGAACAAGGAGACCATGTCATTAGTTTTTCTTCTTTTATACCCTTTCTTGCCAGCCACGCTGTGGAGTACTTGGACGCGTGTGATGGAGCATTGTCCTGCATGAAAATCATGTTTTTCTTGAAGGATGCAGACTTCTTCCTGTACCACTGCTTGAAGAAGGTGTCTTCCAGAAACTGGCAGTAGGACTGGGAGTTGAGCTCGACTCCATCCTCAACCCGAAAAGGCCCCACAAGCTCATCTTTGATGATACCAGCCCAGACCAGTACTCCACCTCCACCTTGCTGGCGTCTGAGTCGGACTGGAGCTCTCTGCCCTTTACCAATCCAGCCATGGGCCCATCCATCTGGCCCATCAAGACTCACTCTCATTTCATCAGTCCATAAAACCTTAGAAAAATCAGTCTTGAGATATTTCTTGGCCCAGTCTTGACATTTCAGCTTGTGTGTCTTGTTCAGTGGTGGTCGTCTTTCAGCCTTTCTTACCTTGGCCATGTCTCTGAGTATTGCACACCTTGTGATTTTGGGCACTCCAGTGATGTTGCAGCTCTGAAATATGGCCAAACTGGTGGCAAGTGGCATCTTGGCAGCTGCACGCTTGACTTTTCTCAGTTCATGGGCAGTTATTTTGCGCCTTGGTTTGTCCACACACTTCTTGCGACCCTGTTGACTATTTTGAATGAAACGCTTGATTGTTCGATGATCACGCTTCAGAAGCTTTGCAATTTTAAGACTACTGCATCCCTCTGCAAGATATCTCACTATTTTTGACTTTTCTGAGTCTGTCAAGTCCTTCTTTTGACCCATTTTGCCAAAGGAAAGGAAGTTGCCTAATAATTATGTACACCTGATATAGGGTGTTGATGTCATTAGACCACACCCCTTCTCATTACAGAGATGCACATCACCTAATATGCTTAATTGGTAGTAGGCTTTTGAGCCTAAACAGCTTGGAGTAAGACAACATGCATGAAGAGGATGATGTGGACAAAATACTCATTTGCCTAATAATTCTGCACTCCCTGTATGCCACGCTTCAGAAAGGAAGGTTCTGATTGGATGAGTAAAAGCAATTTGTCATGTGTTTACATTACGTGTAGTCAGAATGTCTAGTGCGGCTAGATTAAAGTCATATTACTTATTAAAGCATACTAATCATAACATTGTCATTTCACAGATTGGTCAACATTATATTATTGACTAACACTTTGATTAGCTTTATTAAAAATAGAGTTATTTGATTTATTAAAAGGAAAGGGTCCTTTATCTTCATTCTTCTCTTGAGCTGGAAAGGGAGCAGTTTAGAAGCAATTGCATGACCTTGAGGCAGTCTCATGCAGATTAGTTCTGTGTCAGAGGCATCTGTGTGGAAAGGTTAAATAACCTTCGGTGGAATGGCACCTTCACCACGTTACATTATCATATTGTGAAAAAGTTCATTATTTTCTGTAATGTACTGAAAAACATTAGACTTTCATATATATTAGATTCATTACACACAACACAGCTCATGAAAAGCCAAAAAATCTCAAATTTATCTAAAAAAATTAGCATATTTCATCGGACCAATAAAAGAAAAGTGTATTTAATGCAAAAAAGTCAACCTTCAAATAATTATGTTCAGTTACGCACTCAATACTTTGTCGGGAATATGGCGGCAAAGTATGGAGGCCCAGGATGCTTCGAAAGCAGCCTTAAGCTCACCCAGAGTGTTGGGTCTTGCGTCTCTCAACTTTCTCTTCACAATATCCCACAGATTCTCTATGGGGTTCAGGTCAGGAGAGTTGGCAGGCCAGTTGAGCACAGTAATACCATGGTCAGTAAACCATTTACCAGCGGTTTTGGCACTGTGAGCAGGTGCCAGGTCATGCTGAAAAATGAAATCTTCATCTCTATAAAGCTTTTCAGCAGATGGAAGCATGAAGTGCTCCAAAATCTCCTGATAGCTAGCTGCATTGACCCAGCCCTTGATGAAACACAGTGGGCCACCACCAGCAGCTGACATGGCACCCCAGACCATCACTGACTGTGGGTACTTGACACTGGACTTCAGGCATTTTGGCATTTCCCTCTGACCTGTCTTCCTCCAGACTCTGGCACTTTGATTTCCGAATGACATGCAAAATTTGCTTTCATCCGAAAAAAGTACTTTGGACCACTGAGCAACAGTCCAGTGCTGCTTCTCTGTAGCCCAGGTCAGACGCTTCTGCCGCTGTTTCTGGTTCAAAAGTGGCTTGACCTGGGGAGTGCAGCACCTGTAGCCCATTTTCTGCACACGCCTGTACACGGTGGCTCCGGATGTTTCTACTCCAGACTCAGTCCACTGCTTCTGCAGGTCCCCCAAGGTCTGGAATCGGTCCTTCTCCACAATCTTCCTCAGGGTCCGGTCACCTCTTCTCGTGCAGCAGTTTCTGCCAAACTTTTTCCTTCCCACAGACTTCCCACTGAGGAGCCTTGATACAGCACTCTGGGAACAGCCTATTCGTTCAGAAATTTCTTTCTGTGTCTTACCCTCTTGCTTGAGGGTGTCAATGATGGTCTTCTGGACAGCAGTCAGGTCGGCAGTCTTACCCATGATTGCGGTTTTGAGTAATGAACCAGGCTGGGAGTTTTTAAAAGCCTCAGGAATCTTTTGCAGGTGTTTAGAGTTAATTAGTTGATTCAGATGATTAGGTTAATAGCTCGTTTAGAGAACCTTTTCATGATATGCTAATTTGTTGAGATAGGAATTTTGGGTTTTCATGAGCTGTATGTCAAAATCATCAATATTAGAAACAATAAAAGGCTTGAACTACTTCAGTTGTGTGTAATGAATCTAATATATATGAAAGTCTAATGTTTATCAGTACATTACAGAAAATAATTAACTTAATCACAATATGCAAATTTTTTTAGAAGGACCTGTATATATGATCATTATTCTTTGCAGTTTTTTTTCCCTGAATATCTGACTTTACACTAAAATCACAAAGTAAACATTTGTGAATCCAAAACCCTGCAATTCAGCTCCAAAACAAGTTCCTGGCCATATGATTCACTTTTTACTGTTTTTTACAATGCTGATTATTATAATTTTTTATACCGTATATATAAAACATGGCACCAAAGGGGTTAAATCTCAGAACACACAAACACTTGTCTTTGTTTGGTGAGGAGTGAAATTAAGGACAGAATTTGTGGAAAAATAAATTTGACTTTCGAAATATTATAGTTTTTTTTTACATCTTTTGATCAGTCATTTTCTGTGCGAAGGGTCCCCAATGTAGCTTATATTAAAGGAACATCCAAGGATTAAAGCATCACTATTATCTCTAATGTTACAACACATGATAAAATGAGAAATAATAACAGTAACTTACTGTAGTTAATCCCACATTAAGCCTTTAATAAGGCTCATTATTAGCTTCAGTTGAATCAAATGATTATTATTATTTTTATTCCTGTCTTTATTTTACTTTTATTTTGGTGACCCTGAACACATTTCCTGTCCTACAGTACACGGAGAAGGAGGGTTTGAGGCTGGGTCTGGTGGGCTGGGTGAAGAACACGTATGGTGGGACGGTGGTGGGCCAGGCCCAGGGTCCAGCCCCCTTGGTGGAGGAGATGTGAGTTCACACTTTAACACAAATAAGACCAGCTTTTACTTTGGGATTTTTCCTCCCACCTGACAGTTGTAGAGCAGGGGATGTCACTACTGATCCTGGAGGGCCGGTATCTGCTCCAACACGCTTGATTTAGTGGTTGAAGCACCAGCTCAGCACCTCATGAGGCTCTGAAGAAGCCTGTTAACCACCTGCTGATTAGAATCATGTGTGTTGAAGCAGGGAAACAACTAAAACAGGCTGTAGTGGCCCTCCAGGACTGAGAACCCCTGTTGAAGAGTGTAGGAGGGTCATGGTAAAGAGGTGATGATGTTTATAACCACTAGGTGGGGCTCTTCCCCTTCACAGAATTCTGCCATGGTTCAGTTATGTAACTCAGATCAAATAATCTGAAGTGAAATGACAAACAGAAACAGTCTAAACCATCAAATCTAAGCAGTCCCACTCACCTGGTCCATAGCAGAACACAAAACAAACATCCTTCCCTGTAGCTTACAGGAGTCACTGATTTAAGGTGGAACTACTTCTGTAGGAGTCTACTTAAAACCAAATAAAATCATGTCATTCCTGTGGAACACATTAGTCACTTTGGCCCTTTAAACTTTCTCTTTTCAAAAGGAGAACACTGTTTTTCACACTGACGCCTTCCTGTCCACTCCACTTTCACCATGACCTCACTTCCTGTCAGGCATGGGAACCAGGATACAGGAATGTTGGGGGAAAAGGAGGAAACATTCCTGCTGGTGGGAGGCGAGGAGTTGGAGGTTTTTGGTCTTTTTCTGCTCTCCACACCTGGTTGGTGCTTCTCCTACATCCACCTGCCTCTCCTTCCACTGAAGCCATTGATTCTGATTCCTAGTGAACAGCTCCCACTTGCCTATGAAGGGCTCATCAGCAGGTCTCTAGAGCAGGAGAACAGAAGTGGGGTTACCGTGATGTGCAGCAGTAATAAACAAGATGTTGTGACATAATCACCTGAGATTTCCTGTTTATTATTTCAGAACGCTGAACCCGGTGCGTGACGGGAGGACAGACATCTGAGTTTTAGAGCAAATTATAATCCAGCTCTAATATGTGTTTGTGGACATTAGTGGGTCATGGAGCAGATCAGCCAGCTGCATTTGGAGACTTTTTTTTTGACGGTATAAGAAGTGGGACATCTATTCTCTGTGTCTGAGCTTCAGTCCGTGCAGTTCTGACCCTGATCCGATACAATCTCCTCTAATCTACAGCCACGCTCTCCAAAGAAGTGCCGCTGCAGAAAACTCATTCTCAGGGTTAAATTTAACTGAAGGAATGTTTTGGTTTTCCCATCATGCCCCTGGGGCACCAGATGAGGACTTGGCCCCTGACCTGTCTGCAGTTTTTGGCCCAGAAGTGGTGAGACCAACAACATAGATCCGTCTGATGGGATTTAGTTCTTTCGAGGAGTTTGGAGCAGCTGGTTTGTGTTAAAGATCTTTGTTTTAAGTTATTTATTTTCTAGTTTTGTTATATAGATTCCTGTTTTTGTCATGTTGTTTACAGCTGATGTTTCCTCCAGTTTGAGCTAACCTATCCTGATGTCATTTTATTTTGAAAGAACATCTCCATGAGCTGCTTGCTCCTATGTATTCTCTCCATGTTCTATGTAGATGGAGTTCAGCTGTATCATGTATTCTGTATCCTGTCTGCAGGAAGGTTTGGTTGAGTAAAGAAGGAAGTCCATCATGTCGGATCACCAGAGCTTGCTTCACCAACCAGAGGTCCATCGATAAACTGGAGATGTCTGGGTTCAGCACTCGGTTCTGAGCAGCTGAGCAGCTTCTCCATTATCAGAAGCAGAGAAGATGCTAAGAACTACGGTTATAAAATGTAACAACAATCTTCTGCTGCAGGCTGAGAGAGTTATCAGCCAAAGAAATATGAGATTTTAATTTTAAAACATTTTCTTTGTTTTGTTATAAAAGCATCCTAATATTCAAACATTCAGTTGGAACGTGTAGAACTAGAACTCTTATTAGTCTGACACAAAATAATCTGAGAAAAAAAACCTTTGATGGAATTTGGTGGCTTTTCAACACATTATCTTAAATAACTGTAAAACTATCCAAATGATAAAAAAAATGTATTTCTTGCTTTTGTGTGTGTTCTTATTTATTTATTTATTTTCCATTAAAGCATGTTTTGGTTTTTGATGTTTCTGATGCTCATAGAAGCATCATTCGCTTATGTAATAATGGGATCTGGTTCAGAAACAGTACGGTTGTGATGTTTGATACAAAAAGTTGAAAACGGGCTGAGTTTGATGTCTGTAAGACTAGTTGTTGAGTTTACTCGTTGAATTTGAGATGATTTCATGCCTTGTTGATAATTTACCCAAATGATGAGTTTACATTTACAGGTCAGAGTCAGTGGCGTCTCTGGCATTAGTTAAGTGGGACAGAACAACTCAACAGCTGTTAGCAGCAACACCGTTAGCCACATTAAAATCCGCAGGCTGCATGCTGACAGTGGTCAGGGGGAAGCCCTGCCTGAAGTACAGGCCAGTCATCATGGGCTGTGTGGACTGGTGTGAGCGTAACCACCTTCACTTGGGGATTGACTTCCAGAGAAACACTCCCCCTCACTCACCAGTAAACATCCAGGGAGCAGACATTGAGGTGGTGAATATATTAAGTGCCTGGGTGTTGATCTCAACAGCAAACTGAACCGGTCCAACAACACGGATACTCTGTATCCGCCAAAGCCGCCTCCACCTCCTGAGGAGGCTGAGGTCCTTTGGAGTTAATTCCCAGCTGCTAAAATCCTTTTATCACTCAGTTGTTGGCTCTGTTATCCACTCTGCTGTGGTCTGTTGGGGTGCAGGCAGCTCTGACTGAGACAAAATGAGACTGAACAAGTTAGTTACCAAAAGCTAGCTCGATTCTGCGTTGCCAACTAGATTCAGTTGGAAATGTGTGAAAGGAGAATGCTGGAATAGATGACCTCCATCGTTAATAACCCTCCCACCCACTGCATTCCACTGTGGAGACCATGGACAGCTCCTTCAGAGGCAAACTGAGACGTTGCAGATGTAAAGCAGAACACTACCGTAAGTCATTCATCCCCTCTGCAGTAAGAGTGTATAACTCCTCAGCTTATCTGAGATATGTAGCAGCAAGTAGTCTTTTTTTTTTGCCTCAAAAGAAAAACAGTTTATTTCAAAAACAGAAATCCAGTCTGCGTTTCTTCACAAGATTATTTATATGGGGCTTAAAGGAGAGGGAGTAATCGAGCTAGACACCAAGGTATTTGCATGTGTGGACCACCGCTATGGTATTTCCCTTCAGAGTGAACACTGAGGGCATACTTAGAGGAGTTTGAAAACAACATTAACTTAGTCTTGTCAGCATTGAGGACCAATGTTAACTGCAGAAGCGTTTGTTGGACCTCATTAAAAGCTTTCTGTAAGAATTCAACAGCTTTGGTAGGGGAATGTTCCAAAATAATCTGAATATTCTTTTTTGTCATTGTACCACGTACAACAAAATTAGGTGCAATCCCTGTATCAGAATAAATAAAAGAGTATAGTAAGAAAATATAACTGTATAAAATAGGGAAGCAACATATGTACACTAGATACCAAAACGAGGTAGCTGGACAACAGTCCATCTGCATAGGACCTTATTGCACATTGAATAAATGTAGAAAATGTTGAAACTGAAGCCAACATATATACACTATAATATCAATATGTACCGTAATATAAAATTAATTGGCACTCAGGCTACATGAGACCTTATTGCATATGACTTCTTATTGCACAGTGGGGAAATCTAAAAGACGGAAGCTAATATATGTAGCCTACACCTTATTGTCAAATATGAATTGTAGTATACATTAAACAGTTAACAAATTTTATTACAATTCAGTGCCCTAATGGCAACAGGGTAGAAACTGCTGTTTAACCTGTTTGTCCTAGCTTTAATGTTCCAAAATCTTTTGCCTGATGGTAACAGTTGAAACAGGTCAAGAGCAGGCTGTGAGGAGTCTTTTAGAATGCTTTCCACTCTCCTGAGGCAGTGAACGCTGGACAGTTCAAAACAGTAAATTATTGTGTCATCAGTGTAAAAGTGCATATTAGCATCTGACACATTTTGTCCCCTGTCATTGATATACATAATGAACAAGAGGGGTCCCAAAACAGAACCCTCTGGTACTTCTGTGTGGACACTCAAAAATTCAGAGGACAACCCATCACATTTAACGCATTGAGTTCTGTCCTTCAAGTAGTCTGTGAACCATGAGATTGCATGTTCAGACAATCCCAAACAAAGAAGCTTTTGTTTTAAAACAGCATCGTCCACAGTGTCAAAGGCTTTTGACATATCAATAAAAAGCGAAGCACAGTACTGCATTTCATCCAGAGCAACAAGTATGTCATTGATCACCATTGTAGCTGCAGTGATGGTGCTGTGCTTTTTTTTTTTACCTGATTCCAGACTTGAGAGAAGTTCATTTGAATATAAAAAGTCTTTCATTTGCTAACTTACTAGGGTCTCTAGAAGTTTTTTTTTTTCCAGGACACACAGATTAGATATTGGTCTGTAGTTTGTTAATAGAGCTGGGTCACCACCTTTTAGTAAAGGAGACACAAAAGCAGACTTCCAAACTGATGGTATTTGTTTGTTTTTGATAGAAAGGTTAAAAAGAACTGTAAGAGGCTCTGCTATGAAATCAGCAGCCATTTTCAAAAGATAGGTTTGTATCATGTCTGGACCAGAGAGTTTTCTGGGATCTAGAGTTCTAATAATTTTATGTACTTGCTCTACAGAAAACATAGTAAAGTTAAAAGAGGCACCAGGGGTCATTTGAGAACCTCCCTCCTTTCTGCCGGGTGGCGACTGTTGAGGGGGGTTGGTGTCAGGATTGTAGCCTGGCCTGCCAGACTCCTCCTCTGTTTAATTCTGCACAGAGGAAGAGCCTGGGAACTCTCCTATTCAAATAACCCCACCCCGTGAGAATTCTAACCGAGCCGATCAGCACTGAGTATCGTACGTCACACACCACAACGCCGAGTTTGTCATAAACATGGTGACTGAAGTGGAGTTCGCTGCAGCTCTTTCCTTTGTTCTAAATGATTTGAACATGTCTTTAAAACCACAACAATTAGAAGCGCTAAAAGCATTTCTTCTAAACAAAGATATTTGCGCTGTCGCCAGACTCCATTTTTACTACAGCTTAAAATAACTACAGCGTCGCGGACGTCACACACGGTGGCGCTCAGTTTCTCATAAACAACGAAGACAGCGGCGGAGTTTGCTGCGACTCTTTCCTCTGTTCTAAATGACTCAAATGTCTTTCAAACCACAAGTAGAAGCGTTAAAAGCATTTCTTCTAAAAAAAAAAAAGATGTTTGCGCCGTTGCCAGACGGTATTTTTTTACTACAACTAGAAATCTACCGTGTTGTGCGGTACAGTCGGGATTTCCGTCTTTTTTCTGATTGGTCATTTTTGAGCTGCCTAGTCCCGCCCCTCAAGTGCCTCTGCCTGTGAGTTACCAGACTCATTCTCTGTGCAGAATTAAACAGAGGACGAGGCTGGCAGGCCAGGCTATCAGGATTGTGCTGTTGAGGTGTGCTTGTGTTTTTTGTTTTTTTTTTTCTTCTTTAGCTGGATGATTCCAAGACAGTTTCCCAACCCTGGTCCCCTGGGACCACTGTCCTACATGTTTTCCATGCCTCTGCTTCAGCACACCTGATTTAAATTGGCTCCTCAGGAGGACATTAATTGCTGCAGCTGCCTGTTAATCGCTCATTCATTTAAGTCAGGTGT
The DNA here is from genome assembly GCA_006942095.1 of Nothobranchius kuhntae. Lineage (NCBI taxonomy): Eukaryota > Metazoa > Chordata > Actinopteri > Cyprinodontiformes > Nothobranchiidae > Nothobranchius > Nothobranchius kuhntae. The sequence continues at coordinate 1,821,801 of SSNQ01000305.1, forward strand.
GTGGCAGCAGAGACACACTGGTGTTTGAAAGGGCAATATGGAAAATGTCAGTCTCGCTGGTTCAGTGAGGCGGGGGGGGGGGGGGGGGGGGGGGG
>SSNQ01000305.1:1822217-1839146 GCA_006942095.1 Nothobranchius kuhntae
GGGGGGGTCGGGATTTTACTGGTGATTCACACGCAGAGAGTGGCAGGCTTGAGCTGAGAGGATCCAGGAATGTGTGAGGAGGCTGAGGCATGAAGACGGGGATCTGGTAGAATGCCCGCTTGGCCTTTGGGGGAAAGGCAAACAGGCGAGGTCGGTCAGTGGATCTGGTCAGATCTATGGTGCTGCAGTTACGAATGAAACGGCATTAGAAGTTGGCAAAGCCGAGGAAGGACTGTGGTTGTTTGAGCAAAGTTGGTAAAGGCCACTCAGTGACAGGAGAAACCTTCTGGGGAACCATTGATATCCCACCAGCTGAGATGGTATAACCCAGGGAGGTTGTAGAAGGTTGGTGGAATGAACACGTCTCCAGTTTACAGTAAAGATGGTTCTGGAGCAGACGCTGGAGAACAGCCCAGACATGGCTAGATGTGGTCCACCTCTGATTTGGAGTAGATAAGGATGTCGTCCAGATAGACAAATACCCAGCGTCCTGGCATGTCTCGGAGTATATCATTGAGGAATCGTTGGAACTCCGCCGGACTGTTACAGAGCCTAAAGGGCATCAAGAGATACTCTCAGTGTCTGGTTGGGGGCTGAAGGCCTTTTTCCGCTTGTCAGCCTCGCAGATGCGGACCAGGTTGTAAGCATTCCACAGATCCAGCCAGGTGAAAATGATAGCCTGGGAGAGTGAGTCCACAGTGTTCAGTAAGGGGAGCGGGTGTCAGTCTTTGATAGTGACCTGGTTCAGACCCCTGTAATCGATGCAAGGGTGAAGGGTCTCCTCCTTCTTCTTTGCAAAGAAGAATCCAGCTGAGGTAGATGGCCTGATGAAACCCTGATCCCAGGCCTCGGTGATGTAGCGGCCCATCTGTTTGGTCTCAGTGGGGGAAAGAGAGAATATGCGCCCACGTGGTGGGACTGCACCTGGGAGAAGATTGATAGCCGTATCATACGGCCGGTGGGGAGGCAATGTGGCGGCCTTAGACCTGCTGAAAACCTTGGCCAAGTCCCGGTAGGTGGGCTTTATTTCGATGATGGGAATGGAAAGAGGGGTTGAGTTCTGATGGGTGTTCAGGGATCTGGGAAGGAGGCACTTGGTTGGGCAGTTGGGTCCTCACTGGAGGATGCAACAGGTTGACCAGGAGATATGTGGATCGTGAGACTGGAACCAGGGGAAACCTAGGATGAGGGGTGTTGCCATGGAGGCAATGACTAGGAAATGAAGGGATTCAACATGCTCTCCAATCTACACCTGTATGGCAGTAGTGCAGTGGCGGATGGAATAGGGTTGAAGTGGGTGACTGTCTACAGAGGCAACAGAGACGAGAAGGTCCAGAGTCTCTACTGGAATGCGTAGATTGTAAACCAGTTGTTGAGAGATAAAGTTCTCGGCTGTACCGGTGTCGGTAAGGGCCTCATAGTCTTGTTGGGTGTGGTGGAGAATGAGCTTGACCAGAAGTAGGAAACAAGCTAGTTTTGAAGGGCCAGGTGAGACCCCGCCACGGTTCACCTGGCTCGGTTGTTTCCCGGCCGAAGAGGACACTGAGGGCGTCAATGACCGAGTGATCCACAGTAAATGCAGAGCCCCTCTCAGTACCAGCGGTCCCGCTCTGCCTGTGGGAGGTGACCCAGTTGCATGGGTTTGTCTTGAGAGGTGGGCCCATCCTGGGTGTGGGTTGAGTTGGGGGTTGGCATGAGGCTAAGGAGGTGTGGACCGAGTGGATGGTTTAGGCCTGTCCATCACTCTGCGGTCAATCTCCATGGCCAGACGGATGGTGTCAGCCAGTGTTTGGGGCGTCTTTCTGCCAACCATCTCATCCTTAATATAGGATGAAAGTCCATAAAAAAACTGATTTAAGGACTGCATCACCCCAGGTCAGCTTTGCGGCCAGGGTTTGGAACTCTGCAGCAAAACAATGAACGTTGGTTACGTATTGTAATCCCAGATTCTATGAGTCTAGTCGCAGCCCTTAAGCTAGCTGCTATTGGAAGGGTGATCTCAGCATCAGCCAATCATGAAGAGCTTAAAAGTACGCCCACCAATGGTGGGCACCCCCGTGGGTATATAAGTGGAGAGACTCCACTGTTCGCCTCCGATGGCTCTTGGTCCTATCAGAACCAGTGGGGACATTGGCTTAAGGGCTGTGACTAGACTCATAGAATCTGGGGTTACAATATGTAACCAATGTTCTATTTCATTTGGTCTTAGCCCTTAAACTAGTGGCTATTGGAATAATGCACAGCTGGATGAGTTTACGCCACACTGGTTAGCTCAAACCAAATGGGCACATCCAACATTTCTCTTCTTAGAGAGGGTTGCTCAGCCTAAGCCTAAGGGCTTAGAAGGCTGAGGCTGCCAGAAAGAAGAGTGAGGTTCCCACTAAAATGATCATCCACAAGAGGATGAATTTAATGATCCATTGAAGTAATCACCGGCTCATATATGAGGGGGTGATAAAATAATAAGGAGCCCGGGGTGACAAGAGGGCAATTGATTGAATGGGACCTGTTATGAGGGAAACATAGGTAGTGATTGCGAACATATCCATCTGGATATGTATTACTGTAGTAGGGCTGATGTGAGGCCATAATGTTTTCAATCAGCCTGTTGGGGTCCAAGCACTGAACGAGTGATGGACCCTGAAGAAACATCTCGTAAATAATAACGAGTAAAGGAACATGGGGAAGCCCATGAAGCAGCTAGACAAATGACTTCCATCGACACACCACTGTGGAACGCCATAGGAGAGGAAATACCTCTGGCTGAGTGAGCCCTGAGTGTCTCAGGAGGATCCCGCCCTGATGATGTGAAATAGCGTCATATAGCCAGTGTGAAAGATGCTGGGTCGACAGCGCTTTCCCAAGGGAAGAGTCTCTGTAGTGTACAAACAGGCTCTGTGAGCGACGAATCCCTGAAGTGCGTGACACGTATCGTGCGAGCGTGCGAACGGGGCAGAGAAGATGGGAATCTGCCTCCTCATCAGACTTATGGGAAGGAGGAAAAAGTCCAGCAAATGAAATTGACCTGGATTTGAAGGAAGTATTAATGTTTTTGGGCACAAAGGCTGGGTTGGGATATAAAACAGCAGACCCGCCATCTTCCCGGATCCTGAGGCATGCGGGAGCCACTGAGAGGGTGGTTAGGTCACTCACTCTCTTGACTGATGCCAGCGCCAGCAACAAGGCCGTTTTGAGTGACAGGAACTTGAGTGAGACCTGGTCCAAGGGTTCAAATGGGGCTTCAAACAAGCCGCGCAGAACCACCGTTAGGTCCCACTGGGGAAATAGTGGGCGGGACACAGGTCTGTTCCTTCTGACACCTTTTAGAAAACGTTTTGTGAGGGGATGATTGAAAACAGATCTATCTCCAAAACCGTGGTGATAGGATGAGATAGCTGCAGCTTATGTTTTATAGTGCTGAATGCGAGGCCTCTGTCCATCAGTATCTGCAGAAACGATAGGACATCCGCCAGCTGGCAGGAGAGCGCTTGAACATTTCGCTCTGTGCACCATTTTTGGAAAGCTGCCCATTTAGCAGCATAAGATGCAACAGTAGAGGGCGCATGCACACTCTGAATCATGTTGACCACATCACGCGGCAGCCCAGAAGCTTCTAAGCGTGACTGCTCAGCAGCCAGACCCACAGCCATTGGACTATTTCTGGAGGATGTTTGATTATTCCTCCCACCTGGCGGAGGGTGTCCTCCCTCCACGGGAGCATCCACGGGGAGCCAGACACCAACGCTTGTAGGTCTGGAAACCATGATGCGGACAAGCGTCTGGGAGCTACCAGAATCACAGAGAGCTGTTCCAACCTAGCTCAGTCCCGGAGTCGGAGAATCAGGCAGAAACACATACAGGAGTGTCTGAGGCCAGGGCTGGTGTGAGAAGGTGTCTGCTCCGAGCGGGGGGTGGTCCCGTGGTCTCAGGGAAAACCACAGGCGACACTGTGCGTTTTTGCGAGCCGCAAACAGGTCCACAGATGGTTCCCCAAACCTGATACAGATCTGCGATATCAGTCAGTTGGCAGGATGTCTGCTGCCACATTCAGGACGCCTGCAATGTAGGTGGCTTTGATGGACAGCAGGTGGACATGTGCCCAACACAGTAAATCTGTGGCTACGTGCAATAGTGGGAGGGATCAAACTCCCCCTTGGCGATTTATGTAGGCTGCCGCCACATGGTTGTCTGTGTGAACTACGACATGACGGCCTTCGAGAAGGGCAGCAAAGTGTCTGATCACATTTCTCACTGTCATAAACTCCAGCATATTTATGTGCTCGTGCGTGTGAGAGGGCCAGCGATCTGCCACCGTATGGGATAAGCACGTGCCTCCCCATCTCGACAGTGACGCATCCGTAAATACAGACGTGTGACGTAGGATGTCCGACATTGACCCCGTGTGAGAGGATGCAGGGGTGATGCAGGGGTGATGCAGTCCTTAAATCAGTTTTTTTATGGACTTTCATCCTATATTAAGGATGAGATGGTTGGCAGAAAGACGCCCCAAACACTGGCTGACACCATCCGTCTGGCCATGGAGATTGACCGCAGAGTGATGGACAGGCCTAAACCATCCACTCGGTCCACACCTCCTTAGCCTCATGCCAACCCCCAGTGTGATTCCACTGAAGGGGGAATCCTCAACATATGTCTCTTCTGACGTATCAGGTGCACGCGGAGGTGGATGAACCAACGCTGCAGGCATCTTGTGTGTAGTAATCCTAATGGCACCACAGCGTGGGCTGCAGCCATCATGCCCAGAAGTTTCATAACTAACAGGGCTCTCATGATTTTGCGGGGTGGCACGCGGGAGATTGCAGTGGTGAGATCTGCCGCTCTCGCCTGGGATAGACGTGCTCTCATTACGTAGATGTTCAGCTCCACCCCGAGAAACACAATCGACTGGGATGGAAAGATGGAGCTTTTTTTCCAGTTTATGGAAAATCCCAGGGTTGACAGGTGCTCTATTAACTTCCTGGTTTGCTCTGACGCCTCGTCCTTGGACCGGGCGAAAAGGAGCAGATTGTCCAGGTAAAATAGAACCCTCATTTCTGCCATACGTAATGGCTGGAGAGCTGTCTCCAGACATTTGGAGAAGGTGCGCGGGGCTAGCGAGTAGCCAAAAGGGAGACAAACTGGTATTGAACTCCCTTGAATGAAAAGCGCAGGAACTTCCGGTGTTTGGGAATTACTGGGATGTGGAAGTATGCGTCTTTCAGGTCTGTTGACGTGAACCAGTACCTGGAGCGCACATAGTCTAGGACTTGCCTCATTGTTAACATGTAGAAATGCATCACTGCTATGGAGCAGTTGAATAGGGAAAGGTCGAGTATTGGTCTCATTCCTCCTGACTTTTTTTGGTACTACAAAGTAGCGGGAGTAGAAGCCTGAGTGTTCTTGCCAGCGAGGAACTTGGGAAATGGCTTCTTTGGACAGAAGTTCCCGTAGCTCCAGCTTTAGGGCCTGAGATTGTTCCTGTGATGTGAGTTCCGTCTCCACTATCCCGTTGAAGGGAGAAGGAGCAGACTGAAAATGGAGTGTGTGAACGCAATGAATGGTGGCCGATATCCATTTGCTCATGTGACAAAGGCGGCGCCCTTCTTGTGCACGTTCCAACAACGGACGCGTGTTCGAGGTCACGTGAACTATATCTGAGGACTGTGTTGGTGCCCTTACCGCTCGCACCAGAGGAGAACTGGGAGCGACCCATGGAGGGCTGCACTCAAAAGGGTGAGTGTGAAACAGCTTGGAGGCTGATTTGCACCACGGAGCATGGTGTCCAAAGATAAAGGACGATTGGGAGCCGGGCCCATGCACGGGGACGATAAAGTGCCAGTGGGTGGAGCCACGCACTGTAACGAATTGCGATAGCGTCATGACATCCTGTCCCACCCTACGTTGTGGGGGGAGCGGGGTGTGTTGGGCCTGGCTGGAAGCTAGGGCCGGCGCGCAAATGGAACATACCTTTACAGCCGGCTGTGGGCGTGTCATGTGACTGACTGCGTGAACATGCAGGTGTTTCGCAGCGTTTGGTGTGGGGAACATGTGTGAGGATTCGGCAGAAGATTCTGCAGAGGACTTTAGGATTTTGCTCTCAAAGTAACGTTGTTTGGGTTTTATTTCAAAACCAACATCAGCCACAGAGTTAGCATTACAGTCATTAACACACACACTGTCCCCAATGAGTCATTTTTGTGGTTGCTTTCAGCGAGGTTCTTGTGACTGAGAAGGCCAGGATGACGTCTGCTGGTTCTTTCGGAACAGTTGGTTGTCAGATTTCTGGTCCCGCTGAGGTGGAGCCGAAGTGGGAGGTCGGCTCCGAGGGGCGGGCGGTGCAGCTGTCGTTTGAAATTTCCCCACTGGCCCCTGTGTTCGTCCCATCCTCTGGAGGAGTGGCCGGAGTAAGAGGTGGACCGTGGGTGGACCAGGTCTCGCACAGTGGCTGACAGTTCAGCTGTCTTTTGAGCTCTCTCGATGGCGCTCCTAAGATGGGGACCAAACAAAACGTCAGAGCTGATGGGGCCTTCCAGCATTTCTCTGTGCAGGTGTTCAGGAATGGGGGGCAGGGCTCTGAGCCACAAGGAAAAGGGTTTGCCAGGCAGCAATGTGAGCAGAACCAGTGAGAACAGCAGCGCACAGATTGAGAATGGCATCAGCAGTCTTGCTAATGATGTTTTTTGACTCGTCAGGAGCATCAAGCTCTTCCACCATTTTGGAGATGCCAAAGGCAAGACGGGTGATGTTGTTTCCTGCAGCGCCGGTCTGGAAGGCGCACCGGTGTGCGCGATCGGTGAGCTGTACCATGAGCTGGTCATGTTTGGAAGCAGGAACTGCTCGCTGGCCAGCGAGGTGGTTCTTGGCGCCAAACAGCGAGGCCAGGTCTGGCTCCAGTGGAGGAATGGATGGACAGCCCTGGTCGGAGAAGCCCTCGACTTTGGTTATGGGCGCATATGTGGAGACTTGTGCTTTGAGCTTAGCAGGCTCGGAGAAGGCGAGGGACCAGCAGCTCATGGCAGCGGGGAGGCGCGGCCAGATGGGGTCTGGACAGAGTGTTTGTGTAGCCCCAAAACTTCCTGCCAATTTGTCTGCTTCAGGTGGAGCCGGTTCTGGGTCGGCTAGCCCCTTGTGGACCACAGCTGCAGAGATGATGGCAGGTAAGTCCTGGAGCAGTGCTCTGACTGCTGGCAGGGAGGAGCGTGAAGGTACTGGAGCAGAGGAACCTGCTGAGGGAGGCTCGTCGACCTCCGTGTTTTCCAGGAGGAAAGAAGGGCTATGGTAGCCAGTCTTGTCGTATTCCTCAAGGTCGTCGTCATCTTCCAGTCGGTTGGAGCCAGCTAGCCCCTGACTGACACTGAAGAACTGTAAGGCTTTGTCCAGTGAGTACGTGTCAGCCACCGGAAATTCCTCATCGGCGGCGGAGGTGAAGTACTCGACCCAGCGGATTTTTTCAGTTACGTGCAGAGCGGCACAAAACGGGCACAAGGCCTGAGGGGTCAAGGCCAGGCCAGCGTGATGAGCCCCGAGACAGACCTCTCATTTGGCGTGAAGGTCGCCGCTGGAGATGAAGCCCGTCTGGCAGGCTGGGCAGGTCCTGACATCGCTGGGCATGGTTGGTGAGTAGAATAATTTGCTCTTTGATAATGCTCTTTAATGATAGCTCTTAAGCTTGGCTTGAAGAGATAGCCCAGGCGAACAGTGGAGTCTTATATACCCACGGGGGTGCCCACCATTGGTGGACATACATTTAAGCTCTTCATGATTGGCTGATGCTGAGATTACCCTTCCAATAGCAGCTAGCTTAAGGGCTAAGACTAGATGAAATAGAACAGGCTGATTCTTTTGGCAAAGGTGGAGGAATTGGGTCTCCACCTCCGCATCATAGCAAGGAGGTACAAAGGTTTGGCGGAGTTCGGCTACAAATTGGGCATAGTCATTACAGAGGGTTGATTTTTTTTATCATAGAGGGCTGCAGCCCACTCCTGGGCCTGTCTGGTCAGGAAGGAGGTCAGAAGTTCCACCTGAAAGGCTGCTGAGCGGCAAGCAGAGGGCTGACATTTGAATATCAGATCTAGGGTTGCCAATTGGCCATCCGGTTTCCCATATTGACCATCCCGTTTTTCTGGAAGACAGATCTTGGGTTCAGGGGCAGGAGGAGGGCACTGTTGAAAGGTATGGACCAGGCTAGACAGTCTGATATGGGCCTCTGAGAGGGCTTCAACTTTTAGGCCAATCTGGTTGAGCAGACTTCAAAGACGGACCACTTCCATTCAAAGTGACGTCACTTCCACTCGAAGCGCTTCCACCTCCGCTGGAACACCATTATGTGGCTCAGTCATCAGGTCAATCTTCCTGGTTCAGCGAGGTGGAGGGTCGGGATTTTTCTTGCGATCCACATGCAGAGTGGTAGGCTTGAGCTGAGAGGATCCAGGAATGTGCGAGGAAGCTGAGGAGTGAAGACGGGAATCTGTGACGATGAATACATGAGTCGGACTGGAGAGAGGACTGGAGGTTAATACAGTGGTTTACTGGAATCTGAATCATGGAGTTCGAGTCTGGAGCTCTAGTCATGGCAAGATGATGACTGAGCATTGGAATGGTGAGTGAGGCAGTTACTTGACTGATTGGTGGTTTCATGGTGATAACTGTCTAATGATGGAGCAGTAAGTTAATTAGGTCCAGGTGGAGCATATTAGTGTGGTAGGAGCCTGACAGAAAACATGCAGGGCAGTGGTCCCTGAGGACCAGGGTTGGGAAGCATTGCTCTATAGCTGCTTTCTGACTGCTTAGTTATTTAGTTGCCAGAACTAATTAGTTCCTAGAACTATTTGTATAGGAACCTTTTCAGATTACGTTTGCACAGGGATCAGGAACCTTTTAGAAGCGGGCTTGACAAAACCGACTGCGACAGTGTGACGTGAAGCGCCCGAAACCAGGAAGTGAAACAACAACACCATGGAGTGCTGCTATGCTCATGACCTGCTTGACGAAAATACTTTTGATAAGCGATCAAATGAGAAATGTGATGTCGAGGCTGTTAGAGCACGAAGAGAGATTGAGGAGAAGAAGAATGCAATGGCAAGCAATACTGCAGCATTTCGTGGAGGAAGAAAGGAAAGCTGCGCGCGGCAGACAAGGAGACGGCGTGCAAGTTTGACACTTGAAACAAGAGCTGATTATATGCAAAATGCATTAGTATATAATTTTAAATGGTTACTACTGTTGTGAACAGATTGACTACATTTCAGATTATATTTTAAATTGCGTTCTTTTTGCGTTTTAGATGTTGTTGCAACTTGTTGCACAACTATCTTCAAAATCCGTCTGGATCCGGGAACAAGCAAGTGACTTTTGGGAAAAGGTTGCTCCAAGTTTCACCGATGATCAGTGAATGAAGAATTTTCGCATGCCCAGACAGACCTTTCAGTACGTCTGTCACCGTCTAAAGCCTGCCCTGCAGAGGATGAACACAACTTATCGTCGTGCTGTACAGCTTGAAAAGAGAGTTGCTGTTGCTATATGGAAACTCGCCACTAACTCTGAATACAGGAGTGTTGCACTTCTGTTTGGAGTTGGTCTTTCTACTGCGTGTGACTGTCTGAAAGAGTTTTGCTCCTCTGTGGAGGAGATCTTGCTTCCAGAAGTCATAAAAATGCCAAATGCAGAAAAACTACTAGAAATATCTCAACACTTTGAGCAGAGATGGGGTGTGCCACAATGTGTGGGGGCTGTTGATGGCTCACAGATTCCTATTCTAGCACCCCAAGAGTACCACACAGAGTTTTTCAACTGAAAGGGATGGTACTCTACGTATTATTTTACAGGCAGTTGTTGATAGAAGAGGTTTGTTTTGCAATGTGAACACTAGGCAACCTGGCAGCTTACATGATGCTAGAGTTTTACGTTTGTCAGGACTGCGGGAAGAGGCAGAGAGAGGGAAGGTGTTTTCACAACAGTGCAGGAGCATCACCTTTCTCAGTGGCCTAGTGGTAGAGTGTCCGCCCTGAGACTGGGAGATCAGGGTTCGATTCCTGGTCGGGTCATACCAAAGACTTTGAAAAAATGGGACCCAATGCCTCCCTGCTTGACACTCAGCATTAAGGGGTTGGATTGGGGGGGTTAAACCACCAAATACTTCCCGAGTGTGGCTGTGTCTGCAGCTCACCGCTCCCCCAGGGGATGGGTCAAATGCGGAGAACAAATTTCGCACACACACCTGTGTGTGTGACAACTAATGGGACTATCAAAGGACAAGATGTTGGCTACTACATCATCGGAGACGCTGCCTATCCACTGACAAACTGGCTCATGAAGCCCTTTCCAGAGAACGGTGCCCTCACAAACCAACAGGTGACGTTCAACATCAAAATAAGCAAAGCAAGGGTTGTGGTGGAAAATGCTTTTGGTAGACTTAAAGGACGATGGCAATGCCTACAGAAGCGCAACAACTGCAGCCTTGAGAGAGTTAAGTCCATAGTGCTCACGTGCTGTGTGCTTCATAACCTCTGTGAGAGCCATGGAGAGGATTACAGAGAAGAGTGGTGTGAAAATGACCAATATCTACAGCCAGATATGCAGATTATGATGGCTTCTGTGAAGGACAGCACAAAGGCAATCATCATGGCTGCACAGGAACAGGCCTTGAACACCAGAGCAACAGAGGCCAAGATCTACCACACCAGACAAGACCCAAGGTGTAGGCCGGTGTTTCCCAACCCTGGTCCTCAGGGCACACTGAGCTGCATGTTTTCCATGTCTCTGCTTCAGCACACCTGATATACGTTGCCTCCTCAGGAGGACATCAAGTGCTGCAGATGCCTGTTAATCCCTCATTCATTTAAGTCAGGTGTGTGGTAGCAGGGAAACACTGGTGTTTGAAAGGGCAGCATGAAAACCTTGTGCCTTGAGGACCAGAGTTGGGAAACGCTGGTCCTCGAGACAATCCTCCACACAACTGCAGGGTGTAAGATGCTGGCAGGGAAGGCACACATGGAACACCACAACCAAGTGGCTGGCATCATCTGTGCAGACAGGGGTGCAGATGGGATTTTCAAACTGGGGGGACAAAGTTCCAATGTACCCTCCCCCAAACACATACACACACACACACACGCACGTACACATACACAAACAATTGCAAGAGCCTTAACTAGAGCTCAGTCAGTTTGTGTAATTTCATCTAATGGTTTACGAAAAAACTAACACTTTTATATACACGTTTGAAGCCATTATGCAATGGAATGCTGGCAACAAAGCTCTGCCTGATCAACACTATCCAATTCAGTCATTTGTTATTCTCCCAATATACTACTAACCAAAACCTCATGCTTTATGCAAAACATTAAATGATTTTCAGCATACCAATCTTTACAGAAAACATAAAAGCCCTAAAAAAACTGCACATAAAATATATTTTAAAAACGATATTCACTTATCACTAAAGCTGGGTGGACACTGTGCGACTTTTTCACTCGTAGCACTCAGCTTCAGCTCAAACTGTACGACTTCCTCGTAGGGCAGATCTCACGAGTCGTGCTCACACTGCATGACCCAGTTCTCGGATGTGACCTGACTACTCACACTGTACGTCTGGTAGCAACACGTCGGACCTAAAAATATGCTAAAAATAGCAGTTTTTACACAACACGTCAGACTTTTTGTCTCGTCTTGCCTGTTGTCCTTCGGGAGTGCTGCAGGAGGACACACAGGTATTTATGGGGGTTGGATGAGGAAAACGAAATAAAGAAAGTAAATCTGTGTTTTGTGATCAGTTTAATTTCACATGAACACGACAAACACGCTTTCTCGACAATCTTTTTGAGTAAAAAACGTGTAGAAACAAAAACGAACAACGTGTTATTAGGGAAATAATGAGCGGTGTTGATGCAGGATTGCGCATGCGCCGTGAGCGGTTCTGATACTTTTTGGGTCACAGCTGCTCGCAGCGCCGCTTCAAAAGTGCGATACCCTCACGAGGGACAAGCAAAATATCAAACATGCTAGAAGTCTGTGCGAGCTCACGATTGGTGATCGGTAGCTGGTCACGTGGTGTTAATCGCCTCTCGCAACCCCCTGTACACTACATGACTCGCCCCGATCTTGTGGATTCTCGCACGAGTGCAAAATCGGCTCAAAAAAGTGAAAAAGTCGCACAGTGTACGCCCAGCTTTAGAGCAGTGGTTCCCAAACTTTTCAGCCTGACCAACAAATATTCCTTCGTATTTTTATGTTATTTGGAAAATTTCATTATATTTGGAAAGTTTTAATTTATATATAAATAAATAAAGCTCTTTTGAAATTTTATTTTTTACTTTTTTTATGATTATGTGGCACACTTTGACTTCCATACTTCACGCATCTGATCTGCCCCTTTTTTACGGCTTTTTTTTTTACATTGTCGCTATGTCTGTCACGTTAGCAGTGTTTTTACCATCATTTCTACATCCATCACATCCCAAAGAAGGTCAATCAAACATCAAACCCAACATTTGGAGCTTGTAAACTCCACACACCTCTCGTGCAGCACCACCTGTCTGATGCTGCAGCAGCGTCAATCTTCCCGGCTGGATGAGTGAATTTCTTCATCAGAGTCAATAATCTGCTTCATAATCAGAGTCAGTCATGACCAGACAAAGTGATCAGTCAACAAAGACCAGACCTGCCGGCAGTTATACATTTTATCTAATATTTGCGCTCGTCATGTTACGCGTATCTCCTCCTCTCCCCAACTGGGAGCCTCACGGCGGGAGGCGTTTTTCAAACTCTAAAAACTCCCAAACTTTGCTCAGCCTGAAGGTTCCACATCTCCACTATCTTCTGGTATAAAGTAGTAACTTCATGAGGGATCATATTTGTAGATGAGACTTGTTAAAGTCAGTAATGAGGCTTTGGCGCTTATAACGAGTAAGTCCCAACACTGACAACAACGTACTGAAACTAGAACCAACATGCATAAACAGACAGATCGGTCCCGCCTACTTACACTGTTGGTCTTTTTTAAATACGCAGTAATCGTTGCTTGCCATTTTCGCTTCATCCTGCGTCCTAGCAGCAACCACTTTGGCGCCTCTGGAGTCGATGTTTGTTTACGTCATGCTGCATTCAATGTAATTGGAAAAAGGATCTTCAAGCGCTTAACCTCCGATTTTGTTTTCTTTCTGACCTTGGTGCGGGGGATGAAATGCTTGCTTAGTACAAGGATTGCTGTAAAGTCACCGACACCAGTCAGTGACTCAATGCAATTTGCTGGGTTTCTTCTATAGGAAACCTTTTACTGATTGGCTTAATGAACTGACCTGTATTGGAATGTTTACTATGTAAAGTGCCTTGAGACGACTCTTGTCATGATTTGGTGCTATATTAATAAACTTGAATTGAACAATCAATCAATCAATCAATCAATCAATCAAAGCTTTATTTATAAATGAACAAGTGATGACAACATCAGGAAAAAAGGATCACAAGAAACTAGAGAAGTACAAGGGCCTCAAAGAAGAACTTGAGAAAGCCTGGTGAGTAAAGACATCGGTGGTGACCGTGGTCATCAGGGTACTCGGGGCAGTAACCCCCAGACTGGATGAGTGGCTAAAACAGATCCCAGGAAAAACATCAGACATCTCAGTCCAGAAAAGAGCAGTTCTAGGAACAGCTAAGATACTGCAGAACCTCAAACTCCCAGGCCTCTGATAGAGGAGCACCTGAGCTTGGAAGGATGAGAAAGACAACCTGCAGAGGGTGAGATAGGAATGTATATATACAGTACCCAGACTAAATGAGTACACCCCCTTTAAAATGTACAAATTTAATCAGTAGCTCAATGAACAAAAGAACAAATTCTAGAATTTTCACAAGGCTGGGTTTTATTGAACACGTGTTTAACTCCATAACATGAAATTAAGGTTAATAATATCACTTAGATCACAAAATCTTCAGTTTTACTAAAATTAGTTGAAGCAAAAATGAAAACACCCCACAACAAAAACTACTGCATCTGGTGTTTTTTATGGCCACCATGATTTTCAAGGACAGCACAAAGTCTTCTAGGCATGGAATGAACAAGTTGGTGACACATTGCAACATCTATCTGTTTCCACTCTTCAAGAAGAACCTCTTTTAGAACCTGGATGCTGGATGGAGAGTGATGCTAAACTTGCTGCCTCAGAATTCCCCGCAGGTGTTGGATTGGGTTCAGATCAGGAGACATACTTGGCCATTCAATTACCTTTACCCTGTTGTTCTTCAGAAATGCAATGGTAGCTTTAGATGTGTGTTTTTGGATCATTGTCGAGTTGGAAAAGTGCACAACGGCCAAGTGCACGGAGTGATGGCTAACGACTCATCTAGGGGTAGGGAGAAAGGGTATTCCAGTGACGTGCGTTCAGAGGGGGCTTGTCATTGTGACAAGTAAAACTCTAATAATGGTTTAATATAAAGTTAGTGTATCGAGTGACTGCTCTGTACATTAGTTTTCTGTAAGATATAATCAAGTTTATGGTCAAAATAGCTGAATTTACCTGTTTCCTATACACGCAGAAGCAAGAGGAGAGTCAGAGACGAGCCTGCCTCTGCTCTCATGGAGCCGCGACACACACACTAAGTGATTCAGGCAGAGTGCAAGCGCCAACTCTCATATATCATGTGTGACGCTGTGCCCTCTGGAGGCAGCGATGAGAGCTATCTCCGTTCTCCGCAGCACAGCAAAAACTCACTGAAACAGGGGGTGCCTCCCCTGCTTCCTCTGACCCCACAGCACTGGGGTGTTCATAGGTAGTTTCTACTTGTTAAATAACAATAGACAGCTACAGCTTATGAGCTTGACACTCCCATATTCCAGGCAGAATTGACAAAGCTCCTCAAATGAGAAGCAAAACATCTTCAAGAAACCCAAAAAGTATTGCCTTCATTTGAAGCCTTTTGGATCACCATGACCTGGATGACTGAGAACCTTCACCAGCACAGTTTTACAGAAACACCGCATGTCTGAACACAGAACCCTGAGGAGCTCCTTGACTGTGGGTAAGAAAGATTCCTTATAAACATGAACTATCTGTCAGATAGATTGTTTAAGATGGCTGGTATTACCCTTCCACCACCCTAGTCGCTCCCTGCCCTGCCTACACTTCCACCAGGAGCCAAGGCTCAGCTGCCTGATTCCTCCCCCAGGCTGTGCTCCTGGAGGAGAGCTGCAACTCCTCCTCCACATGAGCCTGATTGGGAGTTTTTATTTTTTTTTTAAAGTCTGAACTTGGAGTAAAGCAGGTGAGTAAAACAGTGGTACGTAAACAGAGTGGGATGATTTTACCTCTTCAGTGGTAAACTTGAATTTAACTTTTCCAGTAAAGTCATTTGTTTTACTGAATCTTATAGCAGATTTAGGGGAGATAGAAGGTCTGTAGAGCTTACCATGGAGAAAGGAGGAGAAGATGGAGAGCAGGTGAGTAGAGCTTCCAGAGGAGCAACAACTGAGGGTTGCTCTGTGGTGCATTAAGAAACAAAGTCTTTAATCAAGTTCTTTTCAGATTAATGCAACATTAAATGCATGGCTGATAATCTGATGTGGATCAGTTTCTAGCTCCAGCATGAGCTGCAGCAGAAGCCGAGTCTGTCACTGCATGATGTAAACAAACACAAAGCAGCAGAGAGGCTGTTACATAACAACAAGTCACCTGATTGAATCAACCTGATCCTGTTAGAGATTTCCTGATCCCACCCAGGAATGAGTCAGCGCCTGAAATTTAAGGATTAATCTGAACAACCAGAAGGTGTGTGTGTGTGTGTGTGTATACCCATCTATACATCAAAGCGGACCAATGATTAGTTTTTACCTGCAAACTGACATTACTACCAAAATGAGGACATTTTGCTGGTCCTAACTTTGGTACTAATGTTACAGAACTCTACTAGTTATTTTTAGAGGTTTGGTGTAAATTAAGTTTTAGTTAAGATCAGGGTTACGCACAATCCAGTCACTAAAATGAATGAAAGTCAATGACAGTCCTCACAACGAATGCTACACGAGAATGTGTGTGTGTGTGTGTGTGTGTGTGTGTGTGTGTGTGTGTGTGTGTGTGTGTGAGTGTGTGCGTGTGTGTGTGCGTGTGTGTGTGTGGGAGAGCTCAGAGACCAACTCATCCTGGAATACGTATCTGGAGGCTGTCGCCATGCCAACCAGTCTAGAGATATTACTCACAGAGACACACAATGAAAATGTAGGAGGTGTTAGCTGCTCCAGGGGACGTTTGAAGAGGATCTGTGTGTGATGACAAACTCCTTCATCACCATAGCTCCAAAACTGATACATTTCTGCACTAAACAGTCAACGTTGTATGGATGTGCAGATCATGTCTATATTAAGTCCATCGTTCCAGACCATGTCTGTAGGTTGTCCAAACTAGGTCTTTGCACAGTGGGAAGGAACACAAATGCTAATTTTTATAAGAACAGTTTTGTGCAAGGTGAAAAAACTACATACAGGGGACTGCAACTAGAACCAGAACTACAAATTTGAAAATTAATAATAAGCTTATTAAAGATCCAATCTAATCACTGAAGGCTTTAGTCCACGTGTTGAAGGTCTTATTTGCTGATTTTTGGAAATCTCACCCCAGATTAGATGACAGCAACACGACTCCGGCACTAACTTGTAATGTGGATATTTCATCTCCACAAATAACACAAGCCTGGAGCAGTTCTGCTGTTGGTTTTCAGAGACCACCTTCCATGTAGCTCTGGACGCCTCTCTCCATAGCAGCTTCAGACCTATCTCTAAACTTCCGTTCATCTCCAAGATCTTGGAAAAGGTTGTGGCTAAACAACTCACAGCTGCTCTTGATGAACATAACATCTATGATAGCTTCCAGTCAGGTTTTCGTAGAGCTCATTCTACTGAAACAGCTCTTCTTAGGGTCTCTAATGACCTTCTGACTCACA
>SSNQ01000305.1:1843141-1871461 GCA_006942095.1 Nothobranchius kuhntae
GGACCTGACCGGGGAACCCCTTGGGATTCCCCCGGCCGGAGGAGCTGGGGAGAAGGTCTGGGACTCTCGACTCTACTGCCCGCTCCGACGCCAGAAGCTGTCGGAGCAGACTTCTTACCGGCACAACACCGGACCGACCGGGGAACCCCTTGGGATTTACCCGGAGGAGCTGGCTCCGGCGGCTGGGGAGAGGGAAGTCACGCTACTGCCCCCGCAACCCGACTCCGGATACGCGGATGAAAATGGATGGATGGACGGACAAATAACAGATTTACACGTAAGTAGTCTCGGTGAGACAGATAATAGCAATCCAAAGTGCTTTTTATGTGTGATCTGATCAACCATTGCTTAAAAATGAAATACAGCTTAGCCGGTTAATTGCTGTGATCATAAAACACGGAAACGGCAGCACGCAGAACTCACGAGGCAACGTTTTACGTGACGTTTACTTGCTGCTATGAGTAATAAGACAGAAAAAGCCACGCCAAAATAAGTTTAGGAAGCCCACTAAGAATCATAATAAAGCATTTAAAATAAATACCATACACAGTTGAGGAAACGTTGGTTTAAGTACCTGATATGAAGCGGTCGCTGCATAAGCGAAAACCTTTACTCTCGGGATCCCACAGTTTCATTTTCGCCCGGTCACTAGTGCGTTTTATTACAATGATCCAACGTTTGTGGCGCTCCGGATCTTGGGGAATCCTGTAGAAGGCTCATTCCTTATGTCGTCCGCGTCTGTTCTGCATCCTGGGGCACAACAGGAATCTACCATATTTCCCGTTTGATTGAGTTTTCTGACAATAACAAATAGTCCAGCTGCCGGCTTCTGCCTGCCAATATGGCGCCGTTTCGATTTGAACTGTTGCATGCTGGGAGAAGTGACGTCAACTCCCGGAGCTCTATAGAAGCAGCGCATGTCACCTCAGTGTGGATGGGGGGAGGAGTATTGAGGGTTGGAGGGTTGCAGTGACCCTGGAACGTTTCAGCGGCCATCCCGCAGTCCCGCCCAGGCTGGGATAGGAGACAGAGTTGAGTTGCCATAGCGACGGCACATTCCACATATCTTCTGAGGGGGGAGTTTTGGTTGTAGCCTTGTAGGCTCAAGGGCGCCAGATTCCGATTAGAAATTGTTTTGGGGCCAGACAGAGATAATTTCCTCTCTGTCTTACAGTTTGTTGGTCCTCAACCTCTCAAACTCCCAATAACATTAAACTATCCCAATCCATGCTGATTCGTCCACTCTCTCCTTGATGGCATCCATCTTCTGTGCCAATGAATGAATCTCGGCCAAAGTCCCAAGCTTAAGATTCATCTAGACAATTATGTGAGTATGTGAATTCACAGCGCGGTGCAATCCATCTCTGAGCTCGGGGATCAGGCCAATATTCCTCGACAGCTCGTTAATTTTCCGGTAAGCCAGGTAACCTCCAAGGCCGATCAGCAGGAAACCCGACACCAACACCACGAATATCCACACATCTTCAGAGTCCTCCACAGACAGCTGGTCTGTCCTGGATGGGCATCCGGGAGCCCCTTCTACCGTTCTCATCGTTGAAAAATTTTTATCAACTGCGTTGAGTGACCAACTGACGAGATCCATTTTAGTGAATTTCAGTTTCCAGTTTCCAGGAAAAATGCAGAAGCAGCCATGCACCCAGCACACACAGACAGAAAAAGGCCTTGAGGATAAGATATGGAGGATAGGAGAAGAAAAGCGTCTGCACCCTTCAAGAGCCGGAAGAAGAACAAATACAGTCACACACTCCCTGCCCCACAACCTAAGACATACAAAAATGCATGCCAGACACACACTCATGATCCTCATACACACCATAATCACTCTGGTACCGGTACTGCTTCACAAAGGAGTACAACCATCACCGGTTCCCAGAGTGTGACCCTTCCTGCTGGGGTGCTGATGAGCAGGCTCCTCCACCCAATGCCGAGCAAAGCGACCCACCACCCCAGACCCCAGCCAGATGGCCAGATCTCCCTTCTAGCCTCCAGCCCCGGGAAGCCAAGCAACAACAGAGGTGTGCTAAGACCCCTAGTCTCCCTCCCCCTGCTCCAATACAGTGTTGATGCGTGTTGATGAGGTGTATTCGTGGCGGTGGTGAGCGGGCAGTGTAGGCATCGTCTGACCTACGCCAGCTGATGCCACCGCACCACCCCTCATCCCTCCCCACAGTCCTCTGTGTCTGAGTGCAGTTTAAAATTGGAAGTGGGCACCTGCACTTGGGATGAGGCTGAAAGATCCCCTTGCCAAATGCCGTTGAACATGCTCATTCCCAAGGCCCTACGTGTGTGTTTGCGTGGAATGTCATTGGTGGAAGTGTTTAATGTGCAAATAAAATTGGGGGGCAGTCTGCCACAGGAATGTGGAAATGGGGTCCATACCCGCACCCCCTGACTTGTCCACCCCCCAAGGTCCTATGTGCATGTTTGTGTGATGATGTGAGGGAGCAGGAGGAGAAAAATGTGTGTGGGGATGGGGAGGAATGGCTGGTTGGCCTAAGCCCTCCAGGGAGCCAGCTCTCCCACTAGCCCCAATAGGCACCTCCATTGCCAAAATGCCACCCAGGGCATGGAGACCCCAGCCCATCTTGCCAGGACCATTATTTGCTTCTAGATAAATTGTATACTGTTGGCCTATCAAAGTTGTCATTACCATGGTTTAACTAATTTCTTCACCATTGTTTGCAAAGTGTCTCATTGAATAGGTATGAATCACACACGAGGGGTCGTCAGAGGTGTTCCTCAAGGCTCTCCTGTGGCACCTTTATTATTTTTATCAATGATTTGTCTTTGTGCTGTACTTCCTGTTCTGTTCTTTAGTATGCTGATGATGCAGTATTATACTGCACTAAGGCAAGTAAACTGGAATTGCAAGCAACCCTTCAATTTAATTTTAATAAAGTGCAGCATTGATGAAATAAACTCGTCCTTGTTAAATCTAAAAAATAATCCATGCTGTTTAGAAGAAAACCCACTAGCTTTGGGGTTAGCGGGGATCTTAAGTTGCATTTTATGGACCTCTCTCCCTTACATTCTACTGACAAATTAAAATACTTAGTAAGGATGGAGCTGGCCTTGTCCTTACAAAATCATATCCAGGCAGTTTCTCATAGGATTACATGGTTTTTACAAATGCTATATCGATCTAACGCTATTGCTTCAACCTAACTATGGATGCATCTTGCAATTCAGCTTTTTCTGATTTTAGACTAAGCAGACATAATTTATCAGAACTCTTCACTTACATGACTTCATTCGTCTAATGTTATTTATTTTATTTGTGTTTGTCATTTTCATTTACATTGTCCTTTCAAAATCCATCACGTGTATGAACGCCTTGCATGATACACCTTGAAAGCTAGACTTGAATTCCATTGGATGCTATATATTTTTAAATGTATTCACGTTGATTTTCCATTTTATTTGAAAGTATCACAGTACCGAGTATCATACGTGATTATTAATCAGCTGTCATTTGTTATTCCTCGGTTTTGAAAAGTAGTGCCTCTAGTGTTAAAGCTCCTTATGACTGGAAGAAGTTACCCTCTGACTGCAGGTCTATTTCTACATTCTGATTATTTCATAACCATCTATTGCTGCCGATCTGTGATTGTTTTGCTTTTGTTGCTTAATTTGTACTTATAGCAATAAGGTTGTTTATCATTGTCCTGTTCTTTTTTGTACATGGACATGTCTGTCTGTGTGTACTGGGTCTGTTTATGTTGCTATACGTATATTTAAAAGTCTTCACGGGTGAAACGCAGCATAGCAGGAATGTTTTATGTCTTTGTTTTGGGTTTTTGTTACCTGTTATTGTGAGTTTGTTATTATGTAATGACTCTGCTATCTCAAAAACGAGATGATACATCTGAAGCGGTTTGTATCCTCAAAAAACACAAGTCAAATAAATAAACAAACATGCTGTAGACCTGCTGAAAAGGTTAAATTATGTTTCATCTTCATGCAGCTGCAAAAATGTTGATTTATTTCTGGAAAAATGTGGAAGTTAATCTGTTTAATTTATTTCCTGTTTCTTTGCTTTTGTAACTGCTTTAAAACTTAAAACCGTTCTCATTCTGTTTGCTTGATTTATTTTAGATATTTTCTGTATTCTTGCTCCATGAAGTTTAAAATTTTGAGATGAGGTTTTTCCTAGAAGGAATCTGAACTTCCAGAGGTCGGACCTGAGCTCCCTGGAAGTCTTCCTGTTCCTCCCACACCTGTAAAAAGGTTTTGTTTGGGGCCTCTGTGGACCTGTGGTGTTTGCCATGACCAGAACCACCACACCATCTGCAAGCTTTTATTTGTTTGTGTGAAATCTGAACATTGATAACACCAGAGCCACCTCCAGCCTCCAAGCTCTCTCTCTCTCTCTCTCTCTCTCTCTCTCTCTCTCTCTCTCTCTCTCTCTCTCTCTCTCTCTCTCTCTCTCTCTCTCTCTCTCACACACACACACACACACACACACTCTTGACCTCTCTCTCTCTCTCTCTCTGTCTCTCTCTCACATACAAAAGAAAACACACACACACACACACACACACACACACACACACACACACACACACTCACACACACTCTCTCTCTCACACACACACACACACACACACACTCTTGACCTCTCTCTCTCTCTCTCTCTGTCTCTCTCTCACATATACATACAAGACCACACACACACACACACACACACACACACACACACACACACACACACACACACACACACACACACACACACACACACACACACACACACACACACACACACACACACACACACACAGGGCCCAACCCACGCACATTCCTTATTCCCTCTGGAAAACCATCCAGCACCTCCTCTTCTTCCTCTCCCAGCAACCAGTTTGGCATCTGATGGTGGTCACCGTGGAAACAGAGCTCAGTCTGGGAGCATTTGTTAGAGTAAAAAATCGGTCCATTTTCCCTGAGAATATCTGCCCGGCACACTTAACGGCCCACACAGTCACTCCTTTTCATCCCAAACACACCTGAGTGGGTGAAGATGGCCAGCTGTTGCCATGGAAACGTGTTGGAGTTGAGTCCAAGTTTGCAGTGAAAAGAAAGGCTGACATTTAGCTGGAGCAACACGTATAGCTCTGCTCACTTCTGGTTTCATTAACCCAGCAGGTTTATTTCTGTTATTTATCTACAAACAGATTAGGTTTATTTCTGAACAAATGTGCCCAAAATGTCCCATAATCCTTTGTAATTCTCTTCTGGTGGCGTTATTCTGAGCTTCAGGTTGTACCTGATACCAAACTCTAACTCATGCCATTTACTGTAAGTCAGATCATCTTTTAAAAGTCCTGCTGCTATTCTAGATCATCAGACTAGTCTGATTTGAAATTGATATTGTTCCTAATCCATCATGAAATCTGATTACTTTTGTCTTTAGTCTGATTTGTTGCACAAATTTTATTAAAGGCTCAAAAAACAAATGAAATTCACAAAGTTTTTATCCTGTAGATGAAAAAACTGAATTTGATTGATTTTAATAAATAATTTGTGACTAAAAATTATTAAGCTCATGTAACAAAGATTCTTCAGAACTTCTCCTGAGGCCGCAGCTCTTCACACTGGACTCACACCGACCAGAGGGCTTCTGAGTCCTGATGGCGGGGCTTCGTCAAACCTCTGCAAACCCTCCGCCCTGTCCGCCTCCTCTTCTTTCAATCTGCAGTCTAAGCCCCGCCCCCCGCCCCCCTCTCAGGCTTGCAGGGACAGTGGCGCTTCATTTATACCCCACAGCAATGCAGAGGGGCGGAGACATCCTATGAGAAGGACATGTCCATTCAGATTTTTCAGTATCGAAAAAGAAACATTTGTGTTTATAATCTTGATTTAAATACAAATTAAAAACGATTCATAAAAATGGAAAGATTGTATGTCTGACAGATGATATCTATAAAACCAGTCTTTCAACACCAAAGCTGTTGGATGAATCCAGAAGGGAGAAAGAAAAAAAAATCCTTAAAATTCATCCAAAAACCAGCACAAGCACTGGATTGTGCGGTTTTTCAAGGCTCCATCTTCAGACTATTTCTCTTCTCTCATTAGTCACTGAAATCGGGCAGGCGTGTCCAAAGTGTGGCCCATCAGGGGCGGCAGTTGAAAAAGGCCAAGCTGCCGGCCCAGACGATGGTGCAGTTTTACACGGCCATCATTGAGTCCATCCTCACTTCCTCCATCGCTGTGTGGTACGCTGGAGCCACAGTGAGGGACAAACATAGACTGCAGCGCATTGTGCGCTCTGCTGAGAAGGTGATTGGCTGCAGCCTTCCATCTCTCCAGGACCTGCACGTCTCCAAAACTCGGGGGCGTGCAGGTCGGATAGCAGCTGACCCTTCTCACCCGGGTCACAGACTTTTTGAGCCGCTTCCCTCAGGCAGGAGGTTACGATCCATCAGGACCAGAACCTCTCGCCATAAGAACAGCTTCTTTCCATCTGCCGTTAGACTTGTGAACAGCTTATAAACACACAACCATGCTCGTCTTCGGTACTTGACATAACGTCACGTTACCGGCCCTATTACCATTACCTGCCTTTTTTATAGCAAAGTTTTATGCTAGTTTATTATATTTTATTCTATTTTTAATTATATTATTCATGTTATATGTAGCACGTTAGTACCAAAGCAAGTTCCTAGTTTGTGAATTGTTTGTTCACTGACAATGGCAATAAACCTATTCTGATTCTGATTCTGATCTGCGGCTCTCAGAGTAACGTTGTACGAGCACAATCACATTTTTGGGATGATGAATTTTGCCTCTCCAGCAGGATGTTGATGTAGGTACACACTTTCCAACATCTTCGTGTTCAGATTTGGCCTAATGTGCTATTTTTGGAACCGTTTTGATGAGTGCAAATGAAACATAATTACCACAGAATACCATTTAAAAGTAAATACATTTTAATGGTAAATTACTTCACACATTTTTACTTTATGACAGTTTTTGCCCTTCCCTTGAAAAGTTGGGACACTGCCACTGATCTTCAGATTCACAGGTACAGCTACAAATCTGAATATTCTGAAAAAGCTCAATATTTTTGTCACTGATGTAGAGTGAGACTCATAAATTGTAAAGATTCATTACACAGATTAAAACATTTCAAGCGTTTATTTCTGGTAATGTTTTTGATTATGGCTCAACAATAATGAAAACACCCAATTCTGACCCAAAGTCTGGGCTGGGACTAACCCACGTGACCTTCTCAGAACCAGACTGAAACCGGAGCTGGTGTGAAAACTCGCCTGTTCTCCCTCACTTTTAATTCTGACCGTTTGCATCTATTGTGTATAGGAACCTGATTAAGTGTCATAATAATAAAAATGATTGTGATAAAAAAACAGCCTTACATACTTTAGAGTAAGATTGTAGCGATTTTCAGTAATTGGAGATTATATTTGGAACTTTCATGTTTTTCGTAATGGTGTGCTCTGATTGGTCAGCTCCAGCAGGCGGTGTCATTGGAAATTATTTAGTTTCCATGTTTATCATCAGCATTAAAATATATTGTTGCTGCTCATCTGCAGACCAGGTCCTGGTGTTTATGTTTTACCCGGATGTAAAATGATTAATCCTGTAAAGTGAGTCTAATAATGTCAGGAGGAGTCTCCATCTTAAGCTCCGCCCGGTGCGTGCCGGTAAGCAGACCGAGCGCTCCTGCCGCTGCAGTCCGATTCAAACTGAGGTCCAGTTGGGAGGGGGGAGGAGGAGTAGCAGTAGGATTTGAGGATTCTGGTTGTTTTTGCTCCGAGCTCCCATTCTGGCCGTCCGTCCTTTACTCCGAACGGGACTTCAGCGCTCGTTTACCGGCCTCCAGGTGAGCTCCGCCCTCTGTTCGGTACCGGTTTGTTTCACCAGCCTCTCTGCCCGGTGTTGGTGTGGTAGTGTCCGCTCTAGGAGCGTCTACATGCTGCAGGGCGGCTGGTCCTGGATTTGCGGCGGGATGCGTCTCTGTTAATTGTTGCAGCGTCATTAAATCAGCTGGTGGTGATGATGAGGAGGAATCAGGCGCATCATGATGAAGCTCCAGGGTCTGTGACCCGGTTCTGTAGAATTTGTGCTGCAGCTCCAGTGCGACACAAAGCTGCTGCTCATTGGTTAATCTGTCCTCTGGTGGAAGTTTGATTGCGACCTCTGATGATGATGATGATGATGATGATGATGATGACGACGACGCAGGCGTGGTCGCCTTGCGCTGACCTCAGAACAATAACACCAGAACATCCCTGGTCATTCCTGCAGGGACCTCCTTTGGCTCGAAGTGTCCTGAAGCCCCTGTTGTTATTTTCAACCATCTCAGGTGTTTGGACCCATGTGGATCTGGGTCATGTGGTTCTGGTTCTGATAAGTCTCCTGTTCTGTGTGTGTGTCTGTGGGAACCTTCAGTGGAACGATTACGTAACCAGACCGGACTGCTGATCTCCTCATCCACTGCTTCTCCTCAACCTTACTCCTTCACACACACACACACACACACACACACACACACACACACACACACACACACACACACACACACACACACACACACACACACACTTGTGAACCTGTTGACTGAAGCCTTTAAACTGCGGCAGGGAGGTGTCGGTTTGTGCTCCTGCTGCTTTAACAAGGAGCAGCTGGACCCCCCCCCCCTGCATTTGTCCCCTGGATTCAAACCTTCAGCCCCGTTAAAAACTTTCATGCACAATCATAAAACAGTGAGCCACCTCTTCCCCACTGATTGTTGCTGATTTCATCCTTCAGCAGTCCTCTTCTACATCAGGAGACCTGCAGGTGACACGCTCCAGTCAGAGGGTTTATTTAAGGTTTCCAGCTGCTTTGGTCTGAACAGGCTCCGCCCATCCTTTTATTTTAGCAAAGGTGCTTTGTGTCAGTTCTGCTGACATTTAAAAAGGTTTTATGGGATTCAGGTTCCACGGTGCAGTACGCTTCATCCGATTTTCATTGCTTTTTAAGTAATAATTAACTTTAAAAACAGTTGGAAGAGATTTAGATGACTTTTTAAAGGTTCGTTAAATATCAACTCTTGGAAATTAGAGTCGTTTGAAATCTGTTGCTCTGAATTACAAGTATTTAGTTTCATCAGATGAAACAGGAAGCGACATGCTGATGGAATTTATGATGGAGGTGTGCAAAAGCCTAAACAGGGGTTGGCTAGCTGTGTTTTTCATTACGTTGGATGTTTTACTCCAATAAGGGTTCTCCAGTTAGCTTCAGGAGCTGCCATGTGTGTGTCAGCTGCATTAATAAACAATCCAAACACAAAAAAACCTGTTAATCTGTTTTCTTCAGTGTTTAGTTTAGGAATTATGCACCTAAAATGAGCTGTTTTAAAATGTCCCCGTGTGTGATGTCATAAACAGGGAAATTGGCATAGAACCACCTCTCACGTGGTCGAGAGAGTTGCTCCTGGAGGAGCAGTGACTCTGCTCTGTGCTCCTCCCACTTTCGGAACTTCTCAGCCTATAGAAGCCTGAGCAGGTAACGGGTGGGCGTGGCCAGCTCTGGTTTATTTCCTTGAAGTGACAGACGCTGAAATGGCTCATTGTGGAAGGTGCCAAAACTGTCAGGACTGAAACAGCTGATACCAGTTCATGTGAAAGCCATTTGGTGTAAAGAACGTCAAACACCTGTCCGACACCTGTAGGACTATTATAACTCCAATCATCTGATTTTAAATTGGGTCAGATCACTAGATTTTCAACAAATTGGAATTGGGTGGGAAAAATCCAATTTAACAATTTAAAACAACAAACATTACTTTTTAAATTCGTCCTGAAAAATTGATTTTCAAATAAATAATAGTGGCTTAGTTTTAAATTCAAGTACGCTCAGGTCAGCAGCACAATCAAGTCCTGTTTCTACCAACTTAGGCGAATTTCTAAATGAAAGCCCACCCTGAGTGTCCGTCTTCTAGTCAATGATCCATGCCTTCATCACATCCCGGCTAGACTACTTCCAACTCCTGTTTATACGGCATCAGCAAAGCTGCTCTGTCCAGACTTCAGCTCGTCCAGAATTCGGCAGCACGGTTTCTGGAGCTGACAGAAGACAGCACATCACACCCATTCTGAAAACACTGCATTGGTTGCCCGCTCAGTTCAGGATCACCTTCTAAATCCTACTACTTGCATTCAAATGTTAGAACAGTCAGGCCCCTCCCTATCTGAGCGAACTCCTCCACTTCTACCACCCTTATGCTCTTAGGTCCGCAGATAAACTCCTCCTCACCGTCCCTAAGTCCCTAAGGTGCGTTTGAGGACTCGCGGGGAAAGGGCTTTTTGCATCTGTGCCCCAAAACTTTGAAACTCACTACCCCGCCCGGTTAGACGGGCACCCTCACTTGCCATCTTTAAATGGAGGCTGCAAACGCGTTACTTCTCCATGTCCTTCGATTCTTAGCATCAACTATTTGTCATACCCTTTTCCAGTGTGGTTTTCCCATCTTAAATCTGTCTGACCACTTTTAATATTTGTATTGTTTTTGTTTGTTTGTAACCGTACTTTGTTGTATTATTTTTTTTAAATTGTTTTTATGATGCAGCTATTTAATGCTTTTGCTGTTTTATTTTGTACAGCACTTTGGTTGGTTGTGATGCCATGTTGAAAGCGCTTTTATAAATAAAATGGTATGGTAAGTTCCTCTACATCGGTATTCTTTGTTTCACAGACAACGCCTTAAACTCCCAAAATTTAGGCTAGCCTGGGAGTTCACGCACCATAACATGTAGCTGCTAGCTAACACAGAGCATAGTTGTGCATCTAGAGAGAAAATGTCTGTAATTTGGATGTATTTTTAGACAAACAGCAAAGAGTGATAGACACATGTAATGTGTGCAAACTGGGCATTTAACGTGATGAAAAAGGTAGTGCTGCGTTCAACACTATGAATCTGATGCACCACCATATTAAAACAAACCCTGCTCAGTGACACCAAAAGTTATGTTTAGAATAAATAGTCTACAGACAGCAAAAATGCCCAGATGGCA
Source organism: Nothobranchius kuhntae (assembly GCA_006942095.1). Lineage (NCBI taxonomy): Eukaryota > Metazoa > Chordata > Actinopteri > Cyprinodontiformes > Nothobranchiidae > Nothobranchius > Nothobranchius kuhntae. The sequence continues at coordinate 1,854,178 of SSNQ01000305.1, forward strand.
GTACCACACTGGATGAGCCATCTGTGGTTGCAAGGGTTGGGTTTTGCATTCACCTTGAGTTGAGCTGCTTTCTCTTCCTACCTTTACAGATGCAGCAGTTCCACAGGTGTTTTGTAGAAAAGAGTGACCCTGCATCATGTGCCGTGCCATCCCTGTTGCTGAAAACAGACGCACACCGAGTAATTGATTTAAAATATGAGCGACAAAGCTACTTTTACATATATTCCTAATATTAACACATTTCTTATTAATGCACTTGTTAAACAAGTGATGTTTTATAGCAGATAAACCAAGGCAATGACATAAATACAGAAAGAAAAAAAAAACACAATGCTTAAAAATTTTAAAGGACAATTCTAGTTTGTTCTCCTTATTACTTAAAGAGCAAGTAACCCCCAAATCAACTTTTTTGAACTATAAATGAGTGTCTAGTCATGCTGTAGACACACGTATTCAACAATTTGGCACTTTAGTGCATCTTAGTTAAAACTTAAATATTCTGCCTAAAACTGTCAGTGTTGTGCAGTTGTCAGGTAAAAACTCTGCTTTGCATTTGAATTTAAATCTGCCATCGTTATTGGGTAAGAGGTGCACTATGACGTTAGCTGGTACATTATGATGTTGTTGTTGTGAGCCTGTGTGTGTGTGTGTGTGTGTGTGTGTTAGCGGCTCCGCCCTCTCGGTCTGCCTGGCAACAGCATTTGTAGCATTTTTCAAACAGGAAGTGGGAGTGGAGTAAGACTCTGGAAGGGGGTGACTTGCTCTTTAATGCATTCCTAAAGTGTCGGACCGGGACTCGGTACCAGCAGATTCTTCATATCAAATGACTCAAAATTGGATCAGGAGCAAAAAAAAGAACATGATTGGGACATCCCCAGTTATGACTTAAGAAAAAGTCCTACGTCTCCTTTAAACCGTTTTTGACTGAGTTTTGAAAATTTTAAACCTAGTTTTTATTCTTTTTTTATCCCTTTACTGTACTCTTTACTTGTACTCTGATTTTAGTTTTTTTTTACCACCTTTACTGCATTTTGACCCTGTTTTATTCGGTTTCTTCTGTGCTTTTATTTAGTTTTACTCTGCATGTCTGTTTCTGCTAGTTTTGGTCCCTCCCTCCCAGCTCGTTCCGCCTGTCTGGTAAACAGATCTGTGCGTGTCGCAGAGTTAATTAGTGCACAGCGTTGCTGGCACAGTGTGTGTCCCAGATGTCTGGTTGTCTGCTGGGGGGGTCTAGCTTGGTAAGGGAGGGGGAGGAGCTGTGGTCCTGTGATCAGGGAGAAACTAAAACTCACCTGTTGAAGCATCTTTCCTCCTCCTCTAGTCCAGTTGAAATCTGCAGCTAAGTGGAGTTTGGTTTTAATGAAAACTCAACACCAGAAGGAGTTTTCTGAACTGAAGACTAGATTAAACTGTGCAGCTGAGAATTGTCTGAGGTGCAGGAACAGCAGCTTAAGCAGGATGTGATGAAACAGTCCCCGAGGAGTGGGAGAGGAGAGGGAGGTATGTGTAGGAGAGGACAGGGTCAAGGAACAAACCAGACTGAGGAGGAGGAGGAGGAGGAGGAGGAGGAGGAGGAGGAGGAGGAGGAGGGGTGTGAGGAAAAAATGGCAAAGAGGAGGAATGGTCTTGTTTCAGATGATGTTTGTGAAAAAGTTTTAAAATGTTTGAGAGGAAATGTTTTTGTGTCAGAACATGAAGTCAAAATAATCACGTTAAAGTTCGTGAACGGAGACGGTTTGTTTAATCCCTCTGATCCATCTGAAGGCTGAAACACTTGTGTGAAATGTGAACTTTTTAAAAATCAGAGATGGTGTCAAAAGCAGAAATCAGCTGAGATAAACTGGGTGGAGGAGAGGGCCTTGATGGGAGGAGTGGTGGAGGGAGGACAGGGGGGAAACAAACAGCTGTAAAAACCTCCCTGGATGGAGGAATGTTCTGGAAAACATCCAGTAGATAGGGGGAGAAGGAGGTTAAAGTGAAACCAACAGGTCACCTGGAAGCTAAATCCCGTTAAAGATGCACCAGCTTAAGGCTTTGTGGCTGGTGTGTGCTGTAGATACAGTAAGAGCTAGACTGGTCTTGATGTAGTACCAGTACCGGGTTCTGGCTCAGCTCTGATGACTTCTGAGCAACATCACACCATCACTGTGTGTGCACCGTGTTTTCATTAAATTGTCACATGATGTTAGAAATTTCATGAAATCTGCTGACATTCGGTGAGTTTTTGTTTGTGTTGGGTTGTAGTTCTGAGAGGCCAAAGTGAGAAAAAGTGTCATTCATAATAGAAGAAGAAATATCACGACTGATATCGTATCACAATATTCAGTTTCATTTGTCAATCGCTGACTGGACAAATGTAGTTGGTAGAAATCCAAATCAGGTGAGAGAGACCAGTTAGTCTCACCGACCTTCTGAATTCACTCACCATGTTAAAGAAGAAGCTAACCCTTTAGCTTAGTGCTAGACTATAAATTGCACCTTCATCACCTGATCATCTGGGTGTGATGGACATCAACAGTGAATTGTGGGAGTACTGCATGGAGAGGAAACGTGGCGACTGAGCCAGTTCAGCCTGGTTTCTACTGGTTCAAGCCCAGTTCACTTGTGGGAAGGTCTAGCACACCTTGGTGGTGATCGGTGTGTACAAAAGTTAAGTGTTAGCTAGCTTACGAACGTTAGCTTACATCCTCCCTGCTGCTGTTCACTGATGTAAACAAGTTGCCGACTTTGTCAGAATTCACCCCGCTGGATTTGTGATAACAGAGTTCACCTAACACTGGAGCTGATTAACAAATGAAAAATGGTTCTTATCCCCACCAGTTTTTGTCACTGGCAGTGCCGTTTCTGACCTAATGAGATGTTACAACAGTTATGCATGCCACCAATATAATAAAAACATTAGGGATGCACCGAAATAAAAATTCTTGGCCAAAATCGAAAATGAGGAAACCAAGGCCCAAAACTGAAACACCTAAACTTTAGACATTATCATGTCAATAGTTAGAACCATTTCATTAGGACTGATGAAGTAACCTTTTAAAGAGAATCTTTGATGTTCTTTAAAGCCCCAGTGTGTAATATTTACTATCAAATGAAGTGGTTACACTCCAACGCTCAATGTTGCCTCTACCAATGTCATTTTCATTGAATTTCGTTTTTACCTCTTGTGGCCACGAGCTGTTTGTTTCATAAAAATAGTAGGCTACATTCATACTGATTTCAAAAGTAAACTTTCTTCTTCTGAAGCAGACACACTCTTTATTCTGATCACTGTTTGAATGTGGATCTACTTTCTTTTGAGTGTAATGAGAAAGTAGTGAAGTGGCTCTCGCATGACCGTTTTAGACCAATGTCGTGCTCACATTTAGTAAACAGCAAGCTAGCATAGCAGTGTACTCGGAGTTTGAAAATAAAAGCAATTATGTAATTTCCTTAGAAACTCTCAAATTAGAGAACACAAATTATTTTTATGGACACATGTTTGATGTAACGTGTCAGGGGTCGCGTTTCTGGCCAGCTCGTCGTTGTAAATGAGAATGATCTCAATCGAATCATCTGGTTAAATAAAGGTTAAATAAAATAAGAAAAAATAAATTTTGTTTAAATATATTTTAATAGAAAAATGCTCTTACCAGTTAGCATTTTCAAGTCTGTGTGCATTTTGAAGTTCCCACGCTTCAGCAGCTCTGCTTTCACCATTTAAATTATCCATGTTTTGCCTGCTCCCATCAACTGTTGCTGCTGGCTCAAAACTGTGGCTGCGCACCTTCAGCATTTAACATAAATCTAAATTTGTATTAAGAAACCGGAGCTTCTTGCTGCTGCTACTAATCCATTATTTTTCTGATTAGTCAGGAATGTTTTCCTTCAGTGAAGTTGAGGGAGCGAGTGACAGGACGTTGCGTAATTTAGAGATTATACTTGGATGTTTTTTCATCAATTAGTTAATAATTAAATATTATGAGGGGCATTTTTTGTAGAGAGGGAATACCACTGTGACAAAAAGAAACCCCATTAGGACTGTTTCAAACCTCTACATAACAGCTGCAACTGCACCAGCGGCCACCATAACCCATGGTCAACAACAAAAAAAATTATTTATTAGTTTAGTTTTATGTGTAAATAAAATTAATAAAATTAAATGCTGATTATTTACATGAAAAACATCCTCCCCTCTGCAGGAAGACATCATGATGGAAGACTTGACGATCAGCTTCTCTGAAAAATCCATCTTCAAAATGGAACTGAAATAATCGCTGAGACCAAATCAATTTCTTCTTCTCTGTTAGCCGCCTAGTTTGCTATCTGTTCACAAGTGATGATGGTGGTGGACGGCTGATGACGAGTTTTACCCATAATACTCTTGGAGACGATTTCGGAGATCCACTTGTAAACGAGCACATCATAAATCTACATGTGAGAGTAAAAATAAAGCCAGTCATGCAGCACAACATTTTATTTAATATTTGACACCTACTGCATCACTAAAGTCAGTCGGTCTTGTAACGTTTTTAGCAACCATGACTCAGTCCTGACTGGGGCAGCCCTAAATAAATCTGCATGAGAAGAATTATTAAGAATGGAGCTCATTCTCCTCTGAACACAAGCTATGGAAGTGCTTGTCTTCTCCAGCATCTATCGTTTGTGTTAGAGGCGCCATTCCCTCTCATCTGCCTCACTGCAGGGGCGGGCCCCCCCAAGCCCCCACTGAAGCTTCGCCCCTGGCTATTTTATCACCTTTATCACACGTATGTCACATATTTGCAAACACTGCTGATGTATTGCACCCTGCTTACATTACAGTACTAAAAAGCACTCCTCTTCAATGGACGAGTTTGTTGCAAAGCCAGCAGAAATGATTAAACGTGTTTCGTTTCCTCCCTGATGCTCTCCTTGATCTGGGATGTTACCACAGAATCGATCTGCAGCGACTCGCCCGTGTATTATCATGAATAAAACAGAGTGTTTATGAGGTTTTTAATGTGCAATGGGAAGTTCTATTTCTATTTACTGTTTCCAAGTAAAAGTTGTGTTCGTGTTTGGTGGTTAAATTCCTGATGGGATCAGAACAAACACCCAGGAGGAAATGAGCGAGTGTGACTTTAACACGCCGGCGTTGGTCTTGGATGAGCTGGTCCTCTGATGACTGACATCCCATTACCTGCTGAAGATGCGGCAGTTTGAGATAATTAGTTTGACAGACGAGCGATGAGGCAGCAGAGGAGGAGGAGATGAAAACATCAGGTTAAAGAGCTGATGACGGGGGAAATTTCATCAGTCTGAAGGACTCTAAAGGGAGGAAGATTAAAACGGCTGCAGCTGATCGCTGAAGGAGTGAGACGGTGAGGAGTCTGTATTTCAATACACCATGCAGACACAAATCTTATCAGTTGTTAAAAATGGTCAAATATTGAGACTCGATTTTCCATCCATTTACTTGACCGCTTGTCCACGTAGGGTCGCGGGAGAATAGATTTTGTTGATTAATAATAAAGCATGCAAACTTAAACGGTGGAACTCTAAAGTGAATGGACCGATTGATGGACACACACTTAATGGAATAACACACTTTGCAGTTTTGGCTTGCCTTTAGCACCCTCTAGTGTCAATTTAGCAGAACAGAAAGTGAAACTTATCTCCTCGCTTTGCGTTCGTCTTTTTAACACCTTAATCTAACAGCTGAAAGGTCTTCTCAGCCCACCACTCTGAAGTTGCAAGTGCAATATTTTGGCCACAGGGGGCGGTGGGGTCTGAGTGACTCTTCATTAACCCTGTAAAGCAGGGGTGCCCAACTCTTTTGTACGTTCTTCCTGTGTTTATCTTCATTGTCCCTTTTTTGTTCTTTTCTTACACAGTTTTAGTAAAACTTTGTTTTTTACCTGACATGTTTCAGCTTGTATCTCTAGCCATCATCAGAGATCGTCGGTGTTGGTTTCATAGACAGGAAAAAGGAAAGAACAGGATGACACCACACAAAACTCCTGGGTATGTAACCTTTCACAACACAAGCTAATAGAAGCAGGGAAACGTATATTAAAGAACGGATTAAACTTTGCCATGACACCACAAAAGATACTACCGTATATGAAGAATTCATCGCAGCAACAGAACTGGCATGCCAACAAATCACAGATGAAAGTAAAACAGCAGGGTGAAGAAATAATGTTGTTGGGACATCGCAGCAACATCACAATAGAAGAAAGAGCAGCTATAACATCACTAACCAAAAACGAACACATCATCATTTTACCAGCAGATAAAGGAAGAACCACAGTAGTAATGGACAAAGAAAAGTACAAATGGATGAAACAGATGCTAGAAGACAGCAACACATGCAAAACTTCATTCACTACCATTGACAACTAAAGTCATAATTTTAAATCCAACCGTTCAATACCAATGACGACTAAAGTCGTCATTTGTATTTGTTTTACTGCGTGGGTGTTGGAACGAGCCCCCGCACCATGAGAACAAACATCTCAGCTCTAAAGCCGATCTTCATCCGCATTCATCACACGTCACATGATCAGGAAGCAGAAAATCCATGTGTTAGGAGATCGTTTTGGGCCGCTGCTGTAAAAAAAGTGAGGCGCGAACCAGAAAAGCTTCTGCTGATCACATTTTGACAACGTATTATGAAAGAACGGATAAAGCTCGAAACGCACGGATTCTTCCTGATGTAAAAGAGATGAGTCTCCGCTTTGTTTTGGTAGTTTTGGCATCGACATCATCCTAGCGTGCAACGTTCTGTGACTCTTAAAAAAACAGTAAAAACGGTGATAAATGCTGGCAGTGAAGGGCTTAACCAATCAGGAAATGGCTGTTAGTGAATGAGTTAAGAAAAACATGAAACAATTATTGAAACCACTGCAGGAAAAAGACCAAATAACAGAAAAATGTATAAACAATGGATTCCAACAGCAAACATAATTCCAAGAATTTATGGAACCCCAAAAATACATAAACAGAAAACTTCACTAAGACCAATAGTTGACAGTATGGGGACACCGACAAATAACATAGCAAAAGAGATGAGCAGAATTATCAGCCCAGTAACACAGATCATCACTGTAAAAGCAGCACAGAACTTCCACTGATCTCACATGATGTTTCATCTCCGTTCACAAAAACACCAACCCTAAAAACCGTCAATAGAGTAGTTAACAGGATCAGACAAGACACAACTTTACGTAACAGGACAAACCTCAATTCAATTAAAGTTTATTTATATAGCGCCAAATCATGACAAGCGTCATCTCAAGGCACTTCACATAATAAACATTCCAATACAGGTCACTTCATTAAGCCAATCAAAAAAAAAGTTTCCTATATAAGGAACCCAGCAAATTGCATCGAGTCACTGACTAGTGTCAGTGACAAACCTCACAGCAGATGACATAGCACAATTGATAGAACTGGTAGCTAACTCCACTTAACTTACAACAAAGCCATATACAAACAACTAGACGGCTTCGCCATGGGAAAAACCATGACAGTCAGAAAAAGACTAGTACACCCAAAGGATGACATGATCAGATAAAAAATGTGGAGTCATATCAAAAATACCACAGAAACTGCAATAAAACATACATAGAGGAAACCAGACACCAACTCAACACACGAAAAATAGAACATCAAAGCGAGTGTGAAACAAGCCGAAGACACACAAGAGCAGCAATACAAGAAGCAGAAAGTAAAATAAAGAAATCAGCTGTAACAGACCACTGCACTAGGGAAAACCACATAATGTACGGGGACGGTACACGGGTCATAAACACAGAACAACAAAAATACAAAAGATGGATCAAACAAGCTATAGAAATAAATAGACATGGGCACAGGACCATGAACAAAGACGATGGTGTCATGTTCTGCGTCCTGTGTCCCCCTCGTGTGTCTTTGTGTTTTCCAACCCTCTCCAGGTTCCCCTCATGTGTCCCCTTAGGCTCTGTGCTCCTGTGGTCCCCAGCTCCCTCCAGGTTCTCTCCAGGTTTCCCTCATGTTTCCCTTGGTCACTTTTCTTATCATTAGTTTTCTGTTGTTGTAGATTGTCTAGTTCGTTTCTCCCTTATGGTACCATCCTCCCCTGTCTTCCAGTGTTTTTGGTCCTATTACTCCTAGGTCATTAGTTTTATTATCTTTAGTTCTCCAGTGTCTTATTTCTACAGGGTTTTAAGTTATTTATTTCAGTAGCTTTGTTTAACAGGTTTTAGTTGGGGCTTTCCTCACCTGCTCCGTTCTGCTCCTCCTCTTGGTTATTAATATCACCTGTGCCCAATCCTCCGAATCGCCCAGCCCCTGAGTATAAAACCCTGTCCTGTCTTTCTGTGTTTGTTGGTCCATTGTTTGTGTCAGCGTTGTCTCGTTCCCTCTCTTGGCCTCTTGGTTTTTGGAAATCTCTTGGTCTCTTGGTTTTGGATATCTCCAGGTCTGCTCTTTAAAGGAGCACTTGGTCTCTAGGTCTCTAGAATTTTACGCATGCGCTGACGGCCGATTACCGGACACAGCAGCGTTTGAAGCTGATGGCAGCTCGTTAGCAAACATTCACAAACAATTCAGATGCATTTTTGCCTAATTTAAAAACTGACAACGCAAAAAAATAATCTGGTAAGTATAACTCGCTCAATCTGGAGGTAAGTGAAGAAAATTTAGAAAGTTTACAGAACTTTATTGACGGAGTTTTCGAGTTATTTGTTATGGGTCCGAAGAAATCAGCAGGTGAGCCTGAAACACCTGGGACGAAGCGGAGCCGCCCTCAGGACTCGCCTGAGGCCTCATCTCCCCGGAAGGACATATTGGAATTATTAGAATCCATAGATAAACGGCTTCTGGGATTTGAGGGGCGTCTTCATCTGCTTGAGGTTCTGCACCAGGAGTTTCAGAACCTCCGCCAGTCCCTGGAATTCAGCCAGGAGCAGGTGGAGCGGCTCGCTGCTGAGAACGCGTCTCTGCGGGAGTCCGTTTCTTCCCTGGAGGAGGGAATGACGCGGATCACCCAGGACAACAAAACTCTGAAGGAGACGGTTTTGGACCTTCAGGCCCGTAGCATGAGGGATAATTTGGTGTTTGCAGGTCTGTCGGAGGAGGTGGGAGGGGCCGAGGACTGCGAACGCACTGTTAAACACTTTCTGCAGACCCAAATGAAGATACCCGAAGAAACGGTAAAAAACATCACCTTCGACCGAGTACATCGCCTTGGAGCTAAAAGAGGGGACAGCAGACGACCTCGTCCCATCGTGGCTAAATTTGAACATTTTAAGCAGAAGGATCTGGTTAAAAGTCACGGAAGAGAGCTCAAAGGCAAAGACTTCAGCGTTAATGACCAGTTTCCTAAGGAAATCTTGGATCGGCGCAGAGTTCTCTTTCCGCTGCGTAAAAAGTTTATCCAAGATGGGAAGAGAGCTGTCATCTCAGTGGATAAGCTTTATGTGGATAATAAACTTTACAAGGAGCGAGGAGTGACAGACTGGCTGTATTAGCCCAACATCAGGTCAGACCTTTATTTTTCTTATCAGATTCACTGGGTTTGAGCACGTCAGTAATAAACAGCTGCTAGATCCGTGTTTTAGATGATGAGTTCACCTGTTCATCATCACCTCACACCCCATCACCTTTTCTTTTTAGTTCTTTCTTCTTTTTTAACCTGTTTCTGTATTTTCCTTTCCTCTTTTTATCTGCTTCTTTACACCTGTATGGCACAACCACACAACTTTCCAACACTGCGTCAGACTCCACACACACACACACACGCACACGCACGCACACACACAGACACACACATGCACACACAGACCCACACACACACACACACAGGAACACGCACACACACACACACACACACACACACACACACACACACACACACACATGGATATATTTAAGTCACAATACAATATCATAATTTATGCGTCAAATAATATAACCACAAACACTGTTGGATCCTTATTATTATTTACTTTTCTGTTATTTATTAACATACTATTTTATACATTTAGATACTTATTCCATCTTATTCACATGAAGGCGTCATATTTTAGCTACTCACACACACATCTATGGGTGCACTAAGATTTGTCTCATGGAACGTACATGGAACTGGCTCAAGAGATANAGGTCTCTAGAATTTTACGCATTAGGATTTTGGATTTATGTTTTTGGCTTCCTGCCCTTTTTAGAGTTTTTACTTTGGACAATTATCCCTAATAAAGGACTTTACTTTTTTCTACAACTCCTGCCTCTTGTCATCCTGGTTACTGCATCTTGGGTCCTAACCTCCTCCTGGCTCACATCGTGACAGATGGAGTATTCACATTGGATCACGCATGGGACTGTGTCATCAGCAAGGAGAACGCGGGCAGTAGAGGGCAACACTGTCCTCTGCTGCCCGCGGATAAAAGGAAGTGATGCCACCAGGGCTTAATTTGAGCCGGATCTTGCCAAAAAGATCCGGGAACTATTTAATTTTGAAAGGACTGTTCCAGCAACTGTCTGCTAGGATCCGGCAACTGAACTCATGCGACCAACTTGTACTGTACGCAGGGTTCAAATTACAGGTGAGCTAAAGGGAGCTCCTGGAAGCCCTCAGCTTACACACCCAGTGGAAGCCCGACAAAGATCCTGGTTCTACTTATATTACATTTTCTATGTGAACTCTCCGGGGATTATTTTGAGCTGAGGTGCAGAGCTCTGATCGTTGATGTGCTCCAGACAGATGCGTGCTTAGCACGGCCACAGTAACATTCTCAAAATGTCGCCATCTCAAAAACAAAGTTAACACGCAATCATGGGCGTCGCACCGGTGGGGGATGTGGGGGTTTCAACACCCACACTATTATTCATGGGCCAAAATCTCCGACATTTAAAAAAAATAAAAATCCATTTTAGTAAAAGCAAAGCATCCAGCCTATACCTCTCCAAATGCGTAAAATGTGCATCACAGCTGCTAGGCGCGCCGCGCGCACCGTCAGGTACGTCAGCCCAGACAAGAGCAGAGAAAATGGAGAACGAATAGAGGATAATTCTGTCTGGATGTGGATGGAGATTACATTTTACAGCAGCCTGATCATCATTTGAATATGTAAACCATCACCTGTCTTCTAGTCCACGCTATCAGCATTATTTTAATTTGTGTGTGTGTGTGTGTTTGTGTTTTACGCTTCAAACACTGGTCTAACCAACCAGACCAGCGTGTCCAGTAACATATTAATGTTACAATTATGACTTCATGTAGGCTAGGAACATTTCACCTGCCGTGGCCCGACCGCTTCTGCTCCACATAAACTTTGTGTGTGATCAAATGTCTCTACAGGAGCTTTCTGAGCTGAAGAGGCTCTGCCTCAGACTGACTGGATGCGTCATGCATCTCCATATTAGAGACGGGAACAAGCTCTATTCAGCCAAAGTTTCATAATCGGAGAACATTTTTCGACGTGAGACATCCTTCAGAGCAGGGGTCGGCAACCTGTTCCCATCAAGAGCCATTATTACCTGTTTCCTACAGTAAAGAAAACACTGGGAGCCACAGCAGCTGTGGCGTTGTGGGCGGGGCCTACCCTCAGACAGCAGAGAGCTGCTTTAACCAATCACAACAGGTGACAGCAGCCAGTACCGGTCGCTCGTGTACATCAAAGTTATCTTTCATAAGAAGATAATCAATAAAACGATTTATATAAAATGGATCCAGAAGTTGTAACCCGTCTCTGCCTACAATATTTTGGTATTTTTCACCCTGTTGATGGTTTTACTGAGCAGGTGCCACTTTTGTCATACGTTTCTTTTTAAAACATGTTTAGACTGTTCAGAATACAAATCCAGGCTCTGTCACATTTGATTGTTGTAATTAAACTTTGTAGGTGGGGAAGGTCAGAAAAGGATCCGATCAATTTGTTTTTCCCTCATTTACAGTGACGGAGATAACGGTGCAGTGCTCCTGGCTCTGGTGTTAATCAAGTTAAATTATATCTCTTTGCAACAATTTTCACAAGAAAACAGAACAGTTAAAAGCAGGGCTTGTGTTGTGTTGACTGGATAGTTCCAGTATTTGACCGTTTATTTTGACGGAGAAAGAATAGAAAGAATTACCCCGACGCATGCAGACAAACTGACACTTTATTCGTTATGCACATCGCAGATGTAGCTAAATCACTCAAGAAAAGATTCCCATCTGAACATCTGAGCTGGACACTGCTCAGCGCAGCTCGCTGTCAGCGTGTACTACATAAGTTACACAGTGAGCTGAAGATGTGGAGAGAGGCTTGGAGCGCGTCGCAGAACCAGAGCGCATGGAGGAAGATTCCTCCGACTGAAGGGAGACTTGTCACTTAGAAAATGTTCCCTGATGATGAAACTTTGGCTGAATAGTGCTTGTTCCTGTCTCCAATGTGGCGACACATCCAGGAGCCGTCTGAGGAGAAGCCCAGAATCTCACATCCTCTTCAGCTCAGAAAGCATCTATGATTACGCACAAGTGTGACGCGTCAACCCGGTCTCACAGTAAGACCGGGTTGGACCTGTTCAGATTTACGCAGACAATCTTTACATTTAGAATTGACATACAGGTGTAAAATTTATGCAGTAAAATATAAAGCATTTTATTTAAATATCCATTCATTATTTTACAAGCACCGAGAGCCGCATCAGATGGATGGAAGAGCCGCATGCAGCTCCAGAGCCGCGGGTTGCCGACCCCCGCCTCAGAGAGACAGGGTTTCCAGACCGCTTCAGTGGGAGGAAATATTACCGCATCTCTGTGGTTCTGCGTTGCGCTCCGACCCCACCTACAGATCTTCAGCTCACTGTCCACCGTGTGTGCTGCGAGCTGCTCTGAGCACAGTGTCCAGTATAAAGCTCTGATGTTCTGATGGGTATCTTTTCTGGATTGATTTAGTTACCTCCGCGATGTGCTTTAACGATTAAAATGTCAGCTCATCTGTGTGTGCGTCGGGGTAATTCTTTCAAAACAACCAACATCCTTGAGTTTATCCATCAAAATAAACAGTCAAATGGAAATATCTGTAACCTGCCATTTAACTGTTTTGCCTTCTTGTGAAGATTGTTGCAAAGAGAAACAACTAAACTTGATTAACCCCAGAGCCACGCGCACTGCGCTGTACTCCATGACTGTAAATGAGGGGGAAACGATTTAATCGGATCCTTTTCTTTTCAACATGGTTTAATGTAAAGTTTCATTCAGTACAAACTTTAGTTACGCCAATCTAACAAGACAGAGCCTGGATTTGTATTCTGAACAGTTTAAACATGTTTAAAACGGAGACGTGCGTGATGCGTCTAAAATCCGCTCCTGCTCAGCTATTATGGAAATTAAACTAACAAGATGAATAACATAAAATTATTTTAGGCACAGACCACATCCCCCACACCGTTGAAAAGCTTGCAACGCGCCTGACTACGCAATCATTTATGTCAGCTCATATCCTTTTATGCTTTCTCTCTTTTATTTGTGTCTGATGCGGTTCGCTTCTGCGGAGCGGAGCGCATCACCTGTTTCGTCTTCCGGTGACTTCACGGCACCGGTGCGGTCTGCACGCGGCGCGCACTCTGCTTTATTTGCGGTCGGTAGATCTTTTAGAACTGCAGTTCAAAGGTAACTCATAAGGTGAATATATATGAACCCAGGTAGCAGTTTTTCTTTAGGATTGAGAGGAGATGCAGGAAGATAATAAACAGACAGGACAGAAAAATAGTCAAATAAAAACAAGTTAGTTTTTGTACCTGGTGGTTGCAACAAACAGACACCATTGAAGGTAATCAGAGGTGAGGAACAGAAAATGAAATTATTCTTTCAATGTTTAGAGCAGCAGGAACTCTGAGAGGCTGCAGGCGCNTCAGTGAGTTTGCGGCTGCTGCGCAGAGGGCAAGGGGAGAGGGCTGAAGCAGGGGAACAGTAAAGATGCAGAAACTACCATTGTTAAAATACGTGTGTTAACAATTTTAATTACTTGTCAACCCTTGTTGACAAGCCAACTTGTTTTGCCTTTAGCGAACTTTGGTTTAACATCAGTATTTGCGTTCCGGGAACGTTTGATTTACAAATGTTCATGTTAACCTAAAACTGGCGTTTAATCCTAGATCTGTAGTCTGATCTGGGCTTGGGCGATGTCCAAATTTTAATACTGTCCAACTTCCTCCACATTTTACCGATGTACGGTATTAACGGGGCTAATTTAAAAATGATGACATATGCCTCAAGTGGAATTACCATACTGTTGGTTTGGACCTTCATCATTCAGAAACTGAAAAACAAACTATTACTAAAACAATAACAATGTAACACGGATAATTTTAACAACTTAAAAAAAAATGCAGCTTATAAAGAGAAAACCAGCATGTTTACTAGAGCTGCACAATATTAGGAAAACCTGCGATATTCGATAACAGTGCTTAATATTGCGATATCGATATTACTCACGATAAATGAACAAATACTAAAGTATGCAGTGTTGATGTCGTCCGGCGTGTGATGTCTGCTCTGGGTTCAAAGCAAACAAAAACTAATGCATGGATTCCATTACAACATAACATTTTTATTGCAAAAATATGCAGCTGCACCTGCTACTGTATTAGCAGCAAAACAACAAACTGCATGCATGCAGTTTCTCAGTGACTTTAAAACGTCACCTCCACCATAAAACTTTTTCTGATGCTCCAAATACAGAAAAACATCCCTTACCAGGGTTTTTAGAATAAATAAATAAAAATCAGAAAATAAGTTTAAATGTTAAATAATAGTTAACATCACTTAAATGCAACAGCCAATTCTCTCATTGCTACTGAGCATTTTCTCCACTTATGTGGTTATGATATAAGGCTGTTGCTGTAATTGGAAAGTGAACTGTGTTTGGCCAAACTAGGAGAATATTAAGATTTTTTGAGGGAAAGAGAAAAACAATCGTCTACCTTTCAGAAGAGGAACTGGCAAAAAACTACATGGAAAATATGTGAAAACGTTTGTTTTTAAACCCAAATTGAAGCTAATAAGCTAACAAATTCAACTAAGATAACCGGCTAGCAGAGCTTCTGACTGAAGTTTATGTGCAGCAGCAAATCAACTATCCTGATTAACAAGGTTATAAAAGCTCATAAAGAAAAAATCACTTTGATGTGTGGGGGAACTTTTCCAGGCCCTCTACAAAAAGTTGATGTATGACACGGATGGAAATGTTGAACTAAACATTTATCGCCATTTTTGACGTGCTTTGTGATGGGCCTATCGCACGTCCTGTTATCCCGATGACGATAATTTGTCGATGTATTGTGCAGCCCTAATGTTTACTTTCTGGCTTAGAAAACCTGCTTCGATGAGCTTGTGGCACAGACACCCGGGAACTTTGAGTCTCTGCGCTGTCACGTGATGACATCATGTTCATAAACTTTATGGAATGTCTATAAAATTTGGACTAAACATTTTAAAGTATTAAAGTGAAAATTCAACAACACATCTGTTTAATAAATTGAATGACTTTTATTTGTCTTTTTTATTGTTTTTTCATTCAAATGTTTTAATCCTTGTCTCCATGCACTGCTTTTTTTAACACCGGCTGTATACGGTATTACCGTTATACCGTCCAAGCCTACACTGTCATAAGAGACCACACACACACACACACACACACACACACACACACACACACACACACACACACACACACACACACACACACACACACACACACACACACACACACTCTCGCTCTCGCTCTCGCTCTCGCTCTCTCTCGCTCTCTCCTAACATTCCCAGTGAGTGAAATGAGGCACCAGATGTGGTGGGACTCTGCACCAACATCTGGTCCGTGTCTGTGGGTGTTCAGGTCTTCTCCAGATCAGAACCTGGTTTATGACATCCTGACTTTAGATCCTGAGATGACGTCATCAGAACAGGACAGAACTGAAAGTCAGAGCAGGAGTTGCAGGTTTTGTTTGTTTTAATAAAAGTGTGTTGTGGTGACACCCCAAGGCATCTCTGGAACAATGAGGGTGGGGTCAGCAGGTCGGCTCGGACAGGAAGTCTGTGATTAGATGAAAGTGGGTCACTGAAAAGCTGCAAACGGGATGTTGGTTCTAGTCCTAATGGTGGAAAATAAAACCAGAACCACATCAACAATCATAATCCTAACTTCATACCAACAGATTATCTGACTTTAATCCCTCTGATCGAGCTGCTACCTTTTAATAAACTTAATTTTATATTCAGACTCATTTAGAAGTTTAATCCCATAGAAAAGATGTTACTGAGACTTAATACAGTACTACTACCACTACTATTACTACCAATACTACTACTACTATTACTACCAATCATACCACAATACTACTACTACTGCTATTACAACCAATAATACTACAATACTACTACTATTACTACCAATAATATTACAGTATTACTACCACTACTGTTACTACCAATACTACTACTACTATTACTACCAATCATACCACAATACTACTACAACTACTATTACAACCAATAATACTACAATACTACTACTACTATTACGACCAATAATATTACAGTATTACTACCACTACTGTTACTACCAATACTACTACTACTATTACTACCAATCATACCACAATACTATTACAACCAATAATACTACAATACTACTACTACTATTACGACCAATAATATTACAGTATTACTACCACTACTGTTACTACCAATACTACTACTACTATTACTACCAATCATACCACAATACTACTACAACTACTATTACAACCAATAATACTACAATACTACTACTACTATTACGACCAATAATATTAAAGTATTACTACCACTACTATTACTACTAATAATACTACAATACTACTAGTACTACTATTACTACCAGTAATACTACAATTCTACTACTACTACTACTACCAATAATACTACACTCAGGGTCCGAAATTAACACTCGCCACTCGCCAAATGCGAGTAAATTGCTCCATTTGGCGAGTAAATTTTTGAGCTCTACCTGCCATCTGGCGAGTAAATATTTGCACCAAATTAGTTATGTTTATCAGTCATCTTCCATGGATTTCTGATACTCCTCCCGCCTGCATGTAACGTACACAAACATACGCGAAACGTGAGCGCCGCACCCAACGTCATTTCCACCTATCCCATTCATTCAGGTTATCAAGTTAGCGGTTAGCTTCGTGTTAAAACTAGCGGTGAAATGTGGCGGTTTTTAACTGGAGTCAGCCAGCCTTCCAAATGAAAACTCGTCGAACCGGAAGAAAAACCACCAGGACCAGTGGCAACCAGAAGATTTTGTGA
>SSNQ01000305.1:1890853-1900853 GCA_006942095.1 Nothobranchius kuhntae
ATGAAGTGTGCCTGGGCCTACAAAAACCTATCTTGGAGCCATGCTCCTTATCCCACAGGAAGTCGGCCATTTTGGTCCAAGTACACCATTTTGTGATTTTTGCACACTTCAAAGGTACATCAACTCCACAACACCCGTTACGCCCATCATACTTCATACTTCTGCTGAAAACTCTTAAGACAAAGCGGGAAAAACTGAACCTACGGATTTTCCAAAAGTCTAACGGTGTGGGCGTGGCTAAGCCTCAAAATTGACCTGTCACCACACCATGCCTATACTTTCAGAGCTCCCTGTTGGACTCCTTTCATCTATTCAACAGCAATCTCTGCCAAATAGCAATACACGAGTTGGGGTCACTTGCTGTCTAGTACTGGCAGTTTCAAAAAAGGGCAGGGCCCTGGGAGCATGGGAAATTCACCATAACGCCATGGAAATACGTTTGCTTCTCATTTCCTCAGTTCTCATGAAATCCCCAAAAGATTTCTGGAGAGTGATCCTAGTCTGAGCCCCAATATAAATAGATGTCATAAGCTAGTGGGCATGGCCATTTTTTGAAATAGCACCCCCTACGACCATTAAAACTCTCAGCCCCAAGTCATGCTTTGACTGAGGATTATGAAGTTTTGCACACTTATGTAGTGTGCCTGGGCCTACAAAGAACTCTCACGGTGCCATGCTCCACATCCCACAGGAAGTCAGCCATTTTGTTCCAATTACGTTACAGAGTCTCTTTCGAAGCTGGAATATTTTGCTAATGTAAAACATTTTTAGTGGGGACTGTTGGTAGGCTAGAAGGAAAGGTTGAGTCAGATTGAGGTGACAGCTCACAGTGATTGCAGTTAAATGCACGCTGGGGGGTCTGGCACGCATGGGCGCTCGTGCGCCACCGGTTGCAGAGTGATGGGCTGGGAGAGCGTCGGGGATGGAGTGGAGAGGGTGCGGGCGGAGGGTGAGCAGCTTCGCTGCGAGGGCCGAACAACACTGCTTGCAGTTTTAATTAAATTTACTTTTTCGTAATTTACGTGGAGCATTTGACAAGACAGAGCTGAAAACGGCTCGTACATGCATCGGTCACCGCTCCGGTCGGGTGTTTTTTAAACATTTTAACTCTCTCTCTCTCTCCCTCTCCCTCTCTCCCTCTCTATCTCTCTCTCACACACACACCTTAATCAACATTGTTTTGTTTAACTGTGTGTGGGAAAAATGCCAACAACGTTAGGAAAAAATCAGTTTATTCAAATTAAAATAAAATAAAAATTAAAAAGTTGTTTCTAGTTCTAGTATTTCATTAGCCTGGCAAGCCAGACTAAATAAATGTATTATTTAGTCTGGCCACGCTCCATTGACGGCTCTCGGTTGTGGGGGCGGGTTCTACCGTTGTCTTTCATATGATCTCCGCATTCCATTGGGCAATGAATGTGACATACTCTTGTTTCACTCTGTTGCATCATCCCACCCACCAGGCATATAGAGTGCCCTGATTGGCCCACTAAGCGGATAAAGCTCTGTGATTTGTTCACTAAGCAGATAGAGCACTATGATTGGCCCACCATTATGGACCAATCACAGCTCTTTATGTGTTTGAAACCCCTCTAGAGAGCTGTGATTGGCTAGCCAGAGTCCTGGTAGGAGCTGCTGAGGTTCCAATGGAGCATGCCTAGACCAAACTTTGCAAAGCAAGAATTTGGTCTAGTTCACTAGGCTAGTATTTCATATGTCCTAGTTCAAACTGCATGAGTTCAGATGTATTAATCCATGCACTTAAATAATAATGTTCTGATTTTATTGAAAAACTTGTTCTGTAATAGTTTCTTTACTATTGTGATCAAAAATATTTAATCTCAATTCTGAGTCTGCTCTGTAAATAGTTTTCAAATAAACAACACAGATAGCAACTTCTGATCAATCCATATCAATTTCAGACTTAAAATAATGTATTGATGTAAACCACACCCACTAATTTCCAAATAATAAATAAGAGATGCATTCATCTGTGTATCTCCTTTGATCTGCATTAGTGATGTTTTCAGCACCAGAACAATGAAGCAAAGAAACAGATTCCTGAGTTTATGGTAGTAATTTTATTTATTAGGTGCATCTGATCTGTTCTATTTTTCTCTGAAATCAGATCAAACCAGTGCTTCTATGGGTTGTCTCCTCTCTGCACTAGAAAATGTACTTTATTATAATGTTCACTGTAATGCATCTTGATGTTCTTAAAAAATAAATTAAATCAAAGATTTTGGTCAATAATGCCAAATATGTACATTTGTGTTTCAGTCATTTTTATACTGGCTTAAAAATACTTCATTAAGTCCACTAAGCAGGGGTGTAGAACGTTTTTAATAGGGCCAGCCCAGTGATGATCTTGGACCAAAATAAAGGGGGCAGAAAGTCAAATAAAGGGGGGCAAAAGTCCCCCCTGCAAAGTGTGTCACTGAGAGTTTAAAACAAAAATTATTCTTGTGCAAATATTGGTGTATTCACCTTTAATACTAGTTATTAAAATGCAGCAGTTGCTGGATTGGTGCAGTTCAGAGTGGAGTGCATCAAATAAAACAATGTTAACATAAAGGTGAGACATGTCATAACATCAAACATGTACATACAGAGTGATTTCTGACCATCTATCTATTGACTGATCAGTGTAACCCTGGCAACTGCTAAATGCATTAGCGGTTAACCTTATCAGATAGCCTCATTAAAGTGTGCTGACCATCCTGCAGACTCATCAGAGGTTCATCAGAGCTTGGCTGTGATGTTTAGTTTTTAGCTGTCTGACCTCTGTTTGCTTCATGCTGCATGATAATTACACAGCAGCACCTCCCATTCATCCAGAACTTCAGCAGAACCATAATAACATGTCTGTTGAACCAGTCAGAGGACAGAAGGTGCTGAAACATGTCTGTAGGAAATGAAGGATTTTGCTCATGTTGTTAGTGATACCAAGGATCTGCTGGGACCAGATGTTACCATCGTGACCAGTTGGTTCCATCAGGACCTTCTAGAAAACACTGTCAGCTCACCGTGACTTGTCTAGTCCTGATGTGTTCTGGTCCTCGTAGGGTTGGGCATCGAGCATCGATTGGAACCAGGACCAACTGTTAGGTTTTCCTGGAATCGTTCAAAGATTTTTATTTCGATTCCTAGAATGCCGACCAGAAGAGGAATCCGCGGCCGATCTCCATGAAAAATAAACGTGATCTGCAAATTGTGATCAACGCTTTTCAGAGCTGATTACACCAGCTGTCTGTGCAGCACCGACTCCCCCCTCCCCCCCACCCGGTGTGCTGCGGTCAAATATAAACAAACGCGTCTGCCGAACCTTTACTCCGTAATGTAAACTTTAACTTAGCGTAGAGGAAACTTGTTAAAATACGTCAACACGGTGGATTTAGTAAAAGCTTAAAGAACAAACTCTGGACGGTGTGAGGTGAGTTTGTCTCACTGCAGAAATAAAAACACACACGGAGCGTCAGCAGTCAGACGCAGCCGCTCACCAACACGAGCGCGTGCGTGTGTGTGTGTGTGTGTGTGTGTGTGTGTGTGTGTGTGTGTGTGTGTGTGTGTGTGTGTGAGCGTGAGCGTCAGAAGGCTGAACAATAACCTGTAGAATAATTAAAGTCATCATGCTAGAGAAGCTTCTCTGTGGTGGACCACACCAGCTTCTGCCACAATAAATAATAATAACAATAATAATAATAGTAATAATAATAATAATAACGATATGTTGGAGAAATTTAGGTTTATGTCTAAATGAAGGTGATGTTATTGTTCATAGAGTTAAAATTCATGTTGAAGTTAAAATTATTTCATCAAGTAGGACCTGTGGTTAGCTGGCTCATGTAAAACATGTCATGTCTTGACAGAATCGGAATCGAAACGAGGAATTGGAATCAGAAACGTCTCGATCGAAATCAAACGATGCCCATCGCTACTCATGTGTCCTGGTCTCAATGTGTCCAGATCCCTGCTTGTCTTGATTCCTATTTTCTATTGTTGTAATGTCCTTCAGTCCTCGTGTGTTTTGGTCTGGTCAGACAAGTGGGACCAGTTGTGAGCTCTGTATGATCTCTTCTGGGTTCTGTCCTGGATGTTTGGAACCGGCTGGTTCTGATGCTGTCGGGTCAGATCGCTTCTGCTGTCCTACATGACTCAGAGTGGCCTACATAGAGCTACGGAGAGGATGATGGATGATCGTTTTGTCCATGTCCTACTTACACACACATACACACACACACACACACACACACCTATGTAATTTAACTGCTATGAAGGTTGAGGAAAAGTGTTTTACCTGCTGCAGGTGAGAATGTTGAGCTGGAAGTCCTGATGGAGATTAAAACTTTACTTTTAGATTTGCTCTGAATTGTTTTCTGCTTCTGCTCTCTCACCCTGTGTGTGTGTGTGTGTGTGTGTGTGTGTGTGTGTGTGTGTGTGTGTGTGTGTGTGTGTGTGTGTGTGTGTGTGTGTGTGTGTGTGTGTGTGTGTGTGTGTGTGTGTGTGTTTTAAGGTCAGGGTGGTGATTGTGTGGAGCAGCAGGCAGCTCAGCTCCTCTTGTGGGGGAGTCGGAATAAAGCTCTGGATTCTGCTGGGTTTCTGTTGCCATGGTGAACAACTGATACTTGAAATGCAGAAATTAGTCAGAAGTCCTAAAATACGAAGAGCCGAGATCCATCTGCTGCTATGGCGGCACGAGACGGAACATCTCAGTTGTGGGATTCTGATTTTAAAGTCTTACTTGAGATCACAATAACCTCTGAAAAAAGTTTTTAAAAATCTAATGTTGGAGTTCTGGCATTTTTTCTCAGAATTCTAAAAAGAATAAGCAATCAAGTATTTAATTAAATCATAACTGTTGTTGAAATATAACGCTTCAACCAAGCACTGTATGCTTTTACTATTTTACAATAGTGATGTGTCGGTCGCGAACGAACCGGCTCTAAGAGCCGGCTCTTTGAAGTGAACGACGGGAGCCGGCTCGTCATTGGGAGCCCTCCCCTCTTGCTTTGGTGAAAGCTACAGGCGATTGGTCAAAATGTGTAACTGCGTGTCCAGACTGTCCACACACAGAGCAGTAGGGGCGGGGAAGAGGGAGGATCAGACTCAGACACACAGCAGAGCACATGCGAGTGGAGGGAGACGAGAGGGAATGAGGAGGAGGAAAAAGGCGAGCGAGAGGGAGGAGAGTGTGACGAAGACGGTGAGAAAATGAGTGCCAGCAGTCGGAAAGTAGAGATTTCTTAAAGTGTTCAGTCATTAAACCCATAGAAATGATAAATATTTAATATATTGCATTTTTTACATTAGTAAATCATTTTACATATAGTTTTGCATTATTTTAGTTATAAATGGACTCCACGCAACAGAAAATCTGAGGAGCCACTTGGGAGCTGAAAGAGCCGGCTCTTTTTGGTGAGTTGAGCCAAAAGAACCGGCTCTCTAAAAAGAACCGGAATTCCCATCACTATTTTACAAGTGTATTTAAAAAACATATAGTAAAAATAAACGTTTTGAATTCTCAAATTTTTGTGGTGCTGGGAGCTTCAGCACCCCCAAAAATGGGCTAAAAACGCCCAGGCTGCATATGTTTTCACCTAAGTTGACCCTTTTCTTCACATTTCCGTTTTTGTTTTGTTCTGGAAAAGAAATGCAGGAATATTTAATTTTGTTATGAAGTGATTAATAATTAACTAAAGCAAATTTCATCCCCAGAATTTTAAAAACAGTCTGACAATAAAACCCCCTTCACAACACTCATCCTCCGGCACACACGCATGCACGCACGCACGCACGCACGCACACACACACACACACACACACACACACACACACACACACACACGCACGCACACACGCACGCACACACAGATACATGCCCCCTTCCCCATTAAAAAAAAACACGATTGACTGAGATCAGATGAGGCAGACCAGCTAAGATAAGGAAAAGGAAACACCATCAGGGGAGCCATCCGCCTCGGCAGCAGCATATCCACAGCAGCAGCCGAGGCACTGACACAGGGTGCCCAGGGCAGGGAGGGCAAAGACCCCCACCTCCACCCAGGCACACCTGGAAAGCACCCAGGCCACCACAGCCGACCAATGCCGCCGGGGCAGAGGGCTCCCACAGAGGAAGCACTGGAAAAAGGTTATATATATATATATATATATATATATATATATATATATATATACATATATATATATATATATAACTAAATCAACAAATAGCGGTGGGGAGCCAGCCAGTAAACTAGTTGTGGCTGAAAAGGTCATCTTCTGTTTAGATNNAATGATTGTTGCTTTTACCTTATTCTGTTAAAAGGAGGTTGTTTGTTTATGGATTAATTCCAAATATCCAAAATAACTTTTTTCTAGTTTCAGCCTCTTAGCTTCAGATGTGTATCTGGATACTTCTGTTAAGGGCAACTGAACAAAATTCCTGTGATTCGTGGTGAATTATCCGGGTTCCAGTTCTCCGTCTGTATTTAGTTTTCAGCATCAGTAACGTTTTCCTTTCAGTTTGGCGTCTTTGTGTCCCTGTTGTCTTCTTGATGAGTGGGTTTTGACACAATGCATGCTGGGACAGCGGTAACCATGGAGATCTGACATTTTAACTGCATAGTGCTTCTTTATTGTCGACTCAGACAAAAGACGACGATTAAACTGCTGATGAGTTAACCTGAGTCAGAAGGTGAACCAGTTGAATCTGGATTCATGCAGCAGCTGTTAAATGGGCTCTGATCTTTCATTTCAGCTCATAAAACCGAAGCTGAAAACGAAACCGACGGTTTTTAATCAGAGTGGTGGGAGGAGGACTGTGGGAGAGGTGAAAGGAAAACGTGGGAGGGACAGATGGGAGAAGATTTAGCTAAGGAAGCTGTGCTGCTGCAGTGCATCGTGGGAAATGAATGAAGGATCCAGAATGTGACTGAGTTTCTAGTTCTGATCACTGGTGGAGTTTCTGATTCTGGCAGATTTCCTCCGTCTGTGCCGTCCCTCTCTCGCTTCTATCTTTGAGTCCGGCTATAAATATCCGAGGCCTTGCTTCACGCCGACACACTTTTCTCCCACTCCGGCTCCTTCTTTCCGTCTGCAGATGTCACTGCAGCTTCAGGTCAGGCGTCTGTTGGATCAGAGATGAATTCTGTGGGACTTTCGATTCCAGCGTTCCCATAACATTCCCCCAGTGAGCTGCTTTTAGGAATGGTAAATGGCCTGTATTTGATATAGCGCCTTCTAGAGTCCTGGAACCCCCCAAGGTGCTTTACAACTAAATCAGTCATTCACCCACTCACATGCTGGTGGGGATGAGCTACAATGTAGCCACAGCTTCCCTGGGGCGCACTGATAGAGGCGAGGCTGCCGAGCTCTGGCGCCACCGGTGCCTCCGACCACCACCAGCAGGCAAGGGGCGCTAAGTGTCTTGCCCAAGGACACAATGACAGCAACAAACTGAGCGGGGCTCGAACCTGCAACCTTCTGGTTCACTTAACTCCTGTGCCACCGTCACACCCGTCACCATGTTTTCCTGTTTAAACCTGAAGAGATGTTTCACTCCTACGTCTTGAGCCCTTTCTCCAGATTCCTGTTATTTTTCTTCTCCAGACAAAGTTTAGGAATGTTTTGGTCCAGAGGTTGTTTATTTGTTTATTTATCTACGTTTAAAGTTGTTGCAGCACCACAATAGTGAGGACCCTCATGCTGCTCTTTCCTCCGTCCTGCAGCTTCTGAAATCTACTGGTTGTCATGGTGACCATGTGTCACTTCTACATGAGTCAACATTGTGTTGGCTTCACTCACACACATGCACACACACACTCTGACTGTGGGTGTTTCTGCTGCATATTTTCAGGGTAGCAACACCAGCAACTCCAGTCTGTAAGTGGGTGGGAACACACACTCACACACACTCACACACACACACACACGCACGCACGCACACACACACGCACGCACGCACGCTGCAGACTCCCCTCAGATGATGGATTAATCTGCAGAAGGAGTCAGCGATCAGAAGATGGGTTTTGGATGTGATGATGGAGGTTTTAGATGATGCTGTTAGTTTTTAAATTAACTTTGTTCTTATTTCATTTAAAATATTTGTTTTCATATTTTATTTTTCTCTAATAAAACTTTAGTGTTTAGAAAACATCATCGTGCCCTCTGGAGCTTCTGTTTCGTGTGATCAGGTAGAAACACAAACAGAAACGTTATTTAACGTTCTAAACGTCACATCAGGTCAAAAAGCAAAGAAAACAATACTTCAATATTTAATGTTGAGATTAACAGATGAAACCCACCAAATTAAGATTAGGAGAGGGGTTGAAATGTCTGTTCTGATGACTTTAGATGTGACACCCTCATATCCTGTTTAAATGTTTTATTAGAGGAGGATGTTCGGAGAATGTAGGAAAAAAAAAGAGTTAATTTCTGATAACAAATCTTGTTTCCCCGAAAGGTCAGAAAACAACGTTTTGCTTTGAACGCTCCTCAAATGATCGGGACTGGAGGAGCGCTGTCCCATCAACAGCCACGCCGTCGTCGCGTTGATCAGAATCAGCGTCTGAAATCTGACCCGAGAGCTGCAGCCTTCTATCTGCTGCCGTGTTGAGTCATGCTTCTGTTTGCTGACTGCAGGATCTGACCGATGTGCTGAGTCGTGCTGCTGAGGCTTTGGTTACCTGCCCAGATTGATCAGAGTCAGAGACAGAAACCAACATCTGCAGAGTTCAGGATGCAGAAATAAAAATGTTCATTTTACTTTTAACAAAGAAAAACAACTGAAGTATTTTACAAAACAGCATAAAAATGACGAAGTTGCTGATTTTCAGAATAAAACAGGAATAATGTTTGAAGTCATTTAGATGTATGTTTGCAGCACTGACAGGTGAATCTTTTCTTTTCTGACGATAAATCATAAATATTTGTTTGTGCATCTGAAACCGTTTCACCTATCCTTCCTGGTTTCCATCAGCAACTCTCTTCCCAGAGCTGATTGTGTTTGGAGTGACTTGTCATGCTTTCCGCGTGTATCAGCGGTAAAAACTGATTAGGTGATCAGACTTTCAGCAGAAGGTTTCTCCAGTTGTCTTTTCATGAATACTTGATTTATTTTGGGTTTCCTGATGCGTCTGAAATGATGTAGTAACACGTGTCCTCCAGGGGGAGGCAGTGTGCTCTCAGTGTGGAGAGGAACCTTTCTGTGACAGCCTGCAGCCAATCGGCTCCTCTTAAGCTCTGCTGATGTTAACTGCCTGTAATCAGTAAACAAGGTTTATTCACCTGTAAATGTTCAACATTTAAAAATTAATGTTGAATTCAGGTGGAAGTACTTCTGAAAAGTTCATTTAGGATAACCAAAGATTTTATTTTTGAAGTCAAAAATAGTTAGGAATGAATCAAAGGCTACGTCACAACACTGATTTCCAATCCTGCTCCAGGCTCCATCCAACCGCCTCTCTCTGCTTCTCTGCAGGACTTCTACAAACGTCTAGGCCACAGCGTAGGGGCGTTTGGCTGAGTACCGCAGCAGCTAACAGGTGGAAGAGCTAAAAGAGGAAGTGGCACCGTGGGCGGAGTCACGGTGAGGTCATCATGACGTCAGTGGCGGCGGAGTTCGACCACATGGAGATCCAGCAGCAGTACAGTGATGGCGTCAACAACCGCTGGGACGCAGACGACTGGGACAACGAGAACAGCTCGGCACGGCTGTTCGAGCGCTCACGCATCAAAGCTCTCGCAGGTACGGTGGGGGATGTGGGAGTGGCCTGGCTCGTGTGGCCTAGGTGGATCAGGGGCGTGGCCTGAGGTGGTGGAGGGTGTGTCCTGTCTAAAGCGTCAGATTTGTGATACACGAATCACAACACGGAAACTCTCCAGTGATCGGTGTGTTTGTGGGAAATCCCAACATAACACATCTGACTGTGAATTAGTGAAATAAATTAGAAAGTTCCAGAACAAAGTGGAGCAACACCTGACAATGTCAGATGTCTTGTGA
>SSNQ01000305.1:1905853-1910499 GCA_006942095.1 Nothobranchius kuhntae
GTCAGCTGTGAGCTTTTAGAAGTAGACCTTAGAACCAGCTGGTCTATTACAGTCCCTCAGACCTTCTGTTCACTCAGAAAACTGGTGTGTGTGTGTGTGTGTGTGTGTGTGTGTTCCTCCATATGATATCCTGGGCAATACAAAACCGCCTGTCACCATGGAAACGCAGACGGATCTGCTTACAGTGGAGTGTTAGGTGTGGGTGGTGTTCTCCTGATGAAGCTGCAGCAGGTTGTTTCTGCTGTCTGGGGCCGGCCAGAAGAGGAGGAGAAGCTCTCTCCTGCATTGGTCCAGGTGGATCTGAGCTGAAACGTCTTTAATGCAGAAACAAACTGTCAAAATGCATCTTTTAGTCAAACATCAGTCCTGACAGGGTGAGAGCCTCTGCCGCTGTCCATCGACCTGTCGGGACCTTGAGCCATCAGGTTATTCTCGTAATTCGATTTGTTTTTCTTTCCTTAAATAACCTCTGAGGGTTGTCGTCTGATTTCTGATTCAGGATGGAGAGGAAACATTTAAGCCGAAGCGTATCTTAAATCTGATCAAACAGCTGCTTTCAGGGGCTCTCCGTGAGCAACCTCTCATCGCTAATGGGCAAATATGAATCTAACCTCAAAGTAATAATCATCATCATCATCATCACTGATCATTTATGGATCCCTCCTGGGCAATGTAAAAAATGACCCATCACTGAGGAGCAGCGGGAGGCCATTTGTACAGAAGCCGGGGTGCAGTGCACTGGAAAAACAATAAACCTCAATCAGATTTTAAAAATGTCACATTTACACATCCATAACTTTTGACTTCCCAGAAACTAAACAACCACCTAAAATAACCTGATTCTTTTATATTGGTGCAAATTATTTTACTTTACTTGACCGAACCTTAACACTTAGCCTGGATCCAAATACATTTCTTCACATACAACCGTATCTTAGTTATTTATCCCACCTAATGAATTTACATTCAACCTGATTTACAGGACTTAACTTGCTCACTGCCATTGTCAACTTAAGTCGTCAGTATCGGGGCGGTCTTAGGAACGAGCTTGGGAACGAGCTCGCGCACTTTGAGAATAAACGTTGAGACCTAAAGTGGATTCTCACCCGTGTGTGTCACATGACCATGAAGCAGACAATCCATGAATTAGGGGATCGTTGTGGGACTCCGTTATGCCTGTAGTGAGGCGCTAACCAGAAAAGCTTCAGTGGTGCAAACTTCGACAGCAGATTGTGAACGAAGGCTAGAAACGAGCTGATTGAGTCTACTCTTTCTTTTGGTAGTTTGTTTGGTAGTCCCAGACAGTCCTCTCCCTGGCCACCTCCACCAGCTCCTCGGGCAGGACCCCAGCACGTTCCCAGGCCAGACTGGAGATGTACTTGCTCCAAGGTGTCCTGGGTCGACACAGGGGCCTCCTGCCGGCAGGACATGCCTGAAACACCACCCCAAGAAGGCATCCAGGCATCCTGACAAGATGCTCAAACCACATCAAGTGACACCGCTCAATGCAGACGAGCAGCGGCTCTACTCCAAGGCCCTCCCGAATGTCCGTGCTACTCACCCTATCTCTACGACTGAGCCTGGCCACCCTCCGGAGGAAACTAAATTCAGCCACTTGTATCCGCAGTCTAGTTGTTACCCAGAGCTCTTGACCGTAGGTGAGTGTTGGAATGTGGAGCTTTGCCTTCTGGATCAGCTCTCTCTTCACCACGACAGTCCGGTTAAGACGCAGCCCTAATCTGCCTGTAGATGTTTATGTTTATTTATTTAGCAGATGCTTTTATCCAAAGCGACTTACAATTTATAACCTATAGGGCATGTTGTGATCTGTGGGGGAAACCGGAGTACCCGAGGGAAACCCACGCATGCATGGCGAGAACACGCAACTCCACGCAGAAAGGCCACAGCAGAGTTTCGAACCTGCGACCTTCGCACTGCGAGGCAACAGTGCTAACCACTGCGTCACCATGCAGCCCGTGATCTCCCGCTCCCTTCTGCCCTCCCTCGTGAACAAGACCTCAAGATAACTGAGCTCCTCCACTTGAGGCAGGACCTCATCCCTGACCTGGAGAAGGCATTCTACCTTTTTCTGACTCAAGACCATGGTCTCAGATTTAGAGGAGCTGATTCTCATCCCTGACGTTCCAAATGCGATGACGTGATTGTCAAAGCCGCAGCCTTTTGCACCGGTCCTGACTGACCCAGGATCTGTTTAACAACTGCTTTACACATTCATGGTGTTGCTCAGATGTTGTGTTAGAGCAGCCAGTGCCAGCGGGAGGTCGGGAGAGCCCAATGCCCGAGCCGAAGAAGCGGCACATTTGGACATTTATTGTCATTTTGTGGCACTGCTCCGACCAGTATGGTTCATGGCTGCACTCGTCTGTTGCTTTGCCTCATTTTCTGACCCTCACTCAGCACCTAAGCAGTGTGCAGTGTAATTAATGCGTTTAACCCGCAAGCTCTCTTCCAACCAGGATCGCTCCAACAACAGTGGTCCAGTGAGGTCACCAAATAACGGGAATTGCAACACCACGCGTGATTTCGTACGTTCACATGGTGACAAGCAAGAGGAAAAGCAGCAGCTTGTATCCAAAAAGGTCTTTGGTTTATTTCTGTTTACCTCATCTACGAAGGTTTCACAGGAACCTGACACTTTTGTACTATTTGAGCAACTATAAACTTACACATGGCTTTTATTTTGAAAGTTTGCAGATGTTTTACACTGCTTTCATGTTTGATTTCCTGTCTGTCCCGATCTCAGCTGCTTGATGTCTTCTAGAAGCGTAGCGTGCAAAAATCGACTCGAACAAAAACAACGCTTCCCTCTACAACGTTCCTCTGTTGCTACACCAACGCGTTTCCATAGAAACATCCCCTTAAAGCCGCAAGTCACGTGTGAGGCTTTAGGAGAAACAACCGAAGGAAGAACAAGCTCTGGTCAGAAAACTTCATCATCAGTAGTGAGGTGTGCACTGAAAAATTCAGCAGGATCAACTTAATCTGAATCTCTGTTTATCCTGGTCCATGAATTTGGGCTGGGCATCGTTTGAGTTTGAACGGTTCCGATTCCATGTTTCAGTTCTGAATTCTATATGTTCCTGATTCGATTCTGAGGCAGGGTCCACAAACATTACACGTCATAAATGAGCCAGCCAACCACGACTCGTACTTGGTGAACTGATCTGAACTTCAACGTGACTTTTAATTCGATGAACTACAACATCACCTTCTTTTAGACAAAAACATGTTTTTAAGAAAGGAAAAAAAGACCTTCAGCGCATTCCGTGTGTTTGTTTCTGACCACAGCTGAAGAAGCTTCTAGAATGAGAGACTAGATGTCTTCAGAAACGTCCAGCTGCTTTCTGCCAATACTCTCAGGGTGATCATGTCCAGGATGACTGAGGGTCACCACCTACACGCTGCAGCAGCGAGTGCAACGAACAAACCCGAGTGAAGCCAAACGGCACAGGAGTGGAGGCTCAGAACCAGAGTCGGTGCGTCTCTGTCTGTAGCTGATCGCAGACCGTTAAAGTCAGCCTGAGGAGAAAGCTGCTGGCCGTGTGGACCCATGTAACTCTTCTTCATTAGGAGGTCAAACCGGATCAGCTGATCCGTGACATGATCACATGATCTCTTTGTTTTGGACAACGCCATGCCTGTTTGAGGTTTTCAGTGCGGTACTACATGTATTGTACAATAGATCAGATAAACTGGTCTGATTCAGTACGATGTAGACCCACTCAGCTGGTCGGGGATCAGAACCAGAACCAGCCCAGACTCCCCACAGGGACGCTCACACACAGGAGAATGCGGGCGTCTCTTCCTGTTCACATGCAGGAATGTTGGTGTGACTGGGTTTGTGAACTTTTGGCTTTTTAAGTGAAAGCCACAGCTTTTCTTTTACTGTTTCTGGAATTTAACCTTTTTTTTTTTGTTCACATTTTTCAAATTTTTGATTTCCGCCATGAAAGCCTTTATCTGCGCTGAGATAACTTTATAGCTCAGAGGTTTATAATCCATATCCCACAGATACGGTTTTATTTACTTGTTAAACTTTGAGATAACTGGTCCACACCAGTCAGCAGATAAAGCACACCAGCATACGACCCAGAACCCAAACAACAAAATCTGGCTAAAAACCTCAGATGCTTGTTTCTTACGACAAATAGGAAGCACTTTTCATCACCTCTGTGCAGTCGGCCCGTTTTGCCGCTCTGACCCAAACAGGAATGCCATTGTGTGGTCTGGAGGGCGAGGCGAAGTGTTTGTGTGACATTCTCCACAGCAGCGCCACATGTCCCGCACATGAGCGCATCGCCAGCCCCAGATACAGAAAACAGAACCAAGAACACAGAAAAGGCAGCTTTTAACACAGAAACCCAGAATGGTTCTGGCTCTCTGGTTCTGCTCAGGCTCCTTGAATGGTGCGTTTGGTTTGTCAGCGAGGCCGCCCTGAGGGGCCGAACCACGAGGAACCCAGATGACGGCGGGAAACACCGTGAGGCCTGAGCAGCAGAACAGAGCGTGCTCTGATCCTCCGATTCTCCACCGCTCAGAGTTTGGATCAGCTGCAGAAATGTTTGGTCCATCTGTTGTCTGTTTGCTCTGACCTGACCTCTGACCTCAGAAGACTGTGGGGGGGG
>SSNQ01000305.1:1937564-1976679 GCA_006942095.1 Nothobranchius kuhntae
GAGAAATGTTTCAGGTTTTATTTGATTTTTTTGTTGTTTCTGTAAAGCGTTACCATGGAGACGGGAACTAAGGCCTGACGTATTCTCGTACAGTTTAACCCGGTTGGACCCAGAACCCCCTCTGTCTTGTGACTCTCATCTTGTTCTCCTCCTCTGCACTGCCTTCCGGTCTTTTCTCCGGCTGTCAAACACACACTGAGATGAACCCGACCTCGCCGCCTGCCAGGATTCACATTTATCCCTCTTCTGTCTGTCGGACAGTTCCTGCTCACATTTCCGCTGAAGGCGGAAGAGAACGATGGAAGAAAAGAGGAGTGATTAAAAGAATGAATAGAAACCAGAGGGATGGAGATTGTGGGTTGTGAAAAGAGTCACTGAGTAACTTTGAGGGTTGAGCCAAAGCCTCCAGACGCAGCAGAAGAAGTGGAAACATTTGTTCTGCTGTGGTGAAATTCAGTCATAACTATGTGGGTCAGAGAGGAACCCAACAGCGCCACCGTGTGGCAGCAGGTGGTTGGTTACAGACGTGGTTCCCAATGTCAGGGTCCTGGGGTCGTGGTCTGGGATATTTAGCCGAGTTCAGTCCAACGTCAGGATGATTTGTTTTTATTTTCTGTTTCATTCTTTATTTTTCATTAAAGGTATAGCAATCGATGTTTCTGAATTTCAGGAAAGAACCGCCCTCTCCACGTTGCGCAACACCCTCCCAGCGCCTGTTTACAAGCAGCTGCCAGCTGTAATGTGTAATAAGAGGCTCTAAAACTAGCATGCGGAGCGTTAGCCTACCTCTCGAGCAGAAAACCGGCAACAGCGGCGTCTGTGGGGAGCGGACCGGACCGCGTTAGCCTCTTCCTGATTTCCACGTGAGTGTGGGGGTGCACAGAGTACGCATGCGCCGGAAGTGAAAACTAACCCAGGATTGGCTTCACCAGAAATTGACATTTTTGCGGACCAATGGTTGACGTGATCCACCCGGAAGAAAAACCTAGATTGCTATACCTTTGAAGTTTGTAAAGTATTTATTTATTTTTATTTGGCTTTATTTAGAGTTTTTATTTATCTTTCATTTCTTTTTCATTTAATTTATCTGCGTTACATGTTATTAGATATTTTACTTTAATAAATAACATTTATTTAATCAATTTAATTTATTTAGTCTATTTTTATATTTATTTAATGTTTTAATTAATCTTTGACTTGATTTGATTTTCTTTTCTATATTTAATTTATTTAATTTTACTTTATTTGCACACATTTGATGAGAAACAAAGTTTTTTTTCCTTTCTAGCATTGAAGTGCCGTTTTAATCTGAGTGGGATTACAGACGAGGATCGGGTGTAGGAGCTTATGTGGAAGTGGCCCGGGTCTGGTTCTGGTCAGATTGCCATGACCAAGCAGGGGTCAGGTGGTTCTGCTGGATCTTTATTCATCATGACAATAAAACCTCTCAACGTGTAGTTTTAGTAGATCCACCTGCTGAGACAGGTTCTGGTCAGAACTGGGTCCAGAAGGCTCTCTGACGAAGCAGAAGTTTGGTTAGGAGTCGGGTCTGTAGATGTTTGATTCTAGTGTTTGGACTTTCCTGGTTCTCGGATTCATTAATCTTACTTCCTGTTTGTTTTGTTCTGGTTCCAGCCCAAACCCACGAAGGGTCGGATGAGGATCCACTGTCTGGAGAATGTTGATAAAGCTCTACAGTTCCTGAAGGAGCAGAGGGTCCACCTGGAGAACATGGGTTCTCACGACATTGTGGATGGGAACCACCGACTGACTCTGGGCCTCATCTGGACCATCATCCTTCGCTTCCAGGTAGAGCGGGCTCTCGGTCTGGTTCTGGTCAGGGTTCTGGACAGCCAGCTGGTGTTAGTAGCTAAATCATCCCAGGACAGGTGTTCCTCTGGTTCCCTCGCCTGTTTGGACCTCAGATTTAAGACCAGAACAGGACAGTTCTGTTTCAGGTTCACATAATAACACAGCGGTTCTGCTGGGTTCTGTGGTTCTACTGTACGCTGCAGTGGTTCATTTCTCATGACGTCAGCTTCAGGAACAGTTGGATGAAAGGATTTAGCTTTTTTTAAGCTTCTGGGATTAAAAAAGTCTTTTTAAATCCGGCGCTGGAGGAGCAAGGGCGGAATGGATCCTGTGGTTCTGGCTGGTTCTGGTGGTACTGCTGATGTTGCTGCTGGTTCCATGTTCTGACTCCGGCTGATGGAGGTCTATCCATGAAGGTGAGACGTTTGTGGAGGTTAATCTGATGAGTTTATGGGACCAAATCTGCAGACGGTAGAGATGTTTTTAGTGAAAACCCAACATTTGTATGGAGAGCAGGGACTTCTTCAGTCAGCCAGGCTGGTGGACCAGGGCAGGGTCTGTCTTTAGAGGTGAAGAACTTTAGAAGAAACCTTAATTTGTTTAGAAGACGTGAACAAGCAGAAAGAAAGGGAGCTCTTTAGACGAAGGACGCTTTTTATAATCTGTGAACATTTTATTTGGAAAGTTTCGGTTTCAGAATTATGGTAAAACTAGAGATGCACCAGCTCTGGTTTTGAGAGCTGATGCCAGCTCAGACCTGCAGGGACAGGAGTTGCTGGTCCAAGTGGACCTCTGCCTCTCGACCTGACCTGACCCCAGAAAAGCGGAGGAGGATGGATGGACCTACAGGGTCACGTTTATCTTAAACACGCAGAACAGAACTTCTCATAAGTTAGGATTCAGGAGGAAACCCACCTCATGAAACATCTGTTGGTGCTAGTATGTAAATATATAAATATCCATCCATCCATTGTCTGGACCCGCTTTGTCCACGTACCAGACGACGGCGCAACACTAACAGCAGAATATTTAAAAGGTTTCTTGTCTTTGTGTCTCAGATTCAGGACATCAGTGTGGAGACGGAGGACAACAAGGAGAAGAAGTCTGCTAAAGATGCTCTGCTGCTCTGGTGTCAGATGAAAACTGCTGGGTCAGTTTTTATCCCCCACCCCCACCCCACCCAGTTTGATTGACAGCTCTCTGAGCCAATGAGATCTCTCATGATGTGTCCCAAGGCTTGGACAAGCTGGGAAACCTTCAGTACTCCTGTTCCTAAATTAGTTCTCTTCCTTTTCTGGTCCAGATATCCAAACGTCAACATCCATAACTTCACCACCAGCTGGAGGGACGGGATGGCCTTCAACGCTCTGATCCACAAACACAGGTGGGAGGTTCACCTGCAGACGTTTCAGACCCGACCGGAAGAAACGATCGGAAACTAATGTTAATGTTCTCGATCTGTTCATAACCAGCTGGTTCTGGAGCTTCAGTAGAGTTCTCTTACTGAGAGAGGTGTCTTTTGTTTATTATCCTTCCTTAAACTTAGACAGAATTCTAACACAACTATTCAACTATTTAACTCCAGCTTGGCTACTGGGGTGTTTCCTACTTCTTTTAAAAAGGTGGTTGTGCAACCAATTTTTAAAAAACCTGGTTTAGACGGCTCAAACCTTGCAAACTTTCGGCCAATCTCCAAATTACCGTTTTTGTCTAAGGTCCTTGAAAAGATTGTCTATTCACAGATTACAGCACACATGAATAGCTTTTCTCTGGATGACGTGTTCCAGTCTGGGTTTAGGCCACTTCACAGTACCGAATCAGCCCTTCTTCACGTGACCAATGACATCCAGGTGGCTTCTGACTCTGGGTCGCCTGTTTTGCTCCTACTATTAGATCTTTCTGCAGCATTTGATTCCGTTGACCACGATATTTTGCTGGATAGACTTGAGTCATGGGTGGGGCTAAGGGGTACCTCACTTCAGTGGTTCTGCTCATATCTGTCAAACAGAGTTTTCAAGGTCCAGTTGGGTAATTGTTCCTCTGCATTCCTCCCACTTCCGTGGGGAGTCCCGCAGGGATCTGTGCTTGGGCCTCTCCTGTTTTCAATTTACATCCTTCCCCTGGGTTTCATCCTGAGGAAATATGGCCTGGGCTATCATATTTATGCAGATGATTGCCAGATCTACCTGGCTTTGAAAAAACCAGACTCCATCTCTCTTCTGGACCATTGTTTGGTTGAAGTGAGGGTTTGGCTTGCCAATAATTTCCTTAAGCTAAATGATTCTAAGTCTGAGGCACTCCTGATGACCCCTAACCAAACAACACAAGTATCTTCTGATTTGGCCACTCTCCCTTTAGACCTCAAGCAGTGTGTTACCAACCTTGGGGTGAAATTTGATACACAGTTTTCCATGGGCCCTCAGATTAACGCAGTGGTCAGATCGTGTTTTTATCAGCTGCGCAGACTAGTCCGCTTAAAACCGATCCCGAAACGAGCACACCTGGAATCCGTAATCCATGCTTTTATCATCTCCCGACTGGATTATGCAAATTCCATTTTAATTGGGTTACCTGCCTCCGCTCTTAACAGGCTTCAGGTCGTACAAAACGC
Source organism: Nothobranchius kuhntae (assembly GCA_006942095.1). NCBI lineage: Eukaryota > Metazoa > Chordata > Actinopteri > Cyprinodontiformes > Nothobranchiidae > Nothobranchius > Nothobranchius kuhntae. The sequence goes on from SSNQ01000305.1 coordinate 1,941,988, forward strand.
GGCAGCCAGGTTTTTAACAAACACTCCTAGGAGAGAACATATCACACCTGTACTGGCGCGGCTCCACTGGCTACCTGTAAACTTTAGGGTCAAGTTTAAAATCCTGATTTTTGTTTTTAAGGCCCTGAACGGTCTGGCACCGGATTACCTGTCGGATCTTGTCACTAGATATGTGCCAAACCGGGCGTTGAGGTCTGCTGATTGCCTGCTGCTTCGTGTTCCATTAATGAAATACAAAACGCGGGGGCAGCGTGCTTTTGTCTATGCTTCTCTGACACTATGGAATGCTCTTCCTCTTTCGGTGAGGCTGGCACCATCCCTCCTCCGGTTCAAATCGATGCTGAAGGCTCACTTTTACGACCAGGCATTTTTAAATCCCTGACTTTTATCATTTTATTATGTGTCTTTTTATTGACTGTAATTATCTGCCTTGTTGTGCATTTTATTGTTGACCGTGTATTGTTTTATATTGTGTTGTTACTTTTTATTCTGTACAGCACTTTGGTCGGCTGCCATGCCGTTTTTAAATGTGCTTTATAAATAAAGATGGTATGGTATGGTACAACTAGATCATTCAGTTTGATGGCTGGTGATCTGGCCGTTAGAACCATCAACATATATACTGGACAATTCATTTCCATAGGCTCCAATAACACGTTTTGAAGCTAAAATGGGAGGTGGCCACCACCACCATTTGACCGTGTCACAGGTTCCGTCAAGCCCAGACAATTCCATAAAAGGGAAGAGAGGAGGAGCTGAGGGTGGGGCTGTAAGGCTGGGATCGACTGACAACACCCGGTCGAACTAGCTACAAGCTAACCTGAAGCTAACCCAAAGCTAACGCGGAGGTAGGAGCTAAGCTAACGGAGGTAGCAACCTAGCTACAACCGGAGTTATCTGTGCACAACACCAGAGCTTCTGAGTCAGAGATACGCCGGGCTGACCGCTGGGTAAAACCGGGTGGAACACAGAGGTCTCCCGAAAGCTGCTGAAAGGCGGCAGCCCGCGCAGCAGACAGAAGCCGCGATCAGACAGAGATGCGCCGAGCTGCGGGGAGGGGAGAAACGGGTGGAAAACATCGGTCTCCCGAGAGCTCCACAAGCCGATAGTCAGAACCCAGCTCCACCAACATGTAATATTTCAACCCATTTTCTAAAGTGCAGCATTATGTTAAATGCACTGGGTTTTACCCTATTACATTTAAATTTCATGGTTAAACAGTACATGTTAAAATCTAAGCTCAGCTCGGCAGTGATTTAAAATACATAAATATAATTTTACTTACCGAAAAAAACGAAGTGGAGACTCCCTGGATGCTCTATTAGTGAATTAATGCCACATCAAGTCATTTTTTCCAACAATTGCACAGAAAATATCCAAAAAAGAATACACAAGCACAGAGACTCAAAATCCCAGAACAGTTTCCAAGCCAGGCCGAGGCTCTGCTGAGGCCTTTCCACGGAGCTAGCTCTGTGGTCACGTGGGTCTGATGCTCATTAATTATACAGAATTTTAGGCTTTTAATACACTTAAACAGAAGAGTGAGAAAAACATTCACCCCCCTCAGAGTTGTCATGGGTGTAAACTAGATAATTTAAACCAAAAACATGTTTTGGTACCAGGCTGTAAACATGTTTATTTCTGCTGTGAAATTGGTATTTTTAACATGGGAGTCAATGAGGATTTGCTCGCTTCTGACACCAGCCCCCAGCGGATGAGGGTGGAACTGCAATGTTCGGTACTTCCGGGTTGGCCTCAATTTTTCACCCGCATTGTGGGGGCTTGGTTAGAACGTGAGGCTGGCGATGATGTAGAGTTAAACATTCACCCGTGTGGAGAAAAGAAGATGAGTGTTTTTAGTCATTATTTATTAATATCGTGCCTGTGTCTGCTCCAGGCCCGACCTGATCGACTTTGATAAACTGAAGAAATCGAACGCTCACTACAACCTGCAGAATGCCTTCAACCTGGCTGAGCATCACCTCGGGCTCACCAAGCTGCTGGACCCCGAAGGTGATGCGCGCGCATACACACACACATACGCACGCACACACACGCACGCACATGTACGCATACACACACGTACACACATGTACACACTCACACACACACTCATGCGCATGCACGCACAGTCGCACACATACACACACGTACGCACATGCATGCGCGCACACACACACACACTCATGCGCATGCACGCACACATACACACACACGTACGCACACGCATGCACACACACACATCCACACACGCATGCACACACACACACCCACACACACATGTACTCACAACCCCTGTTTGTTAAATGCATTTGTCAGTATACTTGTTTCTAATGCGTGTGTGTGTGTGTGTGTGTGTGTGTGTGTGTGTGTGTGTGTGTGTTTGTGTGTGTGTGTGTGTAGACATCAGTGTGGACCACCCTGATGAGAAATCCATCATCACCTACGTGGTCACCTACTACCACTACTTCTCCAAGATGAAGGCACTGAAGGTGGAGGGGAAGAGAATCGGCAAGGTAACAGAATGACTCACAACACCTCCGGTTTAAACCCGCATCAGAACCGGGCCGAGCCTAGGCTTGGTTTGTTTCTGTTTGTGGTTCAGATGAAAGTCTGATGCGTTAACAATTATGAAATCCATTTAGAGAATCTAATCATAAAACTGTATTTATTACATTCATGAATGAAAATTCTTTTATTGTGATAATTTTCTGCTTATGTCATCATTTATTTTAGTTTTTTATTCCATTATCATTCATCTGCAAAATTAATTTTCCATAATGTTCATTTGTCTTTAGCAGGCCCTCCTAATCCCACATCACACAAAATCTACTTTCAGAGCTTTTCTAGTTATTAATTTATTTATCTTTTTTTACGTTTGGACCTTTTTACCATGTGGTATTGTTATTTCCTCATGAAAAAATCACACCCGTTTTTGGCTGCTTTCATGCATTTTCCTGTTTCAGCTGCACATTTTGACTTTTACTTTGAAAATCCTTTAAAGCCTTAAATGGACAATGTACCGTTTTTACCGTTAATCTCTGGAGATGTTGAAATGTTGTTGAAAAAGAATAAAATGATGCCCAGGCTTTGAAATATATTGGCGCCTTCGTCAGAGCCGTGTCCAGGACTTTTAAAATGGGGTGGTCCATGTGGGGCACTTGTTTATGCATGGGTGGCACCAATGGTTATGCTTATTTATTTACTTACACAAATTGTTTATTTATTTATTTACTTTCTAGAGAATTTTGGAGTTTCACATTGCACAATCACCATTTTTTTCTATTCATCTTCTAGTTTTGTGGTGGTTAGCAAGTCACTTCTTGTTGCATTACTGCCGCCAACTGGAGTTGAGTGGGACTCTAAATACTATTTATGTGAATATGAAAAAATAATAAATAATATTAATACTACAGAAATGTTCTGTAGGCCTGCGCTAGAAGATAATGTTAAAGGTGCATGCAACCACACACTATTTTGGAGTTTACAACCCAAGCCTTTTGTCGGCAATGTAAAGTCAGTTTAAACTGGAACTTAGTGGGGTGGCCAATCAGGTTCTAAGGGTGGCATGTGCTACCCCAGGCCACTCCTTGGACACGCCCCTGGCCTTCGTTACATATGACAATATAAGTCGGTCTAAGTTTCTGGGTGACGCCATGTTTCCTTCTACAGGAGCCTATATGGACAAAAAGCATTTACTGATGCCCTCGACAGAAAGCTTACATGAAGGCTCTATGAACTCCCTTAACACTGGCGGCTACAGGAGGATCTTTGTTGACGTTTTCTTTCATCTTTGTGCGCATGCGCTAGCCTGTGTAGCAAAAACAAATATGGCTTGTACACTTACACAAAAGTTTACGGATGAAATCCCCAATTTATAAACACTGCAACGTCTACAGACATTGAAGTTGTTTAATGGTCGCCTGCAATCATCTCTTTTGTATTTTGCGGTCTTTTACGGAGGAAATTCCAATAAAACCTTCTATGAAGCCTCCCACGGGCTGAACGATCCACCAGCAAGAACGATCCATCCAAATCCTCCTTCGAACGTGCAAAACAACTGTGCTACGACACTCCTCCATCAGCCTCAGTCTGAAGACACTCGGCTGTGACCCCAGTGGCCATACGTTGGTAACATCTCACTTGAACACAAACATACTGCTAGATTGCAATGATTTAGGTATGTGCTTCCCGCTGTTGCCAGGTAAAATACACACCGTCACTTTAATGGAAACTAATCTCGCCATCAGGCCATACTCCTGACCCGGGAGCGAGTCTCTGGTCTGAAACATGCCACCTCTGGCTGGTACAGGATATGTGGCTTAAGCCCGGATCACACTGTGCGATTTGCAGCCTTCTTAGGCAGATCCCTCGTCGGGAGCAGAATCGTGTAAAAAAAAAAAAAAAAAAGGTGAACGCGAGGGTGATTTACATATTTGTGGTCGTCCAGTCTGACCGGTTCTGCGACAGCTTTCTGAGCCATCTCACGACCAAAGATGTGTCCCAAGGCTTGTACAAGCTGGGAAACCTTCAGTACTCCTGTTCCTAAATTAGTTCTCTTCCTTTTCTGGTCCAGATATCCAAACGTCAACATCCATAACTTCACCACCAGCTGGAGGGACGGGATGGCCTTCAACGCTCTGATCCACAAACACAGGTGGGAGGTTCACCTGCAGACGTTTCAGACCCGACAGGAAGAAACGATCGGACACTAATGTTAATGTTCTCGATCTGTTCATAACCAGCTGGTTCTGGAGCTTCAGTAGAGTTCTCTTACTGAGAGAGGTGTCTTTTGTTTATTATCCTTCCTTAAACTTAGACAGAATTCTAACACAACTAGATCATTCTAGCCTAGTGAACTAGACCAAATTCTTGCTTTGCAAAGAATGGTCTAGGCATGCTCCATTGGAACCTCTGCAGCTCCTACCAGGACTCTGGCTAGCCAATCACAGCTCTCTAGAGGGGTTTCAAACACATAAAGAGCTGTGATTGGTGCATAATGGTGGGCCAATCATAGTGCTCTATCTGCTTAGTGAACAAATCAGAGCATTATCCGCTTTGTGGGCCAATCAGAGCACTCTATATGCCTGGTGGGTGGGATGATGCAACAGAGTGAAACAAGAGTATGTCACATTCATTGTCCAGTGGAATGCGGAGATCATTTGAAAGACAACGGTAGAACCCGCCCCACAACCGAGAGCCGTCAATGGAGCATGGCCAGACTAAATAATACATTTATTTAGTCTGGCTTGCCAGGCTAAGATCATTCAGTTTGATGGCTGGTGATCTGGCCGTTAGAACCATCGACATATATACTGGACAATTCATATCCATAGGCTCCAATAACACTTTTTTGAGGCTAAATGGGAGGTGGCCACCACCACCATTTTGACCGTGTCACAGGTTCCGTCAAGCCCAGACAATTCCACAAAAGGGAAGAGAGGAGGAGCTGAGGGTGTGGCTGTAAGGCTGGGATCAACTGATGACACCCGGTCGAACTAGCTACAAGCTAGCCTGAAGCTAATCCAAAGCTAATGCAGAGGTGGGAGCTAAGCTAACGGAGGTAGCAACCTAGCTACAACCAGAGTTAACTGTGCACAACACCAGAGCTTCTGAGTCAGAGATACGCCGGGCTGACCGCTGGGTAAAACCGGGTGGAACACAGAGGTCTCCCGAAAGCTGCTGAAAGCCGGCAGCACGCGCAGCAGACAGAAGCCGCGATCAGCCAGAGATGCGCCAAGCTGCGGGGAGGGGAGAACCGGGTGGAAAACATCGGTCTCCCGAGAGCTCCACAAGCCGATAGTCGGAACCCAGCTCCACCAACATGTTATATTTAAACCCATTTTCTAAAGTGCAGCATTATGTTAAATGCACTGGGTTTTACCCTATTACATTTAAATTTCATGGTTAAACAGTACATGTTAAAATCGAGGCTCAGCTCGGCAGTGACCTACAATACATAAATATAATTTTACTTACCGAAAAAAAAAATGAAGTGGAGACTCCTTGGACGCTCTATTAGTGCAATAATGCCACAGCAAGTCATTTTGTCCAACAATTGCACAAATAATATCCAAAACAGAATACACAAACACAGAGACTCAAAATCCCGGAACAGTTTCCAAGCCAGACCGAGGCTCTACTGAGGCCTTTCCACGGAGCTAGCTCTGTGGTCACGTGGGTCTGATGCTCATTAATTATACAGAATTTTAGGCTTTTAATACACTTAAACAGAAGAGTGAGAAAAAAATTCACCCCCCTCACAGTTGTCATGAGTGTAAACTAGATAATTTAAACAAAAACATGTTTTGGTACCAGGCTGTAAACATGTTTATTTCTGCTGTGAAATTGGTATTTTTAACATGGGAGTCAATGAGGATTTGCTCGCTTCTGACACCAGCCCCCAGCGGATGAGAGTGGAACTGCAGTTTTTGGCACTTCCGGCTTGGGACCAATTTTTCACCCGCATTGTGGGGGCTTGGTTAGAACGTGAGGCTGGTGATGGTGTCGAGTTAAACGTTCACCCATGTGGAGAAAAGAAGATGAGTGTTTTTAGTCATTATTTATTAATATCGTGCCTGTGTCTGCTCCAGGCCCGACCTGATCGACTTTGATAAACTGAAGAAATCGAATGCTCACTACAACCTGCAGAATGCCTTCAACCTGGCTGAGCATCACCTCGGGCTCACCAAGCTGCTGGACCCCGAAGGTGATGCGCGTGCATACACACACACATACGCATGCACACACTCGCACATATGCACGCACATATACGCATACACACACACACACGTACACACGTGCACACACTAACACACACGTACACACACACGTACACACTCACACACACACTCATGCGCATGCACACACATACACACACGTACGCACACGCATGCACACACTCACACACACGTACGCACACACATGCTCACACACACACACTCATGCGCATGCACGCACACATACACACACACACGTATGCACACACATGTACACACACATGCACACACACACACACACATGCACACACAACCCCTGTTTGTTAAATGCTTTTGTCAGTATATTTTTTTCTAATGTGTGTGTGTGTGTGTGTGTGTGTGTGTGTGTGTGTGTGTGCGTGTGTAGACATCAGCGTGGACCACCCTGATGAGAAATCCATCATCACCTACGTGGTCACCTACTACCACTACTTCTCCAAGATGAAGGCACTGAAGGTGGAGGGGAAGAGAATCGGCAAGGTAACAGAATGACTCACAACACCTCCGGTTTAAACCCGCATCAGAACCGGGCCGAGCCTAGGCTTGGTTTGTTTCTGTTTGTGGTTCAGATAAAAGTCTGATGCGTTAACAATTATGAAATCCATTTAGAGAATCTAATCATAAAACTGTATTTATTACATTCATGAATGAAACTTCTTTTATTGTGATCATTTTCTGCTTATGTCATCATTTATTTTAGTTTTTTATTCCATTATCATTCATCTGCAAAATTAATTTTCCATAATGTTCATTTGTCTTCAGCAGGCCCTCCTAATCCCACATCACACAAAATCTACTTTCAGAGCTTTTCTAGTTATTAATTTATTTATCCTTTTTTTTACGTTTGGACCTTTTTACCATGTGGTATTGTTATTTCCTCATGAAAAAAATCACACCCGTTTTTGGCTGCTTTCATGCATTTTCCTGTTTCAGCTGCACATTTTGACTTTTACTTTGAAAATCCTGTAAAGCCTTAAATGGACAATGTACCGTTTTTACCGTTAATCTCTGGAGATGTTGAAATGTTGTTGAAAATGACTAAAATGATGCCCAGCCTCCGACAATCTACAAGCGTGCTTGAAAACCTTGCAAACGACTCCTGTCTGCAACTGACCAATGAAAACACACTTTTGGGATGCCGCAGCAGCAAGACTCCGCCTCCCTGAGCTTTGGTCTCAATTTATGTTTAAAATGCGGATTATAACCTACACACCAGTTTTTATTTCTGTTAATAGTCAAACCGGAGTTATACTAAAATAATTTACATACTTAGACCATCAGATGAAAAGTGAAAACCTTTATTCTGTCTTCTGAGAGCTGAGAGGAGATGAGCTCACAAACATAACAATTACCACACAAAAACATGAGATTCCTTTTCTGTTGGTGAAAATTTCACATATTCACCTAATAATGATGGTTCAGTAGTGTTTTGCTGCGGGGGGCAGAGGAAGCTGCGCTCTGTGACAGCGAGTGTGCTGATGGCAAAACTGTGATGGCAGGTGCTTCAACCACTGGACTACCGTAGCAGCACAGCAGTTCAGCCAGAGCGGGCGTGGGCGGAGTTTCTCTGAAACCGGGTTTAAACTCGGGCTGATGAAAAGTCACACTTAGGATAAATGACATCTCAGTAATATTTATGACAGGTGTGGGCAATCGTGGTCCCCGAGGGCCGCAGGTTTTAGTTGTTTACCTGCCCCAACACACCTGATTCCTGGATGAATCACCTGTTCAGCAGCTCATCAGGCTCTGCAGCAGCCTGTTAATCATTAGTAGATTCAAACCAGGTGTGTTTAAGCATAGAAACAAGTAAAACCTGCTGGACAGCGGCCCTCGAGGACTGGGATTGCCCACCCCTGATGTTTGACATACTGGGCCTGGCTTTGCTCTCATAGGTTCAAAATAACACGATCTGGAACCTTTAGATTAAAACTGCTGTTTTAAAGGAAATCGATGGTTAAATAAACTAAACAGGAACCTGTTCAGGTTAGATGGATGCTGTTGAATAGAATAAAGAGGTTTTATTTAATGTTCTACTTGTCACATTAAAACATGTGAAGTTCGGTCAGGAAACAAACTCCGATCTTTCTGAAACTAAGAGGGGTCATTTAATCTTGTCCGGTGTTTCTGAATTTCTGGAGTGGGATTTAATCTGGAATTCTAATGATGAGACACGAAGAACTGTCATTCCAGGAAGTTCGGCAGGAATTTCACACAGATAACCATGTGAATCTGTTTGTTTAGGAAAACGCCCGTTTGCTTTCTGCTAAACTAAATCCTTGCTTCGGGTTGGTGAGAGTTCTCCCTCCGCTGTGTCTTGCAGGTTCTGGATAATGCCATTGAGACAGAGAAGATGATTGAGAAGTACGAGTCTCTGGCGTCCGACCTGCTGGAGTGGATCGAACAGACCATCATCATCCTCAACAACAGGAAATTCGCCAACTCTCTGGTTGGAGTCCAGCAGCAGCTGCAGGCCTTCAACACCTACCGGACCGTGGAGAAACCACCAAAGTCAGTAGATAATGGTTCTAACCTGCAGCTCCTGGCGCTCATAGGCTGAACGTCTGCGTGAACTTGTTGAACTGAACAACAAAACTCTCCTCAGACGGAGCGAGGCTGGTGGGCGTGAGAGGCTCCGAGCTGCAGGTTTATCTCCAGATCTGAGTTTGTTTCCATGTTCCAGAAAACGTTTCGTGTTTGTTCAGGTTCACAGAGAAAGGAAACCTGGAGGTTCTTCTGTTCACCATCCAGAGTAAAATGAGAGCCAACAATCAGAAGGTTTACACGCCTCGAGAGGGGAAGCTCATCTCCGACATCAACAAGGTAGGCTCAGCCGAGCCGTGATGGACGGACTCTGCAGCAGCTGCGGGGTTCGGCCTCAGAATGAACACCTCACCGTGCGCGTCTTGTTACCGGCTCATTTTGGCCCTGTGGGTGTGCGTTTGTTGTAGGCGTGGGAGCGTCTGGAGAAGGCGGAGCATGAGCGTGAGCTGGCGCTGAGGACAGAGCTGATTCGTCAGGAGAAACTAGAGCAGCTCGCCCGGCGATTCGACCGTAAGGCCGCCATGAGGGAGACGTGGCTGAGCGAGAACCAGAGACTGGTCTCACAGGTAAAACTCACCTGGTGCTGCTCACCAGGACAAGTCTCTGGGCTCCCTGTTTTCTCATGTGTCTCCTCTCCTCTGTGTCCGCAGGATAACTTTGGATTTGACCTCCAAGCTGTTGAAGCCGCCACCAAGAAGCACGAAGCCATAGAAACGGACATCGCCGCCTACGAGGAGCGAGTCCAGGTGAGTCCACCACCTGCTACTGTCCTGCTTGTTGGTCAGACGACTCCTCTTCGCTCTGCGTCGCCGACAGCATCAGATCTCTGATCTCATCCTACTCTCACACAGGCCGTGGTTGCCGTGGCGAAGGAGCTGGAGGCGGAGAGTTACCATGACATCAAACGCATCACGGCCAGGAAGGACAACGTGATCCGTCTGTGGGAGTACCTGCTGGAGCTGCTGAAGGCCCGCAGACTGAGGCTGGAGCAGAACCTGGGCCTGCAGAGAGTCTTTCAGGAGATGCTCTACATCATGGACTGGATGGACGAGATGAAGGTACCAGCGTTTAGAGAAACGGTGTTTCAGACGAGCCCTCATCCTAAACATGCTCCATCTCAGTGTTTAAATGTTTACTCCTAACCCGGTGACCAGGTGGTGAGTCGTCAGTTTGGTTTCTGCAGAGGAAAACATCTGATTGATCTTAAATAAATAACTGACCTTTGACCCTCTCCTGGTCTGCAGATGCTGCTGCTCTCCCAGGATTATGGGAAACACCTGCTGGGGGTGGAGGACCTGCTGCAGAAACACGCTCTGGTGGAGGCTGACATCGGCATCCAGGCCGACCGGGTCCGAAACGTCAACAGCAACGCTCAGAAGTTCGCTGCAGACACCGACGGTACCGCAGAGAGCCGTTGTTGTGATCTCTGTCTCTGGTCCCGAGTTTCTGTCTCACTCCTCCTCCTCTTCAGGTTACAAACCCTGTGATCCTCAGATCATCAGGGACCGGGTCACTCACATGGAGTTCTGCTACCAGGAGCTGACTCAGCTGGCAGCTGAGCGGCGAGCTCGCCTCGAGGAGTCCCGACGCCTGTGGAAGTTCTTCTGGGAGATGGCCGAGGAGGTCTGATCACTGATTACTAACCGTGAATCAGAAACGTCCCTGTTAGGGTTATCAACTCAGTCCAAGTTTGAATTTATTTCAAGCGCATCAGGAATAATTTGGATGTTCTGGGCGAGGTGCTCTCTGACGACAGCGTTTGTGGTTTGTAGGAAGGGTGGATCAGGGAGAAGGAGCAGATCCTGTCCTCTGAGGATTACGGGAAGGATCTCACGGGTGCCGTCAGACTGCTGAGTCAGCACAAAGCCTTCGAAGATGAGATGAGCGGGCGAGCCGCCCACCTGCAGCAGACCATTAGACAGGGCCAGGAGCTGGTGGCCGACAACCACTTTGGAGCCGAGAAGATCAAAGAGCGGATCCAGGACATCCAGGTATGCTGCAATGGTCCAGAGGACAGAAAATGTTTAATTTGAATGGAGCTAAGCAGTTCCCCTCTTCTCGTGCAGGAGCAGTGGGCGGCTCTGGAACGGCTCTCTGCTGTTCGGAAGGCTCGTCTGCAGGAGGCCTGCAACCAGCACCAGTTCCAGGTCAAGGCTCCTCACTTGCTCCTCTTCTGTAGCAACCAGAACTCCCAGCAGCTGAACCGAGCCCCTGTTTGATCTTCTTCCTGCAGGCTGATGCTGACGACATCGACACATGGATGCTGGACGTTCTCCGGATCGTCTCCAGCGTCGACGTGGGCCACGATGAGTTCTCCACTCAGGCTCTGGTGAAGAAACACAAAGATGTGGCGGAGGAGATCGGCAGCTACCGACCTGTCATCGACGCGCTGCACGAGCAGGCCCGGACGCTGCCGCCGGAGAAGGCCGGCTCAGAGGAGGTAGAGCTACAGGTCTGACGCAGAGCCCACAGGCCTGCTCTCTGCAGTCCATGATGGTGTTCTCTTGGTGCTTTTGTGTGTGCAGGTCCAGAACCGGCTGGCGGGTATCGAGGAGCGATACAAGGAGGTGGCGGAGCTGACCCGGCTCAGGAAGCAGGCGCTGCAGGACGCCCTGTCGCTCTACAAGATGCTGAGTGAAGCTCGTGCCTGTGAGCTGTGGATCGATGAGAAAGAGCAGTGGCTCAACAGCACGGAGATCCCAGAGAAGCTGGAGGACCTGGAGGTCGTCCAGCACCGGTAAGCTAGCCTGGCCAGCTGGAACCCTCCAAATCAAATAACCCCGCCCCCTGAGAATTCTAACTGAGCCAATCGGCGCTGAGCAGCGTACATCACACACCGCAACGCTCAAACAACGAAGATGGCGTCTGAAACGGAGTTGGCTGCGGCTCTTTCCTCTGTTCTAAATGACTTGGACCCGTCTTTAAAACCGCAGCGAGTAGAAGTGCTGAAAGGCTTTCTTCTAAAGAAAGATGATTGGTTATGTTTAAGCTGGCTAGTCCCGCCCCTCTTGTGCCTCTCTTCCCGTGAGTTACCAGACTAGTTCTCTGTGTAGAACAGAGGATGAGTCTGGCAGGCCAGGCTACCGGTACGCACCACCGGACCTCCTCTGAGTCGGGCCGGCAGAGGGAACACGACCAAGGAGCTCATCTGATGCTTCCTGCCTCCTCAGGTTTGAGAGTTTGGAGCCAGAGATGAACAGTCAGGCCTCTCGGGTCGCGGTGGTCAACCAGGTGGCCCGGCAGCTGGTCCACAGTGGGCATCCCAGTGAGAAGGAGATCAAAGCCCAGCAGGACAAACTCAACACCAGGTACTCGGGTCAAACCTGAATCAGGTCAGAACCTGAATGGTGTTCTGATGGAGTCTGCCTGTTTCAGATGGAGTCAGTTCAGAGACCTGGTGGACCAGAAGAAGGAGAACCTGAACTCAGCTCTGGGAGTCCAGAACTACCACCTGGAGTGTAACGAGACCAAGTCCTGGATCAAGGAGAAAACTAAGGTACCAAACAGAACCAGTCCAGCGTAGCAGAACTTTACCCCCCCATCTGGTAACCTTATCCTATTGTTGCAACTACAACCTCCACACTCTCGAGGTCGCTTTGTTGTTTGTGTTCCATAATCCACCTTTAAAATGTTTTTTTTTTTGTATTTTTGATTTATTCAGGTGTTTACAAAGTAATCCGATTACTTAAATCCAGGAACTGGGTGGAAGGAGGAGTTTTTGTCACTGTAATCACTCTGCAACCTTGTGCAGGTGATCGAGTCGACCCAGGAGCTCGGGAACGACCTGGCCGGCGTCATGGCGCTGCAGAGAAAACTGACTGGGATGGAGCGGGACCTGGTGGCCATCGAGGACAAGCTGAGCGACCTGGGCAAGGAGGCGGAGCGGTTAGGTTCTGAACACGCAGAGCAGTCCAAGGCCATCAAAGAACGTCTGTCTGAGATCACGGGTGTCTGGGGCGAGATGAAGGTTTGAGTCTGGACCAGATTAACTGTTCAGATGATTCAGGACCTGTCCGGTCTTAATGCTCCTCCCTGGTTAACAGGACTCGTTGAAGAACCGTGAGGAGTCTCTGGGTGAGGCCAGCAAGCTACAGCAGTTCCTACGAGACTTGGATGACTTCCAGTCCTGGCTTTCCCGGACCCAGACCGCCATCGCCTCTGAGGACATGCCCAACACGCTGGCCGAGGCTGAGAAGCTGCTGGCCCAGCACGAGGGCATCAAGAACGAGGTCCGCAACTACGAGGAGGACTACCAGAAGATGCGGGACATGGGTGAGATGGTGACGCAGGGTCAGACAGACGCTCAGTACATGTTCCTGAGACAGCGGCTGCAGGCGCTGGACACCGGCTGGAACGAGCTGCACAAGATGTGGGAGAACCGACAGAACCTGCTGTCCCAGTCCCATGCCTACCAGCTGTTTCTGAGGGACACCAAGCAGGCCGAGGCCTTCCTCAACAACCAGGTAGCCAGCTCTTCCTCACAGCCAGACTTTAGCGTCACTGAACTCGTCTAAAAATGTCTGAATGTCAGTCTGGAGCACGGATCCTTGAGCCAAATGTCCCGTTTGAAGCTGTTGATCTAGACCAGGGTCCTCATTTATCAACAGTACTAATGCCCAGATCCGTGCGTTTGTCGTGCGCAGGAAATAGTGTATGCATTGTGTGGTGTTCATTGTTTTGTACCTGTGCGTGGAAATGTTCCTAAATTTAAGGAAACCTCTGACCGTGCGAACAAACAGCATCTAGTGGTAGAACGGTGGAACCGCCAAGGTCTCAGTCATCCACAAGTTCTTCAACCACAAATTATTTTACCCAATAAATAATTATTTTGGTGGAGAAACAGCTGTGTCACATAACCGGCGCTGAAACCTATGAAAGACACCTGCGACTGACGAGAATCTGACATCGTAGCATGGCTGATCTGGTGTTAGTGGAGGATTTGACAGAGCATGACCTCTGGAGGGAACACGACCTCTGTGACCGCTTCGATCTGATTCCTGAAGGAGGTCCGTCTGGAGCTTGGCTGTGATTTGGGACGCTTTGTGGAGCGACAGACTAAAGGCAAAAATCTGATTCCAGTCCATTTGCTATTTAACAGCTACGATAATCCCCCAGACCCTCCTCTGCTCATACACGCCACGTTGCCAAGGTAACCAGACTGAATGACAGCTCAGAAGAGGCTGCACTCTCAGACATTTCCAAATGAAACTAACTCCAACCAGAACAGCTCCTTTACTGTAAAATAGAAATGTCAGCCCGTTACTCTACGATTTATCAGGTTCAGGTTTTTATTTATTCATGAGTTATTGTAAAGAGAGGTGAAGGAAAAAAGAGAAACAGAAGATGTCCTTTGTCCATCTGTCCACCTCAGAGACTCTCGTGTGTCTTTATTATTTTTCTGTCCCCTCCCTATTGGCTCTAAGCGTCTCCATCTCATAATGATCGGGGCAAGTTGAAGGTTAGTTGATCCCATGACTGGGGGCTGATCCGGTCGTGGCCCAACAGGACAGAGTGCACCAGTGCATGCTGGGAAATCCCCCCCCCCCCGACCATATGCTGGCCAAATATGTGGAAACAAACAAACAAATAAACAAAGTAAATATGAGCTGAAAAGTCTTGGTATTTATCTGATGGGACCCCTTATAATATAATATTATCAAACACACACACACACACTGAGATCTTCCTGTGTTTCCACTCCAGGAGTACGTCCTGGCTCATACTGAGATGCCCACCACTCTGGAGGCAGCTGAGGCCGCCATCAAGAAGCAGGAGGACTTTATGACCACTATGGATGCCAACGAGGAGAAGATCAGCGGGGTGGTCGATACTGGGCGTCGCCTGGTCACTGATGGCAATGTCAACGCTGAGCGAATCCAGGAGAAGGTGGACTCCATCAACCAGAGGTGATGGAGCTGCTGTTTGTAGCAGCGATATAAATATAATTGTGACATTTAAGCTGGTCTGAGATTTTTATTCAGGACCGAAGGAAACTGGTTAAACTGGTTCTGCTCCACAGGCATAAGAAGAACCGACACGCCGCCAATGACCTGCTGACCAGGCTGAAGGACAACAGAGACCTGCAGAAGTTCCTGCAGGACTGTCAGGAGGTAAAGCTCAGACCATTAAACCTTAAAATGTTCAGATTACAGATTATAATCTGACTTGTTTTGGTAATTGTGACCTCAGCTGTCCCTGTGGATCAACGAGAAGATGCTGACGGCTCAGGACATGTCGTACGACGAGGCCAGGAACCTCCACAGCAAGTGGCTCAAACACCAGGCCTTCATGGCCGAGCTGCAGTCCAACAAGGAGTGGCTGGACAAGATCAATAAGGTCGGGAAGGGAACGGGGTCGTCACACAGAACTGATATCAGGAAAGAAGAGGAAGAACAGTTTATATGTTTAAGATGCTTTCTACGAAGATTATTAGTAATTGTTGTTTTGAGATAAGTATCGTTAAGAGAAGCTAACACAAAAGCAAAAACACACAGTTTGACCTCAAAAGACAGTTTACTAAACTAGGGATTAAAAAAAAAGTCTACAAAAACACCCTAAATATTTAGCATCCAAGTCTCCTCCCATTTACCTGGGGACAGGGTATCCGCGGGTCCTTAAAAAGTCTTAAAAAGTCTTAAATTAGCTTTTCCTAATTTAAGGCCTTAAAAGTCCTTAAAAATGACAAATAATCCTTAAATCCAGTTTCCAAAGGTCTTAAATGACCAAAGACCCAATAAACAAGATTCTTTTATTTCTATAAAAATTTCGTGAATCTCTAGTTAGTGTTCAACATTTTTTGTGTATGATGTTGCCGTAAGCGGAACCGTACGCAGTCAGTTGGTTGTGAAAGGGGGCTATTTTTTTAGATGAGCACATTAGCTGGTTAAGCTAGTGGGAGCTTGCACCATGGGGAAGGGCAAGTTTAATGGTAACTGGATGGCTAATCCCACGTTCGCGACGTGGTTAGCACCGGCTCCAGGCAAGAGCTGGAAATTATCGCTTAAATTTAATTTTTAAAATAGCTTAAATTTGGTCAAAGTGGCCTTAAAAAAGGTCTTAAAAAGTCTTAAATTTGGCTCCCTTAAATCTGCAGCTACCCTGTGGGGAGCAGACACCCCCTAGGCCCCTGGCCACGCCCCAACAGTCAATTGTTATTAATAATTACTAATAATCAGCCAGTCTCTCATCAGGAACAACTGGTAACTTTTCTCTGTCATGGAAAAAAAAATCAAGTTCTCCTTCTCTTATGCCGCCTGTTTGCTTGTGGATTCAATTCTATACCTAGTGGCTTTCCATACCATCTCACTCCAGCCGATGTTTCGTATCCTGTTAAGGTGGTTAAAATAGGGAAGGGGGAATGTTTGGATTCTAGATGGAATGATCGAGTCAGAGAGCTCAAACTAATGGAAATGTCCATTCATGTGTTCCATTTCATAACTGAGGACCGTTCAGTAAGTTCTCCATTAGCAGCTTCACTATATAGTTTATTTGGTCAATTTTATTGAACTTTCCCATCTCGCCTCTCTTCCTTGTAGCAGGTCGTTGTAACGCTTAGCAAACTCTGAAAGCCAAGAAACAAAGTCTGAAACTCCCACTCCCGTACAGGAGTTGGTTTAACAAACACTGTGTGAAATCACGGTCACATTCTGGCTCCATTTCTGAGAGCTCCTGAAGGTTTCTGCAGACTGGACAGGGATCCTGTCCCTCTAGAAGAGGAAAATCCATTTTGGGTTCTAGGGTTTGTTTAAAGTGCAGACTAGATGAGAAAGAATTCACTTCTTCACGACTATGGAGATTAAACTCCCTGCTAGCTACACGGAGAGACTGGGCTTTAGTGTTTACAGTCCAGCTGGAGGAGGGACCTGGAGTAGAAACTACCTGGACGGAGAGGAGCGGAGCGTGATCACGCTGCAACAACCGAACCTGCAATAGCTTTAGCAAAATGGGCAGAGCAGCTGAGTCAGGAAAATGCATGCGTGAAGACGAAAACCACTTTGGGAGTGAAGAGCAACATAAGGTTGTCAAAAGCTCCAAAATGTGGATTTTGCATGAAATGGGGCTTTTAATGCAAAATGTTTTTCTTTGTATTTCAGCCACAAGGTAGGACTGTTTATTAGGTACAGGTACTTATTGATGAAGTCTTTGTTTTGGTTATAAAGTCTTTCTCTGAGATCCCTGCATAAACTTCACATTTCTGAGCAGCAACAACTAGGGGTGTAACGGTTCACGGTGGGGTGTTGAACCGTTACAGTTCAGCCTGTTCGGTACGGTCCACTCGTGTCCCATTACACCCCAAGCTACAACATCGTCAGGGAAACTTAAATGCACAATATCAGGAGGCAGTAAAAGGCCTTGCGCTAGTTTCTGCTCCAAGTGAACGTAGACCTGACCAGATCCTCTCCAAGCGGTCTCAGTGTGTTTCCTTGCAACAACCACTGCAGACCAGAGTTTAACCAAACATCTGTGTTGCAGGAAGGCCAGACGCTGATGTCAGAGAAACCTGACACTGAGGCCATGGTGAAGGAGAAGCTGTCGTCCTTGACGACCATGTGGGCTGACCTGGAGTCCACCACCCAGACCAAAGCCAAGTGTCTGTTTGACGCCAACAAGGCAGAGCTGTTCACGCAGAGCTGCGCTGACCTGGATAAGTGGATGGCGGCTCTGGACGGACAGCTCCAGTCGGATGACTACGGCAAAGATCTCACCTCAGTCAACATCCTGCTGAAGAAGCAGCAGGTGAGGGGCAGGGAGGTGGAGCTTTGGTTTTCTATCTGGGAACCATCAGGAAGTTCAGGGTGCAGCTTGTCCGCATCTATAAAATGTGTCATCCCAAAAGTTACGTTTGGAATAAATGAGAATAAAATAAAAGTGTTTCAGATTCACTCCGAAAACCTTTTTTTTTATTTTATTCTTGATGAGACCTTTATTGTGAGTGGAAGTCTAACCAGCTTTTATATACCACACACACACACACACACACACACAGGATTCCATGGCTGCGTGGTTGTGTAATCTTTAAATTGACGCATTTTCAGGATCTGCTCCGTGTCTTCGGATCTTTAATGAATCCCGACGTGTTTAGGAGCTGAAGCTGCGGAGCGGGAAGGCAGCACGCTGGTGTTTTTGGTCCCTTAAGGCTGCTTCCGCCTCTTCGTCACATCTGAGCTGTGATTTAGTTTGTGTTTGAGCCTCCCTGTTCCAGTCCAGACTCTCCGTGTTGTTGTGTATTTATTCACCTTCTGCTGCTGCAGATGATCAGGGTTTTATTACATTTTCCTTCTGGGTCTTTCACCGGTTGGACGAGACGAGACGGGGCCCCTGAAGGGTTTATTCCTGTTTTATTGTTGTGGAGACTAACGGTGTCTGGAGGCCCCTCTGCGATTTTTCTACCATGAAAAATGTTTTTGTTTATTAGATGTGATCTTGTTA
Organism: Nothobranchius kuhntae; assembly: GCA_006942095.1. Lineage (NCBI taxonomy): Eukaryota > Metazoa > Chordata > Actinopteri > Cyprinodontiformes > Nothobranchiidae > Nothobranchius > Nothobranchius kuhntae. The sequence continues at coordinate 1,960,716 of SSNQ01000305.1, forward strand.
ATGTAACATTTATCTTTTTTAGCTGCTTTACATAATCACATCTTCACATTTTTGCTTTAAAATATTTGCATAAAAACTTGTATTTATTTGTTTAGTTGGTCTATTTCTATATTTTCATGTCCTATTTGTCTAGTGAAGCTTTTTTTTTTGGACTCTCAGATGGTTCCCCTGCTGATAGGAATGAGAAAACATTTAAAATTACCCTCAAACTGAACCTTTTTCTATTCGAGCTGCGTTTCTGGGCTTCCTAAAGGATGGAGTTTGCTCTGTTGTCATGGAAACAGCTGAGAAGTGGTGAAAAACTGTCGTATAAATAGGCATGCTCTCATTCTAGACTTAAGTTCAGATTTTTTTGTTTTAATCACAAATGTAATGAAATTCCTGCTAAAATATTGTTTTTTGTATGCTGAATTACTAAATGTTTATTCTGTGAGATGACCACTGCCCGGTTGCTGTTTTCTCATCTCTGGTTGCACTCTGCTGTTCCGTCTCTTGTTTCCTGTGCTCCTCCCTTAGATGCTGGAGAGCCAGGTGGAGGTGCGTCAGAAGGAGGTGGAGGAGCTGCAGAAACAGTCCCAAGCCCTGAGCCAGGAGGGGAAAGGCTCGGAGGAGGTGGACGGTCAAAGGATCAGTGTGGAGAAGAAGTTCCACGCCCTCCAGGCACCTCTGAAGAACAGACGGGACAACCTGATGGCCTCGCGCGAGATCCACCAGTTCAACAGAGATGTGGAGGATGAGATTGTGAGTAAAGTCCGGAGATATTAACGTCTGATTGATCTGATCATCCCTGTGTTTTACTGTGAAAACGGGCTGCTGCTGGTTTAATAGTTGTTGACAGAATGAAATCGATTCCTACCCTAAGTCTTCAACTATTTTAACTACAGCAGAGCTGAGCGATGCGATGTCTGGGGTTTAGATGAACTCTGTCTGGTTGTGTGGAGAAGACTGGGGTCCTTCTTTAGAGCAAAGCAGCATCCAGCTTCACTTTAACGTTTCTCCTGTGTATTTAAAAATAATCAAACTGGTCCCTCCATCTCCTTCTGACTGAGCGGCTTCCCACAGCCTCCTCGCTCTAAAATGAACTCCGCATGCTTGCTACAGTCACGCTCTTTGCATTGGTTGTGCTGTAGCCTGAGGTTTACTAGCGCCCCTCGGAACATTCCCCCCTGGAGGTTTTGCACACAGCCGTGGAAGGATTTTGGCTGAGGTGGTGTGGAAAGGTTCCAGAGACCTTTTTCTCGTTGATAGAGCGCCACGTTTCATATGGGTTGGGCCCATTGGCAAGAACTTTGTACTGGGTCAGATACAGGCCTCCGTATCAGATCGGTGCATCTCTACCTACAAGCAGCAAATATTTAAGCTGGTTCTGGTCAGAGGTCCACTCTCCTTCAAAGTGCTGCCGACGGTTTTCAGTCAGACATGGTGCTAGTAGGTTTAAACCACCGTGACTGTTATCATCAGTAAAACTGTGTGTGTGTGTGCGTGTGCGTGCGTGTGTGTGTGCGTGCGTGTGTGCGTGTGTGTGTGTAGCTCTGGGTAGAGGAGAGGATGGCTCTGGCTACCTCCACAGATCATGGACACAACCTGCAGACTGTTCAGCTGCTCATCAAGAAGAACCAGGTAGGAAACCTGCAGCTTTCATTACGTTAATCACAGTGCAGGACACAAATAGCTCCTTCATCGTTGTTATCTAGGGCTGGGACTTGATTAAAAAAATTAATCTAATTAATTAGAGGCTTTGTAATTAATTAATCTAAATTAATCGCATTTTAATCGTTCAGGAAAATGTGCTCTCAAAGCAAAACGTTTAATTAAAATTATGAGACATAGAATCAAACATTAGACATGGTTATTACTGTAAACTGTAAACTTTTAATAAAAAATGCATTTTAATTATTCAAATGTCACTGTGTGATATGAAACAAACCCCAAATCAACTAAAATTTATCATTACAAATAGAAAACACCTGCAAATGGCTCCTGAGCCTTTAAATAGTCTCTCTGTCTAGTTGAATGACTGAAATAAATTTGACTTTGCGCCAGATTCTAATTTTTCCAGTTTCACTTGTTTGTATAATTGGGAGTTTTTATTAGCATTTCTACTCATAATGTAGTAAAAACACATAAATAATAATCCTTCAAAATGACAGTAGAACAGGCACAAATATGATCTAGGACTTAAATGTACTAACTTTTAACACCAGAGCAGGCATGACATATTCTGAGAATGATCAGGAACACTAACTGGTTCCAGTTGGATGACTGAAGGATGATGGGAAGATAAAAGATCATGGCGAGGAAATAATGATCTGACGAACAGGTGAGCGGACCTTCCTTACATGGGAAGTCCTGATGTCACGTTAAGAAGGGGATGCTGCAGGCCCGCAGATTCACACCTGCTGCAACGAATCTGGTGTGATCTCCAGCCTGATCACAACTTCCTCGTTCCTCGCTGCCCCTGATACACTTAAGCATCCGCCACTTAGCTGATGACAGCTTCAGCACACCTCGCAGCTTAATGATAGTAATGCATGTGATGATGTTTAGACAGAGACTCGCCTCAGAAACATATAACTCCCCGACAGAATTGTGTAGAAAATCATCAGAAAAGTTTCAGAGTGTTTCTGTTTTAACTGAAACTTCTGTTTTCAACTTTAAGACACGTTGTCTGTGATTGTTTACAGAGTAGTGAGAACACGGAGTGTTCTTCCAGTGGAAGCCAGGTGCCTCTCGTTTGTCTGACTACTTTCATAAACTACTGTTAGGGCAAAGAATTATTCTGGCTGGTGCTTTCAGCGCTGCACAGATGTTACGTAAATGTTAAAAATATAGCTTACCGCAACTTTTGTAAAGTTTCCAGTGCCACCGGGCAGCTGCAGCAGAGACGATCTCTGAAAAATGTCCGCGACACGGACTCCATTGTTGTCTGGAAGTTTTTTTTTCCAAGTTAAGAAAAGAGGCGGACGTGTTTCCTAAATCCTGCATCAGTCCAAGCAATGCAACTTCTTACTGTTTTTATTCCGTTTTAGTAGCCATTAGCACTGTGCATTGTTGTGTGTGTCAGCGATATTCAGTCTACGAGGAAATCGTGCAACGACAAAGGTTCCGCCGTGCTCAAAACGCAAGCTGCGATTAAATGCATTAATTTTTTAACGCGTTTTTTTTCTAATTAATTAATCATAATTAACACGTTAAAGTCCCCGCCCCATTATTATCATAAAATATCTCAATGTGGGAAGGTGGATGCCTTCAACATTTGTTGAAAATTTGTGATGTTTGACATCTGTAGACATTGCAGAAGGAGATCCAGGGTCACCAGCCTCGATATGACGACATCTTTGAGCGCAGCCAGCACATCCTGAGGGAGGGCAGCCCCACGGCTGAGCTGATCCGCCAACGGCTCACCGACCTCCAGTCGCTTTGGGACCAAATGAAGAAGGAGACGGAGAAGCGACATGCCCGCCTCAGCGAGGCCCACGAGGCCCAACAGTACTACTTTGATGCCGCTGAGGCAGAGGCATGGATGAGCGAACAAGAGCTCTACATGATGTCAGAGGAGAAGGCTAAGGTGAGTCGAAACAGCAGGTTGAGGTGTTCGGGTCAAAACCAGGTCTGTTTTTAATGTATTTACAACACAGATGTGTTGAAACCTTGGTATGGCTGAGCTTAGTGAGCAGGGAGACCCATAGGCTGGGGCCTGAGCACCTTATGTTAGAGAACAAAAACCCAGGTCAACAAGTCAGAGATCTGCTCTGCTGGGTTTCATCTGTTAAAAATGAAAAGGAACATTATATTTTTGAGTGGACTTAGTAGAATTAGGAAAACAGAAAAGGGACTGAGGACTCATCCTTGTGGTACTCCACAACTCAAAAGAGCCACTGGAGAAGGGAATTTATTCAAAGATGGATGTAAAAAAAAGTTCTGAAGGTTTTGTTGGAGGATAGTTGTGCATTTAGACCCAGGAAAATGCAGAAATTAACCAGATTTAAATAACCCGAGCGAGTCTGTATGTTGGAAAGCTCTAAAACAAGCCTGGAACACCAAAAAAAGCTACTAGCTACAATAAATAATATCATCTGTGCAACAATGACTGCCTACAGCTGAAACAAAGGTTTAGGTTTTTAATGACCTAAAGTAATGCTGGTGGTTGGAGGGACCGGTGGCGCCCGTGCCCAGCAGCCTCGCCCCCCCGTTGGTGTGCCCCGGGGCAGCTGTGGCTATCTCACCACCATCAGTGAATGGATGCATGACTCACTGTAGTGTAAAGCGCTTTGGAGTCCTCTGACTCTGAAAGGCGTGGATCATTTATCATTAAAGATTACAAATGACAAGATGATGATCAAATGAAATGTTTAATTTTAATGTCATTAAAAGAGGAAAGGCAACGATTGTAAAGTGAACATGGTCACTGACCATGTTAACAAGTTTACCTAGATTAGAATAAGTTAGTTACATGTCAGTTGCAAACGATATAGATATTTATAGATATTTACTGTTAGTCTATTGTTTCTGATCAGAGTCTCAGCTCACATCACTTCTGCTGTTCAGGATCCAACTAATCAGATAACTTCCGTTTCCTTTGTGTCTGATCACCTGTCGGTTCCTCCGTCGGAGTTTAATTGGTCCATGTTGGTGTCAGTTTTCTGTTTCTGCTCACTTCTCTGCAGATTGGCAAGTTTTTAAAATACTTCACAAATCTGATTCTCATCGTTTAGATGCAGGTTAGGAAGAGTCACCCAAACTTTTCTCTGCTGTTACTTTGCTTTTCTTTTCACTTCCATGTTTTTGTTTCATTTCCTTGTTCTTTTGTTAAAGATGAAACTATTACGTTTGTTTTCCCGGCAGCAGAAGCAAAAACGTGTCTGTTTGTTGCAGGACGAGCAGAGTTCAGTGGCCATGCTGAAGAAGCATCAGATCCTAGAGCAGGCGGTGGAGGACTATGCCGACACCGTCCACCAGTTGTCCAGCACCAGCCGTGGCCTGGTGGCCGCCGAACACCCCGACAGGTGAGACCGAAGGCTTCAGGGCATCGCTTCTTCTTCGGAGCAGAGAGTAACTTCAGATCTCCTGGTTTCCTCCTCCAGCGAACGCATCGGGATGCGCCAGTCTCAGGTGGACAAGCTGTACGCAGGCCTGAAAGATCTGGCCGAAGAGCGTCGAGGAAAACTGGATGAGCGTTTCCGGCTTTTCCAGCTCAATCGGGAAGTGGATGACTTGGAGCAGTGGATCGCTGAAAGGGAAGTGGTGGCTGGATCTCATGAGCTTGGACAGGACTACGAGCACGTCACCGTGAGTCCTGCATACACAAAGAATTCCTTCAGATAGTGTCTGATGATGCCTGAACCCCCCAAAAAATCTTGTGTTTTTTATCATCAGATGCTGCAGGAGCGTTTCAGAGAATTTGCCCGTGACACAGGAAACATTGGCCAGGAGCGCGTGGACGGCGTTAACCGGCTGGCAGACGATTTGATCAACTCAGGCCACGGCGATGCCGCTACCATCGCTGAGTGGAAGGACGGCCTGAACGAGGCCTGGGCTGACCTGCTGGAGCTCATTGACACCCGCACGCAGATCCTTGCTGCCTCCTATGAGTTGCACAAGTTCTACCACGACGCCAAGGAGATCCTCAACCGGATCCTGGACAAACACAAGAAGCTTCCAGAGGAGCTGGGCCGAGACCAGAACACGGTGGAGACCCTGCAGAGGATGCACACCACCTTCGAACACGACATCCAGGCTCTGGGAACGCAGGTACACCTCTGATGTCACACTCCTATTGAGTTCTCCATCAGCTGTCTGCTTATATAACACCTTCTGTTTGAGTCTGGCTTGTCTGAGTCTGGCTTGTTTGAGTCTGGTTTGTTTGAGTCTGGTTTGTTTGAGCCCCTTTTACTTCATTCAGTTGTGATCTGAGCTGCTTCGTGCGCTGCTGCGTCTTTTTCAGGTCCGGCAGCTTCAGGAAGACGCCGTCCGTCTGCAGTCGGCCTACGCTGGAGACAAAGCTGATGACATTCAGAAGAGAGAAGGAGAGGTGAGCTTCCTGCTGATGTTTTCACCTCGTTTAAGAGCAGAGATTCGCCCATCTCTCATTAAAAATGAAGCAGAGGTGAGGCTGATCAAACGGCTCACGCTTGCTGCACGGCTGTTGCACTAACCACATCTGCAAGATGTATCCAGCAACCTGCAGAAACAGAAATATTTACATAAATCAGAGGCAACCCAAAGCGATCTGCTCTAAAACCATACAGGGCATGGTCAAATACTGGAAACACGTTTTCCTCGAGAATCATAAAAAACTAACAGATTGAGAAATCTGTCTTTTCCCTTCAAGCGATAGTTGTGTGTGTCACGCCAGATTGGTTAGGAGTGTCAGTGTGAGTTATTTGATCAAGAAGAGCTGATGTTTTATTCCCACAGGCTAGAAATCATAAAGGGAATTTTTCACAATTATTTCAGTTTTAATCTTGACGTTATTTTACAAACTCCTGACACACACGTTTTTAAATGATGGAGCAGAAATATTTTTCTATTTTTGACTCATTAAAACTAAAATAAAACTGATATTTCTCCATCTGCTGCCAAAGATCTGCGATTTAGAAATCCTGTCTGTGCCCTTTTGTTTTTGAATGCACCACTACCAAGCAGTAATAAAGACGTCTGACATTCTCCTGGAGACATTCCAGAAAGCGAGTTTAGAACATCTGGGATCTCCTGATTGAATCCCTGCTTGACGATGCGCTGCTCCCCCCCCCCCCCCCGGTTTTGCCGGCTCCATGAACGATTCTCAGGTGGATTCGATCCTCTCTAATCCAAGCGAGGAGCGGTAAGCGAGGCTCATGTGCGTTCATAGGCAGCCCCTGTTAATCGATGCTAGATAAATGAGAATGGATGTAGAGGACATAGCCTCGTTCTTTACTCCTTCGCAGAGTTTACATGTTTCCATGGCAACGCTGTAAGTTTGCTTCAGCTCTCGTTTCTCCACATATTATATTCAACTTTTCATCATTTGTGTGTCGTTTCCATGCTTGGTTCCAGAGTCTGGATGTTTGGACACTGGAGGACTTTGTTTTTGCTGAGCAGCTGTGAGTTTTAAGAATATACGTTCATGGTGGTCACGTGACCCTAAAGTAAATCGTTTGTCAAAAATATACATGTAACACATATATTACACATCGAGGGCAAAACATCACATATGTCATTGAGAACAAATACTGCCTGTGTGATGCGTGTGACCAGAGTAAATGCGTAGTCACATTAATAAAGTATTTCCTTTTACATGTGTGTAATGTTAGCAGCTGTAAGGTAGTTTAAGGCTATTTTAACATATTCATGAAGAGGACAGCATGTTAATTATACGGGCCCATCCCAGACTAAAGCTGACGCATAATTATACTTATTTATAATGCTGACATCAGGAGCAACATCAGTGGAAGGAATCGCTCCTGGCTGCAAATGAAGATTAAGTACAAAAAATGTTAAGATGTAAATCCAAATAGAGCTCAACTTTAAAAGTTTAAACTCCACATTTATTAATAGTTTAGCCATCAAGAACAAAGCTGCAGCTGCTGCTACCGCTGTGGGCCACAGGTGGTGCTAATTCACCACCTTGTAGCTGCCAGCCGCTGACAAGAAAAGGGGGCCGTAACATGCCTCGTCCAATCATATTCACAAAGTGTCAGCAAGCCTAGCTGCTAGCCTGCTGCGGAGCAGGTTGTTCTCCAGCACGTGTTACCATGGTAACAGGGAGGGGCTTCAGGCTTGCCATATTCGTAAAACCAATTTAGGGGCAGTTACACCGGGAATCTCAAAAGAAAGTCTGGTTTTGGGAAAATCTCGCTTTCTGGAATACCCCCCGGTCTGCGAACGCACCATCACAAAATAATGACAGGTCTATAATAAATCTGAGGTTCTTTCAGAGGAATCAGAACCAGTGTTCAGAGCTGTAGGAGAGTTTTTCGTTATTGGCTCTCAAAACCAGGATCGGTGCATCTGTAGAGCTAAACAGGAGATAAACATCTGGTTCTGTGTCTGGCTGTGATCACAGGACCATCTCACGGTGCATTTGATCTGTTTCAAAACCCAAAAATCTGTTTTCTGTCTTCCTGTTGAGAACTCTGAAGGTTGTATCTTTAGCTCTGACCTGCTGAGTGTTTCATGTCTCTTGACCACTCCCTGTATGTCCGTTTCCTCCCTGTCCGTCCAGAGGAGAGAGGGAGAGGTGAGACTCCGGCTTTTGCATCAGGCTTCCTTTTGGCTGCACGTTCAGAATTTCTGTTACACTTTTGACTAAAATGAACATTGGAGACATTTTAGTCCCCCCAACCCACCCCCCATGCAGCTTAGGGGCAGCGTTGGCTGCAGACCCGCTGACCTGACTGGTAGCTTTAGTCAATCCTTCTCAGATTGCTGTGGGATAGATTTTTGTGGCATTGAACTCCACCCGGCTGAGTCACTGGGAAGATGAAACAAACGCTCCTTCAGGTCTGCAGTGATAGTGAAGAAGCTGACATAGCTGCTTGTAGAGCAGCTCTAGTTCATCCATCATAATATGAAAAAAAGATGATTGAAAGTAAATGACATGATGTCACAGATTATTTTTAGCAATGGCTTGTGTCGCTATCGAAAGCTTCTTCCTGTCTCTAACCAAACCATTATCAAGGTTACGACCAACTTCCTCCAGACGTAGTGAGGCTGAGTCCTCGACCGCTGGCTGTCTGCAGTCACTTCTTCACCCAGACCGGAAGGGGGGGCTTCTGGGTAATGTCTATGACAGAACAGCGTGTAATATGAAATCAGCAGGTTCTGTCATGGTAGTGGGGGAGGGAGGGAGTGAAACTTAAATTTATGTAATGCACCACCCTGTTTCTGGAACAGTTTATTGGACAACAGAATAAAAACATCAAAAAGCTGATTGGACCGGTCACTAGGGATGAGTACCGAATTCGGTACTTTTTAAGACACCGACCGAATTCCATAGTACCGACTGAGTACCGATTCATGTCATATGAAACCGTGCCTTGTTTCGGTACTTGTGCCATGCGCAAGAGCGTAACGTCATCAGTCACTGTGGGCGAGCTGTAAACAAAGAGAGGAAGCGTTCTGAAGTTTGGGCCCACTTCACTAAATGCGATGGGCTGTTGGGCGATGATGAAACCAGCGACAACAATCTGAGTATGAGGCATCTTAATCTGCTCCAGCAGCTAAATAAACTGTGTAAGATAACGTTAGCTTGATAGTTTAGTTTTTGTTTACATAGCTAATGGTGCGTTCACTTTCTCCTTGGAAATTCCAACTTCCGAGTAGGAAGAATAAACAGTTTGAAAATGAATGTCAAAAGGAACGACGATACAAAGTAAATTTAGTTCACAGCAAGTATATTTGCTTGAGTGTAATTTGTAGTTTATAAAACTACAAATTACACTGAAGCAAATATATTTGCTTGAGTGTAATTTGTAGTTTATAAAACTACAAGTACCCGCCATCACACAGTTTGTCCAGAGGGGAAAGGAGGGGAACAGGGGTACATGAGCTGGGTTTAGTTTGTGGAACAACACAATGGTAAATGGTAAATGGCCTGTATTTGATATAGCGCCTTCTAGAGTCCTGGAACCCCCCAAGGCGCTTTACAACACAATCAGTCATTCACCCATTCACACACACATTCACACGCTGGTGGGGATGAGCTACAATGTAGCCACAGCTGCCCTGGGGCTCACTGATAGAGGCGAGGCTGCCGTACACAGGTGCCTCCGGTCCCTCCGACCACCACCAGCAGGTAACGTGGGTAAAGTGTCTTGCCCAAGGACACAACGACAGTGACAGACTGAGCGGGGCTCGAACCTGCAACCTTCTGATTACGGGGCGAGCACTTAACTCCTGTGCTGTCGTCGTATTAAAATACAAACTGTTGTACAGTATTGATGTTCGCTTTCATTTCATTTGTAGTTTATAATACATGGTCTCCTCATCAGAGTTACTCCAGAGAGCATAGAAGAGGATTAGGAGTACGTGGAGCTGGGTTTGTTTTTGCATCATTTAGAAACAGTTGTTAAAGGTTTTCAGAATGAAGAGTTTTATTCAACACCACGATGAAAAAATACAAACAGTTGTATGTTATTATCATGATATTTATCAAATATGGTCACATATTGGAAAAATAATATGTATGTAATTAAAAAAGTGATTTAAATGATTATTAAACACTCAAAAGTATAAAAAATTGGTACTGTTAAGTACCGGTATCGATTCGTAGGTACCGGGAATTGGCACAGTATCGATTCAAAAAAATAGAAAGTTTTATACTTTTTTATTTTTCACAAAATACATTTTCACACTGTTTCTGATTCCCTGACAAGTTGTATATAAGTATATGTAAATATATATTAAAAAATACATATATATATATATATATATATATATATATATATATATATATATAAAATGAAGTTCAAACAGAAATGATGCAGTAAAACATCTAGATGTAAGACTTGCTGAGTTCAGCAGGACTGAGGAGATGTCATCATCATAATAATAATAAAGCATACAGGTTAGTGTTTCTAGACGCTCAGCAGCAGATTTTCTTGATAAAACCTGATAAAAGAGTAAAGCTGGTTTATTTCTGTGACTTGGTTTTTGTCAGCTGCTGTTTTGAAGCTTCTGCTTTCTGCACGAGTGAATGTGTGTCATTTTATTTCATCCTACTGATTTTTTATCCTGGTGGTTTCTGGCCCCATGGCAGCTCAGTTCTGTTGGTTGTTCTGTAGTTTCTTTATCCTATTGGGTATTTGATCCTGCTCAGTAACGCTCGTGTGTTTAACAACAGAAGAAATCTTCCTCTGATTGTGGGTTTTCCCTGCTTTATGTCCTGCTGCTGTGTAAAGTGCTTGGTCCTCTTCAGAGGCTCATCTTGTTGGGTTTTATTCTGAACTTCTGCAGGTTCTGGAGGCCTGGAGGAACCTGCTGGAGGCGGCGGAGGGCCGGCGGGTCAAGCTGGTGGACACCGGAGACAAGTTCCGCTTCTTCGGCATGGTGAGAGACCTGATGCTGTGGATGGAGGACGTGACCCGGCTCATCGAGGCCCAGGAGAAGCCGAGGTAGGACCTGCAGGATGGATTCATCCCTATGAATCCGCAGCTCTGAAGGCAGGATTAAAGAACAGGAATCAGTTATTCATTCACTGCAGCTATAAAGGTGATCAATAACATACTTGTTGCTCTGGATGAAAAGCAGTACTGTGCTTCACTTTTTATTGATCTATCAAAGTCCTTTGACACTGTAGACCATGTTGTTTTAAAACATGCAATTTCATGGTTCACAGACTATTTGAAGGACAGAACTCAATGTGTTAAATGTGATGGGTTGTCCTCTGAATTTCTTTAGTGTCCACACAGGACTACCACAGGGTTCAGTCCTGGGACCCCTCTTGTTCATTATGTACGTATATCCATGACATAGGACAAAATGTGCCAGATGCTAATATGCACTTTTACGCTGATGACACAATTGTTTATTGTTGTGGAACATTCCCCTACTAAAGCTGTTGAAGTCTTCCAGAACGCTTTTAATGAGGTCCAACAAACATTTCTGCAGTTAAAATTGGTCCTCAGCGCTGACGAGACTAAGCTAACGTTGTTTTCAAACTCTAAAAAGAGACATAAGTTTGCCCTCAGTGACCACTCTTGAGGGAAATATCATAGAGGTGGTCCTCACATACAAACACCTTAGTGTCTGGCTCGATGATTCCCTCTCCTTCAAACCCCATATAGATAATCTTAATAAACTCAAACTCAGAATGGGTTTCTTTTTTCAAAATGAACTGTATTTTTCTTTTGAGGCAAAGAAAAACGACTAGTTGCTGTAACACGCCTGACTATTTTGGATTATGGAGACCTTTTATATATATGAAGGCTTCAGCACAGTGTCTTGGTAAGACGGATGTGGTTTACCATACCTCGCTGAGGTTTATTACTAACTGTAGACCACTGACCCATCATTGTGAGTTGTGTTCTTGAGTAGGATGGCCTTCTTTGTCCACCAGGAGGTTGGGACATTGGTACACTTTCATTTGTAAAGCAATGCTTGGATTACTTCCCAACTACATCTGCAACTTAATTTCATGGAGAAGTGTAACTTCTCTCAGTCTGCGTACGAACGATCAGCTGTTACTTTGTGTTCCGTTTGCTCTCACCGAACTGGGCAACAGGGCTTTCATTCGCTCTGCTCCTTCTGCATGGAACAGGCTGCAGGAAACTGGAAATTAACCGAGTTTATCTCCTTCAATACATTTAAAACCAAACTGAGAGCCCCTGAGACGGATGCCCTGCGTTGCAACTGCCTTCTGTAATTTTCTACTTAACATATCCGTGGAGCTGAAAAATGTGTAGCTGTAACTTTTGCTGCCTCTTGGCCAGGACTCCCATGTAAATCCGCTTTTTAATCTCGATGGGACCTTCCTGGTTAAACAAAGAATAAACAAATAATACATTTGGGAATAATTTTAGCTCGTATGTGTGTGGAGCTGGACACGAGTGAGGGACTGCTGAGGGAGCACACCTTGCTAGAAAATACCCTGTGTGTGTTTTATGGGAGGGCCTTTAATGACGTCAGTGTTTATGTTTCTCACAGAGCATCACAGGAGTGTGTGGCAAGAAGCAGCGCATTTTGCCTGTGCTTCGGTTGTTTAGCATGACTGGAGGATGATTCAGCGAAGCAGATGGATCATTCTTGTTGTGTGGTTGATAGTTCGGCCCGTGAGAGGCTTGATAAAAGATTTTGTTGGAATTTCCTCAGCAAAAGACCATGAGGTACGAAAGAGATAGGAAGCGACCTGGACTATACGAAGAAAGCCTGGATTTTAGTTGAGAGACTTATTTAATCCACGGTAAGTCCTTACGACTAAGTATTTGTTAATTGGAGAAGATGTTTTAAAAACATTCATCTTTGTGTATTTTTAAATCCACTGAGTCGTGTCGTTCTCCCGTTCTGATTCGGGTGTTTCAACTCGCAATCATTATAATAATAATTAAATAAATAAGGACACTGACTAATGAAGTCTCTGTGAGGATTTATCTGTTTTCTTTGGCCGTCACCAACAGGTGACGTAAATAACGCTGCAGTTCTGCTCGTCGGGGCCGACTGCTGCTATTAGCACGACCACGGCTTTGTTTTCAGAAGAGATCGGCTCAACTTTCCTTAAAACAAAATAATCGTAGGCCTCCAGACGTTTGACGGCCATTAATTTTTCATGAGTAAGGGGTCCAAGGCTTTCTGTTGAATAGGAATAAATGTCTCCCCTGCAGGTTTGTGAAAAAACTCAACAAATCGGACCGATGTTTTCCATCATCCCAGAGCTCGTGTGGGTTTTAATAACTTTCATTTCCTCATCTTCTCTCTGAACCTCCTCCTGCCTTTAGACGTTGAAGTGTTTATAGATCGAGGATTTTGTCCATAAACGCTCTTAAAAGTGTACGCCGCGTATTGATGGCAGGCCATTGTGTGTTTGTGTTGCCACCCAGCTTCTCGCGCATGCGTACAAAGATCCTCCAATAGCTGACACCAAAAACTGTCTGTTGCCTTTACTCATCAGAGACGTGTCATCAGTGGAGCTGCTGATGAACAACCATCAGGGTATCAAGGCAGAGATCGACGCCCGAAACGACAGCTTCACTTCCTGCATCGAGCTGGGGAAAGCCCTGCTGGCCCGGAAACACTACGCTTCAGAGGAGGTCTGACCCAAACGCATCAGTCTGAGCTCCTGAGAACATCAGGTTGATGTTCCTGACCTGCTGCATCATTATTGGAGAGAATGTTCTCATTTGTCTCCACAGATTAAAGAAAAGTTGTTACAGTTGACGGACAAGAGGAAAGAGATGATTGACAAGTGGGAGGACAGATGGGAGTGGCTCCGCCTGGGTGAGAAGTCCCTCCCACTGGTTTTATTCTTCTGATAATTCTGAGGTGACTAAGTGTGGTTGGACATCTGAATCTTCCTCAGTCCTGGAGGTGCACCAGTTCTCTCGGGACGCAGGCGTGGCCGAGGCGTGGCTGCTGGGACAGGAGCCCTACCTGTCCAGCAGGGAGATCGGACAGAACGTGGACGAGGTGGAGAAGCTCATCAAGCGCCATGAGGCCTTCGAGAAGTCGGCCGCCACCTGGGAGGAGCGCTTTTCAGCACTGGAGAGGCTGACCACGGTGAGACGGGCAGGAATGCTCCAGGTCGGACCGAACGTTTGAGGTGCTGACTGTCTCTTTGTGTCCAGATGGAACTGCTGGAGGTCCGCAGAAGGCAGGAGGAAGAGGAGAAGAAGAGACAACCAGATGAGGCTCAGGCTGCTGATGCTCCAGCTCAGAGAAGGTGTTCATGAAGGCAGTGTTGTAAAGCCAGAGTGTGTGTTCAGTAAATGAGACAAAAGCTGAAACTGTTTTGTGTTTGTGTAGGGAGGGTGAGCCGGTGTCCCAGAACGGGCTGCAGTCTGAGCAGGAGTCTCCCAGGGTTAGTTACCGCTCACCAGCCTACCAGAAATACAGCAGCACGCTGCTGAGCCGCAGGGCCGCTGCGCCCTGAAGCCCCGTCCACACACACACACACACACACACACACCCTCCATACTGACTCACAACATCCTGACCTTGAAATGCCTCACATCAAAAACACCATCTTCCCTCAGATGCTTTTAATTTGAAATTGAACAGGATGTGATGTAACAACATAGGATGTCTTATTGTGGAGTTCACTGTCAACTCATTCCGTTTCTGCCTTGTAGCTCTTAGATCTGCAGTTATGACTTTAGTTTAAAGCTCCAGACCCGTTTAATCGACTACCTATTCACTCGCCCAACATTCCCTGTTTGTGATGCCTTCTGTTTGTTGACGTTAGTTAGAAATAGACCCAAGGGAGACGTGAAGACTGCTTAGAGGCGCTGATTGTTCCAGCAGTGTTGTGTTGGTGGAACTGGGACCAAACACAGCAGACACACGGAAACCGTTTACATCTTCTGTCTCTCCTGTCTCCCAGCTCAACCCTCCACTGGTCATCCCCCCTCAGCTCTTAATGTTTCTGCTCGTTTACGTCATCATTTACAAACTCACCCTGTGGAACATGAACACATGAACGCAGCTCCGGGTCGGCTCTCGGAGACATGAGCACTGACTTCGGATCAGCCACAGGTTTCCTTTAGTTTCACTCGTCAGCACCTAAACACCTCCTACTCTTCTCGTCTTAAATAAAAACTAGAAATCTTCTTAAGTCTGATTTTGTTTTACTAGAACAAAAGTCGCTCCGCGTCGTGTTGGTAAACATCCGTTTACGCTTGCACCGTTGCTTTTAGAGCTTATCTGAAAACCCCACCTATCCTAGCTAGGTGTGTCTCCGTCTTCATCTCCACCATCACACGTGTCGTGTCTCTAATTCAAAACTAACCCAACAATGTATTTTACAAGATTAAAATGTCTTTTTATTTAACATTAGAGTTTTTACCATTTATTATTTAATACACCAGTTTAAATAATCACAAATGTATGTATTTAAAATGAATTAACTTTATGTATCTGTAACTATTATATATCCGTCTATTTTACTTTAATGATCACACTTTCCACCTGCAGTAATTAGAACCCCCACTAGAGGGCCCAAGACTGCAGAATTTTGTTGATGTAAAAAAGTCTCTGAAACACACACACACAATGTAAACACACACACACACACACACACACACACACAATGTAAACACACATATACAATGTAAACACACACAGACAATGTAAACACACACAATGTAAACACGCACACTCACACAATAGAGACTAGACTGAATTGATGGCGGGATATCCCAGAAAAGCCCTCTGCTGTTGCACAACACTGACACACCAACAGAAAAGTAGAAAAGGAGTGTGTGTGTGTGTGTGTGTGTGTGTGTGTGTGTGTGTGTGTGTGTGTGTGTGTGTGTGTGTGTGTGTGTGTGTGTGT